>OY804598.1:3722952-4322952 GCA_963680895.1 Fragum sueziense
TGATTTTTTTAAATGAAAACTTCATAATAAATCCTTTGCATTCATCATGAAGGTTTTAAGGATTTTGTCAATCATTGATATCTTCATAATGTCTTCATGAAGCAATTATCATCATACTTCATGCAGAAAACTTCATGAAGTGTGTTAAAGAAGTGATAATGAGTAATGTATGAAACATTCTTAAGATTCATAATATGTTCATTATTTTATGAATTACATTTCACAGGGGATATTATTAACCATCCCGAGGTGGTCAACACAAAAGTTTTGCATATTTTTTAAAAAAAAATCTTTTTTTGCAATTAGACCATCTGTTATCGTCGCCCTTTAAAGCTCAAGAGAATCATGGATATTTAGATTGACATTCCGTAACACTGATTTTGTCTTCACAGTTTGTTGTCAGTTACGTTTTGACTTTTGTGCTGGGTGAGAAAAAATGTTGTTTTTTTTTGTGTAGAAAGTTTCATTTTCATAATTGGGAAATCATTGCGAGAAAAAGAGCTATGATAGAATCTGAGCTTTAAAGCTCAGGAGAATCATGGATATTTAGATTGACATTCCGTGACACTGATTTTGTCTTCACATTTTGTTGTCTGTTACGTTTTGACTTTGTGAGAAAATAGTTTTTGTAGATAAAGTTTGATTTTCTTAGTTGAGAAATCATTTAGAGAAAGGAGAAATTGTTGATTACATGTATGGGCTCAACCCTAACCCATTACCAAACGCTGAATTTTAGACTTGTCCAAATTCAAAGATGTTGCAGACAACAATCTCAAGTGAATGAAATATTACATTTTATTGTCTTTGTATGTAGAAAACATTGTGGGAAATGAAAAAATTGCTTGTCACAAGCAATTTCTTCATTTTCCATGATGTTTTCTAAAACTTATATCTTGTGTTGAGTCAAAAGGAGTCACTGTGTGGTAATAGGTTAAAATGTTAAGGAATAAAAGACTGGAGAATTTTGGATGCTCTATTGGAATAAGAGCTCTACTAGTAGAAAAACAGCTCTGTTAGATGAGCTTTAACCCCTTCGCTGCCAGAGTTATATTGGAAAAATGGTTCCTATTTGCCAGGCCATTTTCTAAGAAATTACGAAAATGACAGCAGTGTAAGAAATAAACTTATAGCAAAAAAAAAACTATTCAATAACCTTTAAAACCTATTATTTCCTGAAAGATAATTGGAAAAGCTTTCCGATGAATATATTTTTTGTCAATTTTGAGTCACATAATGTTACATTATACAGGGTTTTCCATGAGGCACAAATCATGCGTCATTGTCGCAATTTCAATACAAATGACCCCTTAGTAATTTACTTGAGGGACATTAATGACGCAAGTTTCAAAATCCAGATTTTTCTATCATACTTGAGTACTAAGGGCATTTGACCCACAAAATAGTAGAAATGACCCCTAACTTTGAAGGCAAGGGGGTCACAATGACCCCCAATTCTCTTGCTCAGGGAAAACCCTGATTATACTATCTTGAACTTTGACAACTGAAAAAAATGACGAAATGTTGAAAATCTTACCACCAGCTCGAACATTTATTTCACTTTCCTCTTCTAAATCCAACGAATATTCCTTTTAAAAATAACTCGAATAACAAGTTGATACATTGTCTTGTTATATTAATACAACCTCATCCATCGTACAAAATTTTAGCTTTCAAGACGCATTTTTCACTTTTTTGCACCACGTGTGTTTTTGCTGTCCGCCATTTTGTTAGCTCACCTGAGCACGAAGTGCTAAGGTGAGGTATTGTGATCTATCAATGTCCGGCGTCCGTCTGTCCGTCTGTCCGTCTGTCCGTCTGTCCGTCTGTCCGTCTGTCCGTCACGGCGTCAACAATTTCTTTAAACGACATCTCCTCCTAAACTACTGGGTCAAAATCAACCAAACTTGGCAGAAATGTTCCTTGGGTGGTCCTTTATAAAAATTGCTAAAATAATTGAAATCCATGAAAAACTCTGGTTGCCGTGGCATCTGAAAATGGGAAATTTCACAAAAGCTCAAAAATTTCTTTAAACGACATCTCCTCCTAAACTACTGGGTCAAAATCAACCAAACTTGGCAGAAATGTTCCTTGGGTGGTCCTGTATAAAGATTGCTAAAATAATTGAAATCCATGAAAAACTCTGGTTGCCGTGGCATCTGAAAATGGGAAATTTCACAAAAGCTCAAAAATTTCTTTAAACGACATCTCCTCCTAAACTACTGGGTCAAAATCAACCAAACTTGGCAGAAATGTTCCTTGGGTGGTCCTTTATAAAAATTGCTAAAAGAATTGAAATCCATGAAAAACTCTGGTTGCCGTGGCATCTGAAAATGGGAAATTTCACAAAAGCTCAAAAATTTCTTTAAACAACATCTCCTCCTAAACTACTGGGTCAAAATCAACCAAACTTGGCAGAAATGTTCCTTTGGTGGTCCTTTATAAAAATTGCTAAAATAATTGAAATCCATTAAAAACTCTGGTTGCCGTGGCATCTGAAAATGGGAAATTTAACAAAAGCTCAACAATTTCTTTAAACGACATCTCCTCCTAAACTACTGGGTCAAAATCAACCAAACTTGGCAGAAATGTTCCTTGGGTGGTCCTTTATAAAAATTGCTAAAAGAATTGAAATCCATGAAAAACTCTGGTTGCCGTGGCATCGGAAAATGGGAAATTTCACAAAAGCTCAAAAATTTCTTTAAATGACATCTCCTCCTTAACTTCTGGGTCAAAATCAACCAAACTTGGCAGAAATGTTCCTTTGGTGGTCCCTTATAAGAATTGCTAAAAGAATTGAAATCCATGAAAAACTCTGGTTGTCATGGCATCGGAAAATGGGAAATTTCACAAAAGCTCAACAATTTCTTTAAACAACATCTCTTCCTTAACTTTTGGATCAAAATCAACCAAACTTGGCAGAAATGTACCTTGGGTAGTCCCTTATTAAAATTGCTAAAAGAATTGAAATCCATGAAAAACTCTGGTTGCCGTGGCACCGGAAAATGGGGAATTTCACAAAAATTTAACTAATTCTTTAAACGACATCTCCTCCTTAACTTCTGGGTTAAAATGAACCAAACTTGGCAGAAATGTTCCTTGGTTGGTCCCTTATAAATATTGCTAAAAGAATTGAAATCCATGAAAAACTCTGGTTGCCGTGGCATCGGAAAATGGTAAATTTCACAAAAACTTAACTTCTTTAAACAACATCTCCTCCTTAACTTCTGGGTTAAAATCAACCAAACTTGGCAGAAATGTTCCTTAGGGAGTCCCTTATAAGAATTGCTAAAAGAATTGAAATCAATGAAAAACTCTGGTTGCCGTGGCATCGGAAAATGGAAAATTTCACAAAAACTTAACAACTTCTTTAAACGACATCTCCTCCTTAACTTCTGGGTTAAAATGAACCAAATTTGGCAGAAATGTTCCTTGGGTGGCCCCTTATGAAAATTTTTAAAAGAATTGAAATCCATGAAAAACTCTGGTTGCTGTGGCATCAGAAAATGGGAAATGTCATAAAACTCATCAATTTTTTTAAACGACATCTCCTCCTAAATTACATGGCCAAATTCTTCTCTGGGACCACAATGCGTAACATATGCAAAGTTATTTGGCATTATTAAAACATTACTCAGGTGAGCGATTTAGGGCCCTCAGGGTCCTCTTGTTTCATTTTCTTTCTACAAAGTCACAATCCCAAGATTTATGCTATTTTGGGGTAATCTAATTACGAATTTTCTATTTTTAGGAAATGTAAACCAAAGATAAATTATCATTGGTCAAATTTACAGTCACGTGACGACTCCATCTAAATATAGAACAAAAATATCGTGGATTTTACTAGTCTACCCTTATGACGGCTCAGGCCGTCATGGGGCAGTATAGCGACATTTTCGCATGATGGCTCAGGCCGTCATGGGGCAGCGAAGTGGTTAAAGCTCAAGAGAATCATGGATATTTAGATTGACATTCCGTGACACGGATTTGGTCTTCACAGTTTGTTGTCTGTTACGTTTCGACTTTGTGAGAAAATAGCTTTTGTAGATAAAGTTTGATTTTCTTAGTTGGGAAACCATTTAGAGAAAAGAGAAATTGTTGGTTACATGTATGGGCTCAACCCTAACCCATTACCAAACACTGAATTTTAGACCTGTCCAAATTCAAAGATGTTGCAGACATCAATTTCAAGTGAATGAAATATCACATTTTATTGTCTTTTTATGTAGAAAACATTGTGGGAAATGAAAAAATTGCTTGTCACAAGCAATTTCTTCATTTTCCATGATGTTTTCTAAAACTTATATCTTGTGTTGAGTCAAAAGGAGTCACTGTGTGGTAATAGGTTAAAATGTTAAGGAATAAAAGACTGTGGAGAATTTTGGATGCTCTATTGGGATAAGAGCTGTACTAGTAGAATAAGAGCTATGTTAGATGAGCTTTAAAGCTCTGAAGAATCATGGATATTTAGATTGACATTCCGTGACACTGATTTTGTCTTAACATTTTGTTGTCTGTTACGTTTTGACTTTTGGGCTTGGTGAGAAAATGTTGGTTTTTTTTCTGTACAGAAGATTGATTTTCATAGTTAGGAAATCATTTCAAGAAAAGGAGCTTTGTTAGATGAGCTAAATTAATGCTCGGGAGACTCTTGGATATTTGGAGTGACATTCCGTGATACTGATTTTGTCTTCACATTTTGTCTGGTGTGTAATGTGTGTGATTTGTGTGGAAGGGAAGAAATAATAGCAATGAATTTTGTGCTAAAAGTAGACTAGGTTTACTGGTAATGTATTGATAAACTGTTCGTATTTTGATAAAATCTTGTTATAGACTTACTTCGGCTTGAAATTAGCCGTATAAGTAACGAGATTTTATAACAACATGTAGGAAATATTATTTGTTTGTCTGACATAATGTCATGGTTAACTGGATAAAATTGCTCCTATTATATTATACTTTAGATATATGTTGTTTGGGAAAATTTAAGAATGTCAGAACCTTGGACACAGCAGGGAATCATGTTACATAATAATGACAACAGTAAGATTATTTCAAAGTTTAGTCTTCAATAAATCTGTTCATACATGACTGATTAAATGGCAATGAATTTTGTGCTAAAGATAGACTTTTATAAACCTTCAGTGTTGTTATAAAATCTGGTAACTACGGCTTGAATCAAGCCATAGTTACAGGATTTTATAACAACACCTGTGAAATACTATTCTGTTTGTCCAAAATGATGTCACAATTTACTTGATAAAAGCATTCCCTATTAGGACTTTATTTGTAGCTGTTTGTCCGAAATGACGTCACGATTTACTTGATAAAATCGTTCCCTATTGAGAATTTTATCAGCGGTTTTCCGATGCTTTCTGTGCCTCCTGAAAACGGAGGTGTTTCCAATGCAAAAGGCTGTGCTCCCAAAGCAAATTCCCTTCTATTTTTCACAATCTATTTGATATGTTTAATTTGTTATTGAAAAATGGGTGTTTTGCTTACTTTTTCAGCCCAAAATGAACAATTTTGGGCTTCAAAATTTCCCAATTTAGGCCATACTCTTTTCCCAAAATGGCTAGGAAAACCCCTGTTTATAAGGTGTTATATTTAAAAGATCCACTACATCATTCGAACCCCTCAAGTTTTTCATCTTCTCTGCTTCAAACAATTTTCATAAAAAGAACTTCATTGCTTTTTGCACCAGATTTAACGATTCTATTGACACCAATTCAGTGACCGCAGCTCATTCTGTGTCGTGATGAATAAATAATGAAGATATTTTTGCATTTTGTCTGTTGTCAAAGAAATTCAGAGAAATTCAAATGTAGCTGGAAGGGTAATGTGCTGTTATACAATCAGAAATCATTTAAACCCATTACCCTACAGTGACACCTTTTGACTCCCATACAAGAAAAGACTTGGGAAAACATTATGGAAAATGAAGAAATTGCTTGTGACAAGCAATTTCTTCATTTCCCACAATTTTTTCTCAACAAAAGCTACAAAAAATGTAAAATTCCATGCTTTTGAAGTTGTCGTCTGCAACATCTCTGAATTTCGAATGGTCCAAAATTGTGCTGTCTGGTAATTGGTTAAACCCATTACCCTACAGTGACGCTTCCTGATGCACAATAAGATAATTAAAGGCTTTAGAAAACATTGTGGAAAATGAAGAAATTGCTTGCGACAAGCAATTTCATCATTTTCCACAATGTTTTTACTCATAAAGATGGAAATATGCAAAATCTCATTCACTTGAAATTGTCATCTACAACATCTTTGAATTTTGATCATCCTAAACTTTGTCCTTTGAGAAAGGACTAAACCTTTCTCAAACAACAAAGTTTGAGAATGTTTTCAATTGATGGCTGCTTCTGATGACTAAATGATCTTTTGATTAAGGCCAAACTGATGTCCACTGTTATATAAGTTCCTAAAGTATTTCGATATTGAGGGATCATTTCAAAACCACAGTAAATCTTTAGGAACATGATTTGGGAAACTTGGAGACATAATAAGAAAATGCTGACTATGTTAATTTTTAGCTCCACTGGCCTTTCTGGCCAGCGGGCTATTGTCATGGCGGTGTATAAGACAAGTATTGAAAAATCTAGTCAAAACTTGGATTTGATATTACAAGAAATTCCAGGCCTGTGCAGTGACTCAAGCCCTCCAGGGCTTTCTAGTTTGTGTACTTCAATGATAGTTTAGTGCTGATTATTTGTATTCTTTCTTTCTAAATTTGGCGTAGACAAAAAATGCATCAACCCTTTCTCAAATGACAAAAAACGAGGATGTTCCAATTTGACAGTTGCTGTTGCAGAGGCCAACATTAAAGTTAAATTAACCCTTTCCAAAACAATAAAATTTTAGGGTGGTCCACTTTCAAAGCTGCCAAAGATGACAAAAAATGCCAAAATGAGGAGGATTTGTGTGAAACATAGCAAATAAAATATTGAGGTATAAGAAGAAAATGCTGATGTTCAGCATTCTCTTCTTTTATCTCGATGTTTTCCCTATCCCTTTCTGTTGGGCACGTCAAAACAAGGTCTTGTGTGGGAAGGGTCATGATAAGATTTGTGTACAATATAGCACATAAAAGGTTGGCAAAGGGAGAAAATGCTGATTATCAGCATTTCCTTCTTTTGCTTAAGCCTTCCCGAAACCTGCACATGGCTGTTGGAGGTGTCAAAAGGAGTTGTTTTTTAAAGGGTTAAGATGAATAAATGGTGAACATGTTTTGTTCTTTTGTCTGGTATTTCAGAATTTTAAAGTAGTGTTGAAGTTGCTAGACGGTAAATGTGCCATTAGTCCATTACCATATCAGAAATCATCTTATATTAGGAGAAAATAGTGTCACAGTCTCTGATATCTAAAGTTCTTAGTATTAGAATCAACTCTTTGCCAAATAAGACATCATGTTTTAACAACCCTCATAGAAAATGCCTGTACAAGAATTGAGGTAAGAGAAAACAGTGCTGAAAACAAGCATTTTTAGCTCACCTGTGTCCGGCGTGTGTCGTCCGTCAAACTTTGCCTAGTGTGCACTCTAGAGGCCACAGTTTTTGTCCCATCAACTTGAAATTTTGTCAGAATGATTATCTTGATAAAATCTCGGACAAGTTCGAAATTGGGTCATCTGGGGTCAAAAACTAGGTCACGGGGTCAAATCTTAGAAAAACCTTGTGTGCACTCTAGAGGCCACATTTTTTTGCCCAATCAACCTGAAATTTGCTCAGAATGATTGTCTTGATGAAAGCTCGGACAAGTTTGAAATTGGGTCATCTGAGTTGAAAAACTAGGTCACGGGGTCAAATCTTAGAAAAACCTTGTGTGCACTCTAGAGGCCACATTTTTTGCCCCATCAACCTGAAATTTGCTCAGAATGATTGTCTTGATGAAATCTCGGACAAGTTTGAAATTGGGTCATCTGGGGTCAAAAACTAGGTCACGGGGTCAAATCTTAGAAAAACCTTGTGTGCACTCTAGAGGCCACATTTTTTGCCTAATCAACTTGATAATTGATCAGAATGATTTTCTTGATAAAATCTCGGACAAGTTCGAAATTGGGTCATCTGGGTTCAAAAACTAGGTCACGGGGTCAAATCTTAGAAAAACCTTGTGTGCACTCTAGAGGCCACATTTTTTGCCAAATCAACCTGAAATTTTCTCAGAATGATTTGCATGATGAAATCTGGGACAAGTTTGAAGTTGGGTCATCTGGGGTCAAAAACTAGGTCATGTGGTCAAATCTTAAAAAAACCTTGTGTGCACTCTAGAGGCCACATTTTTTGCCAAATCAACCTGAAAATTGGTCAGAATTGTTGTTTTGATGAAAATCTTAGACAAGTTTGAAAATGGGTCATTTGGGCTCAAAAACTAGGTCACAGGGTCAAATCTTAGAAAAACCTTGTGTGCACACTAGAGGCTACATTTTTTGCCCAATCAAACTGGAAATTGGTCAGAATTGTTGTATTGAAGAAGTCCTCAAACAAGTTTGAAAATGGGTCATCTGGGTTAAAAAACTAGGTCACGGGGTCAAATCTTAGAAAAACCTTGTGTGCATGCTAGAGGCCATATTTTTGACCCAATCAACCTGACACTTGGTCAAAATTATTGTCTTGGAAGATTTGTAAATTGGGTCATTTAGGGTCAAAAACTAGGTCAAAGGGTCGAATCTTAAAAAAAAAATTGTGTGCACACTAGATGCTACATTTTTTGCCCAATCAAACTGGAAATTGGTCAGAATGACTGTCTTGATGAATAATCTCATACAAGTTCAAATTGGGTCAACTGGGGTAAAAAACTAGGTCACAAGGTCAAATCTTAGAATAACCTTGTGTGTACTCTAGAGGCCTCATTTTTGCCCAATCAACCTGAATTAGATTAACTCTTTCGCTGCCAATGTCGCAGAAAAGCGACCCATAGGAAGACTGCCAATGTTGCCGACCGGTGACTATCAAACAATAGGTTAATGAGGTCATTCAAGGTCATGGGCAAGGTCATCTGATTAAACTACCTGATAAAAAGTATGCTATTAGGCAAAACAATTTATCTGCAATGATTCCTGAAAATTTAAGCTTAATATTATTAACACAACGATTTTTTACTATTCTATAAACCGATAAGCCCTCTTTTGGAGTTTCTAAAATTTGGCTCTGGAAATGTCAAATCTTAGTATAGCTATTGCATTTAGAGGTTAGCATCATCACATACAGAAAGCTAATATCTCAGATGAGCGCTTCAGGGCCAATGGCCCTCTTGTCTTTTTCCTGATCCTTACTGAAGTGCATTTTTGACAGCTGCAATTGTTGAGCGTCTAGTGGACCAAGTTAATTTCATTTTTGTAAACGCATCAGAATGAATAAGTAATGAACACAGTTTTGCTTTTTGTCTGTTGTAAAAGAATTTCTGAGAAATGTTGCGGGTTGATAGACTGTAAATGTGTCTTGCAATTGTTTAACTCTTTCCCAAACAATATTCTGGTGTTGACGTCCCAGCTATTAGAAAAAGAGGGGGAAAATATTGAATCAAAAGAAGAAAATGCTGATAATCAGCATTTTCTCCTTTTGCTGTAATATTTTCTGAGTACAAATGTATATGTTCACCTTAACCTTTGGAGAAATATAATAACTACTGATGGCAAATACAAACACTTTCCCTAATGGCAGAAATTTATATTTCCATTTTGCTGCAGATAAAGAAAAATGTGGATTGTGATGAATTTAACATTTGAACTCAGAAAATATTGAATACAGTTTAACAACTGAGATGTGTCTAAAGGTCATGAAGTATGATCTGGCAGAGCATCTCTAGCTTATAATTTGCTAAAGATGCTTTGCCAGGTCATTCATCGAAACCTATACCTTTGGCTGGATGACAAAATGCAACAAGATGAATAAATGATGAAGCTATTTTGTAGTTTAACCCATTACCACACAGTGACTCTTTTTGACTCCCCTAACACAAATGGCTTGGGAAAACATTGTGGAAAATGAAGAAATTGCTTGTGACAAGCAATTTCTTCATTTTCCACAATGTTTTCTACCAAAAAAGACCAAAAGATTTTAAATTTCCTTCACTTGAAATTGTCGTCTGCAAAATATCTTTGAATTTGGACCAGTCCAAAATTTGTCGTTTGATAATGGGTTAACCCATTACCAAACGACAATATTTCAGGTTGTTCCAAATTCAAAGATGCTGCAGATGACAATTTCAAGTGAATAAAATTTAAAATCTTTTGGACTTTTGGGATAGAAAACATAGTGGGAAATGAAGAAATTGCTTGTCACAAGCAATTTCCTCATTTTCCACAATGTTTTCCAAGGCCATTACTTTGTAGAGAGTCAAAAAGAGTCATTGTGTGGGAATGGGTTAAGAGAAGTGTAGAAAGCAGCTAGACAGTAAATTCACCATTATTGAATCAGAAATCATTTAAGGATCAGACAAAAATGTCTCCCCTCTTTGATAATACATGCTCCTAGACAAAATGGGAAATAAAATGTCTCCATCTAACGCTCTCCTGATACTTATTAACCCCTCTCCTGCTGACTTAAAATTTTGTCCAGAAGAAATTTGCCCATTTTAAGAGCATGCATTTCAATTGGTTTGTCTCAATTTTTGCCACAATGATTGAGTAGAAAGTAGATTTCTGTATGAATTAGAAATAATTTTGTCATCTGTAACTGCTTTCAATTTGTACTAATTTATGATATTGTCATTTGGGAAAGGGTTAATATTGAAATATAAAATAAAAGAACATGATAAAACACTCTCCTGACCCTAGTTACTGTTATTGATGTTTCTTTCAGAAGTTGTGAAACTTGATTATCTGAAACAAAAGCCTGACTGAGAAAAAAAAATAGTGAACATGCACTGTCTTGATGCTTCATATGGTTGAAAGATAAAATGAATGGTCATGAAATATTGCCTTCAATGCAGAAAAAAACTGCATGCATATATCTTGCATATTATTTTTAAACAAAGATACCCATGTTTTCATAAATTTTCCAGTCTTTCTGATGAGATTTTAAATTGACAGGTCCCATCTTCATAGAACTTAAGCTGTTGAGTATGACATATTAAACTACTCACTTTATAATTCATTAATTTTGCTTTGTATTTTCAGCAACAAGTTTCAATTAGGACTAACATCTAAAGAATGTTTTTAGGGAAATGGTAACTAAGATCTTAGAATGTCACCATTTCACATGATATCCTTGTATTTAGATCTGTAGATTGTTTTATTACATATTGATCTGATTGATTTAGCCAGTAAGTTTAGAGACAAGTCTTCGTTAATTCTGTCTTCGTTCCTCTCCTTCTTAATGACCTTCAATAGTGAAATATAAATGTCATTTTATACAGGCTTGCCAACTCAGCAAAAAAGTTTTATCACAAATTTGGGAACAAAAAAAAAGTTGTCCATCATTTAGTGAAGGGTCACATGATGTAATATAGTTTTGAAGCAATAACTGACAATCACTGTCTCACTTTTGGTAATAAATCAGTAAATTATGGTCACATTGTTAATGAGAGTGAGTGAATAGACAGACAGATAACCTGTCAAATTAATTAGGCTCTTATTCAATGTACAGTGGGCCTTTATTAACCCTTTTCCAAACGACAAAATTTTACGGTGGTCCAATTTTACAAGCTGGTGCAGACGACAAAATGCATAGTGATAAAGATTGGAATTTAGTGTGATATAGTCAAGAAAATATTGAGGCAATTGGAGAAACTGCTGGTTTTCAGCAGTTTCTTCTTTTGTATCAATGTTTTCCCAAGCTTTTTCTATTAGGGACATCAAAACTCATTCTTGTTTGGGAAAAGGTTAATTAGGCCCTTATTCAATGTACAGTGGGCCTTTATTAACTAACCATTTCTCAAGCAAGATCTGGCCCAGGTTTCTCGAAAAAACTTAAGTATTTTCTCATGCTCAAATCTGAGCATCTTGCTCAAATCGCATGAAATCCCAGTGAACTTCAATTGAATACCAATCAACGTTGATTGGTATTGAATAGAAGTTGAGCATGAACTCATGAGAATATACTTAAGTTTTTTCGAGAAACCGGGGCCTGGTTTCATGGTTCGTTATAGAAAAAGCTTGTGAAAACATTGAGGCTACAGAAGAAAATGCTGATGACCAGCATTTTCTTCTCTTGCCTCAATATTTTGTCTGCTAGAGCACAGACAATGCTCTATTTTTGATGTCACTTCTTTTGCCACCTTCAACTCTCCTATTTGGATTTGTTTATAATTTTGCCATCTGGGGATTGAAAATGAAGTTGTCAAAATGAATTGTCAAATGACAAAATGAACTGTATACTTTGAAACTGCTCTAGACCTCAGAATGGATGTCATGCACTTAACCCTTGGGAAAAATTCCTAGCTTTTACACAGCTTCTACAAAGCTTTATAGCTGCGTAAATGCAGCGGTATTGGCACCTGCGTGAAAGCTGCTTGTTTTTATGGCTGAAAAAAAAAATGCAGCTCTAAAACCAGGTATTATTCAAGGGGTCCAACGTACACAAGTTTTTGTGGTCAAAAAGATCGGCAGTGGACAAAGATGGCGGCTAAATGATTGAATTTGTGTCGATTTTGGGGACAAAAACAGAAAGTAAGTACGTTTCTTGGCTTTGATATACCATGTCACCTAGCCGAGGATGTGGAGACATCATTCACGCTCCTAGGGAAATAGGCCTTAACTTCTGACATGTTCTCAAACTCCATTGATGCTCGAAGTAATGCGAAGCTTGAGGCGGCAACAAAATCCGAAACTGATTTTGACCTGTATAAAATCGCCATTTGCATTAAAAATGCGATGAAATGAGACCAACCCTCGCTGTCTACACCATTTAAACAATAAGCCCAACAATCTGATCGCACTTTTAACGTATGCAACACCTCGCATTCATGTAAAAACCCTATGTAAGCTGTCTAAGGTGGACTGTGGCCAACTGTACGAAAATAATGTCGCCACCATGTCAAATCTAACGATCCCTTGTCAAATTTCGAATTGTGTTTCCCAAAGGTTTTGTTTTAAAATCCTTTCACATACCTGAAACAGGATACCCAAACCCCCACAAATGGTTTTATTTTACCCTCAAAATGAATCTTGTACCCCTCGTTTTTGTAGACAGCCTACTTTGTCTCTTAAAGAGGGGGTGCAAGCATCCTGTAAAATAAGCATTTGTACCCCCAGATTTAAGAATCAATGGGAACGCTGCTGAAAAGTATTAAAGAACGTTGTTTTTAGAACCACGAATTCTCTTTGAGAATGAAGTGATGTTAAAAATATTTATAAATCATTTATAGTCTAGATCTATGTTTAGTAGGAGTCAGTCAGGCTTCAGTAAGAATGTGACTGGATCTACTGCCACTGCGTGACTTAATAATTCCCTTTGATAAGATGTAAAAATATCGAGGAAAAGAAATAAGACGGTATCAAAAAATTTCTTCCTTTTCGTCAATATTTTCTAATTGTTCAACACTTGGTTGTATGTATCATTCATTGTTTGGGAAATGGTTATATTAATCATTGTCATCATTATAATGCCGTTGTTTGAATAAATCTTGTTTATATTTTTCAGGTGATGTTAATCTTCCATGGCAGACACTTGACCGTAGCAGAAAGATCAGTATCCCGGTCCTGGTGAATTCCGAGAAATAACTGGCATAACTGTCTGAATTCACTGAGACGACATACCAGAAATATTACCTGAAGTCACAAATGAACATTTTTATGCATGTTTTTCAAGAACTCTGTAAACACACTGTAAAGATGGATGCTATTGATTTATGAAGTTTGACACAAGATGATGAAAACCACAGTCATGCTTCAAGATATTTTCATGGATGATGGTTCCCATGTCTTGCAATGCTAATGACCAGACCTACAGCTTTTAAAGAAGTTTATGTTAAATTAAACCTTTCCCAAACCGCAAAATTTTAGGGTTGTCCAATTTTAAGTTGTTTCAGAGACCAAAAAACAGATGTTAATAAAGGTAGGACTTGCCAATGATATAGCTCAGAAAACATTGAGACAAAAGGAGAAAATGCTGGTTATCAGAATTTTCTTCTTTTACCTCAATGTTTCTCGAGCCTTTTCTATTAAGGACTTCAAAATCAGGTCTTGTTTGGGAAAGGATTGATTAAGCATTTTGTCTTCTGATACTATTTGGTGTTGCTCGTTACAGAATAAAATCCTGTCAAACTTGTACAATGTGGTACTGTATAACCCTTCCCAAGACAACAAATTTTGATGTTGGTCCCAATTCAAAGATGTTGCAGACAGTAATTTAAAGTGAAAAAGATTTTATGATTTTTGGTCTTTCTTGCTTAAAAATATTGTGGAAAATGAAAAGATTGCTTACTTGTCATATGTATGCAATTTCTTGATTTTCCACAATGTTATGTAAAAAAACAAACCTCTATCTTGTTGGGCATCAATTTCAAAATGCCACTATATGGTAAACGTTGGCTCAGCATGAAACAGTTGTAACTGCCTATAAACATATAGGCTGTTATAACTGTTTCACGCTGAGCCATCGATAATGTTGAATGTTCATTTCATATGGTAGAAAAATAAAAAGGGATAAGGGGGTGAATGCTTATTGTCAGCATTTTTATTACGCTTCCCTCAATGTTTTCAAAAGCATCATCTCATAGATCTATACATCACGACCAAGGATTGTTTGAGAAAAAGGCACCAGACCCCTGACTCGACCAGTATCCTTTCTGCCATTCGCAAAGGCGACTCTAGTGGGGGATTGGTGCGTTGGGTCGCTCGCCCCCAACCCCACCCTTCCCCCCTGCCCCCAGGAAAAATCCTGGATCAGACCTTGATTTGACAGAATTCTTTCTATCGTCAATGGATTTGAATAATTAAAATGAGAGAGCAGTCGATGGCTTTGATTGGAAGTTCTGTTAGTATATATTGAGAAAACATGTAGATGACTAAAATCTGTGAAAACTTCTTCATTCGCTATGGTAAAATCATTGATGGAAAAGGAAATATCAAGGTGTATCAATGAATCTTTTCTCTTCAAAATTTTCAACAGATGTTCCAGACACTCACGGGATAAATTATTTTTAACTTGAATTTTACTACAGATTTTCCATAGACAAAGACATCTGTCAAAAGCAGATTAAAGTGTCATCTGACAATTTCAGACTACCAGGCTACTAGCAAATAATGAACCAATGACCAATTGGATCATTTAGGACCAAGCCTTTGAAAGTATCAACTGGAAAAGGATGCTGGTAACTATATTAACAATTTCATCCTTTTCCACAAGTGTATTGCATGGCAGGACAACTGGGCTTATAGGTGATAGGACATTGAATGAACAAATAATTCATATTTCCATTTACGTCTTTTCAACTCATTTTTTATGTCCCTGACAGATTAACCTTTTGAAATCATTGATGCAAAAGAAGGAATAATATAATTTCTCCTTTTGCCTCAATATTTTCTAAGCTCTCTACAAAAATGCTATCTTCATTAAGAAACAGCTGATTTCAAATTGGACCAGTCCAACATTTAGTTGTTTGGGAAAGGATTAAAATGAGGTGAAAATATAAATCAAAAAAGCAAACTCAAGATTCTTCAACCACTGCTATTTTCTTTAATTACACAAAACAAATTACAATTTCATATCGCTTGGGAATTGCCAAAACCAAAGTACATTAATAATTTACTTGGAAATCTAAGGCTAGATATCTAAAACTTTGCAAAAAAAACCGTAAGACTCTCATTTTAACAAACAAGTCTATTTGAAAGGTAAGCTTTTGAGATAATGGAGGAATTAGATGCTTATCCAGGGACAATTTATTGATCCTGCTTTAAACTCTGGCAAAAAATTCCAAAGTTTTTTAAACTGAATTAACCCTCAATAAAGTCTATTAATGCATGACAATTAATCCAAAACATGTAAATCTTTAACATGATAAGAACCGTTGTAACAGTTTATCTTGGCCTCGGGGTATCATGGCCCCCACCTTGGGTATCTTGGCCTCCACCTACAATTTTGTTCCAGAGTCCCAAAAATTCAAACAATGTCTACAAATGTTACACCTTCTGTTAAATGTAAAGAAAAACAAAGTTTAATGTGTTTTGGTCAATTTTTTCGGCTTTTTTGCTTGAAATAGCTGCTCAGGAGCCAAAATAAACTGATACACCGGTAAAGCTAATGATAAATGGCCTGACAGAGCATACCTAGCTAATAGCTAAATATGCTCTGCCTGGTCATTTATCAAGAGCTAAACTTCATTTAAAAATAGTCATCTCTTTTCAATGAATTTTGGATAAAAAGTCTTCAAATTCATTCAGTTCGTTAGTAAACATGAAAAGTTTTGTCTCTCCCTCTAGCGTGTAGCCTCAGGTACTCATCCAAGTGGAGATTAATCTGTAACACATCATTCTCTTTGATTCAACTGTTTCCTGGATGGTCTTTTTCCCTGAAATATAGAAACAATACCTCACAAAGTTGGATAGTTTTGGTAGATTACTGCTTTGATGGAGTTTGAAGCTGCATTCAACAATATTTCAGCTTCATATTTGTAGCTGGTGCACCTAACAATGTGCCCCACCAATGCTTTGTGTCAAATTTATTACAATAACCAATTAAATCCACCAGCTATTCATCTCTAGCTTTAGTTTATGAAAGGTTGTTTACAACTTTAAACTCATAAGTCATTTTTCTAGATGATTTTCTACATCATGAATGTATACTCCTCACAAAAAGTTAAGCAACAAAGATGCTTTTCTTTCTCAAATGTGTTTTATCACATCTAATGATCTATGTTTTATACAATACAAAGTTGGGGTCTTATTACACAAATTACGTTAAATGATTGGGAAAATCATCAAACAATAACAAAGTTACAGATCCTTGAAAACCGACCCGACGAAACAATGGTGCAAAACGTCACTCGCCAGCAGTTCAGAATGTTGAAACAGTTGTTTTCCGGCCACTTCAAGACCATGATCGAGCATCAAGTACCTGGTATGACCCCAATGATGTTCAACACACGCCCGAACACACCTTGGCATCAAGCAGATTTGTCTGTCTAATGTCCGTTGTGGATTGATCCTTCATTCTGTCTGCAAGACCTGTTGCAGTTCATCCATAGTCTGTGGGCGAATATGCTGACCATAGGCACGCCCTCAAAGAATGTCCTACGTATGTTCTATCGATTTAAGGTCTAGAGACGTAGCAGGCCAGTCTATATGTCTGATGTTGTTGGTCCACAGAACTTCATTCACAATTCCAGAACGATAGGGACGGCCATTACCATCCATTAACATAACAGTTGGACCTGTTTACTGTGCCAGAAGGATGATAACAGGCGTGATGATCTCGTAAATGCATCTTACATCCGTCATTGAACCTCGTCTGATGACAACCAGCTCTGTTATGTGGCAAACACTGGTACCTCTCCAGACCATCAAACTCCCACGTTCATATTGGTCGTGTTCAGCGATGTTACAGTCGGCAAACCGTTCATTACCGTTTCTCCACACACGTGTCATGCCATCGTTAGAATCAAGGCAGAATCTTGACGAGTCAGTTAAGAGTTTGTGATGCCAACGATTGACCCTCAGTTTTGATGTTGATGTTCCAATATTAATCTTTGCCGTCGATGTTTTGGGGAAGTTGGATCCGTTGAAGTGGTATCCTGGACCTTAGACATTCTGTGTGAAAATTGTTCCTCACGGTTTGTATGGAAAGTCAGTTTCCTGACACCCTCTGAAGGTCATTTTCCAGCGATCTGGCCGCTGTAAGCCAGTTCCTACGGACTAAGGTTGCAACATAACTGTCTTTACAAGGTGTTCTTACTCTTAGACAACCTAAACGTGGTCTCTCTGACATCTGTCCAGTTTGATTGTATCGGGTTATTGCTCTTCAGTCAATACTGCGATGAAATTTAAAATGAATGGCAGCAGCAGTCTTGGTTGCCCCACCCTGTAGCATTCCAACAATTTGAGCCACTTCAATTGGAGTCAAGTGACGTATTGGCATGATTCAAATGTTGATGACATCAAAGTTGTCAAATTAGCGCGTTTTAAGCACATACGGAGCTAATGCCAAGTTTGAAATCCGTATATGCGACACATTTTGCATGCATGTTTTGGGGGTGAGTGTGTTCTAATCACGTGATAGCTGTTTTAGGAGACGATAACATTCAGTATTCTTTTAAGTGTGTTTAAGCATAGATATGGCTGTCCGAATAACAAATCTGTGCAAAAAAATTCGAGTGTATAAAAAGAATATTGAGAGAATTACTTTTGTTGCTTAACTTTTTGTGAGGAGTATACATACCATGTAATCCATTACCACAAATTGAATTCACAGAACATCAATGCTTTGGAAATCATTAATCATTTTGGAGAAAAAGAAAAGTATAAAAAATATATTCACTTGAAATTGTCGTCTGCAACATCTTGAATTTAGACCAATCTAGATAATAACAGCCTCTGTCTTAACTTAGCTGTATGAAGTGTAAAGCGTTACAGAAGCGCACCTCTGGTATGCAGGGTACATTAAATGTTGTGCTTTGTTTTGGCTTATCATGATGGGTACTGCTATCCCCCACACCTCCTTCTCTTTTTCCTTGACCCTTTTCGATTCTTTTGACATGAATTTTGATATTTTTTATCTCAAGCCCTAACCAAAAGCATACAAAATAGGATAAAACTGATTTTGCGCCTGGTAAACCAGAGACTACCCCAGACGACCATATCAAGTGAATGTAATTTTACATTTTGGGTCCCTCTGGATAGAAAACACTTCGGAAAAAGAACACATGTATTGCTCATTCATTTTCAATTTCCACAGTATTTTCTAGCGCATTGTTATTTTAATAATGTTTGGGTCCCAAAATGCGTCAAATGCACTTGATAATACGCCTAGGACTTCATTATAACAAAACTTACGCCTCTGAATTTGCAGCGTAATTCGAAATTTTTACAAGAGATAGTTGGATTAATAATTGACATGGTGGCGACATTATTTTCGTACAGTTGACCACAGTCCACCTTAGACAGCTTACATAGGTTTTTTTCGTGAATGCGAGGTGTTGCATACATTAAAAGTGCAATCAGATTGTTGGGCTTATTGTTTAAATGGTGTAGACAGCGAGGGTACGTCTCATTTCATCGCGTTTTTTATGCAAATGGCGATTTTATACGGGTCACAATTAGTTCCGGATTTTGTTGCTGCTGAAAGCTTCGCATTACTTCGAGCATCAATGGAGTTTGAGGACATATCAGAAGTTAAGGCCTATTTCCCTAGGAGCGTGAATACTGTCTCCACATCCTCGGCTAGGTGACATGGTATATCAAATCTAAGAAACATACTTACTTTCAGTTTTTGTCCCCAAAATCAACCAAAATTCAATCATTTAGCCGCCATCTTTGTCCACTGCCGATCTTTTTTACCACAAAAACTTGTGTACGTTGGACCCCTTGATTATTGTGGACAGGGTTTAATTAGACCATTATTCAATATAGACTGGGAGTTTATTAAAACTCCTTGCTAAGCTTGCTGTCACTTTGTAAATAAATAATTGTTAGGATTAAGTAATTGAAGTTGTAAATCAACAGTTCTCTGTTGCTGCTGAAATACCAGTAAAAGTAGAAAATCTTACAAAAACAGGTCAGAGTGGTCCAAATTGAAAGCTGCTGCAGATGGCAAAATTTATGTAACTAAAGGTAAACATTCTGAATAATATAACACTGAAAACATATGGCAAAAGGAGAAAAGGCTAGCAATCAGCATTCTTCTTTTGTTTCAGTGTTTTCCCTAGCCTAATCTCTCAGGAATGTCAATTAAAACAAGGTCTTGTTTGGAAAAGTCTTAAGTGGTCCAAAGTAAAAGCAGTTGTGCTGTTGACAAAATTGTTGTTCTACTTCAAACATAGTATATAGTCCAGCAACATTAACCCGGGACATCTGCATATGCAATGACCCCACTTCGGCAATGTTTTGTTAAGACGCTTAACTAACGGACTTTGCACACGAAAATCTACTCTCTTAAAAACAGAGCTCATTATCTCTACATTCCATTTCGATAGAATGAGCTCTGTTCTCGCGGGTCATTTCACGTCTAATCTCGGGGCCTTGGCGGGATTTCAGTATCCAATCGTTGGCTATACACAACAAAACAATTTAAAAAGCTGATACAAACTTTCATTGGCGGATGCTTCAAATTACCAGCTTCAGCCAATAATAGAAACGAGGTAATGTATACGTAATCAAACAAGATCAAACTGAATGATTTTGATTCGATAATTCAAATGTTACCGGCTTCAGCCAAAAATAGAAGCGACGTAATGTATACGTAATGATCATGCAAGATAAAACTGAATGATTTTGATTCGATAATTCAAATGATGTGCTATAATTAGATTATGACGACCAAATAGACTGTTGGCGTACCGAAAACTGCAGAGGTCATATTTGATGGTTTAATCAATAGACCTCGGCTTTGGAGAGTAACGAAAATCAAGTTGTCCCAGATTAATGTTGCTGGAGAAAACAAGTCTTTCAGAGTAATCATCATTGAATACATGGAAGTTTTTTTTATCCTGGTCACCAGCATATTCTTCTTTTCCTTTGATGTTTACAAAACAGTTTCACATTAAATTTTGTTCCTCAAAAGCAGGCATTATTTGAGAAAGGATTGAATGCAACATTAGGGCAATATGTTGTCACCTTGTGACGAAGTAATTGTCAACTTGCATCTTCTAAAACAAAGTAATTAGAACTATAAATCAACCATTCTGATATATTTTCTCTATAACATCTAATTAATAACTCTTTCCATAATAAGACCCTGTTTTGATATCCCTATTAGAAATAGTTTGAGAAAACATTGAGGCAAAAGAAGAAAATGCTGATAATCAGCATTTTCTCCTTTCCCCTCAAAGTTTTCTGTGCTTTACTGGTTTACAAATTCTGTGTTTCACAACATCTTCTTAGTTGCCCACAACAGCTTTTAAAATCAACAAAATTAATTGATTAGCATTATACATGTAAATCAGCCATTCTGTAATAATTGTTCTCTCTTATTAACACCTTTACAGAATGACAATATTACTGACTAGGATAAATATTACAGCAAGTTGATTCCTGATTACAGCAAGTTGATTCTTTAAAATCTGTCTCACCATGTACATGCATGACCTTTTCTGATTGGGCTGAGCATTGACTCAGATTAGATGATGGGATGCATTTGCAGTAATGTATGAAATTTCAAGAGTACATTCCAGTGTGAAAAAAGTTGAAGAACACATTTCTAGGTCTAGAACTGTTCTAGAACATTAAATGACACTTCTAGAACTGATCTAGAACAGTCCTAGAAGTGTCATTTAACATTCTAGAACATTCCAGAACAGTTCTTGAACTTTCATGAAATTTTCGCAGGGATTTTAAGGTTCACCAGCTTCCCTAATATGAAAAAAAGTATACATGTAGATGAAAAGCTATTTGCAGACTTATATGATCGATGCTTGTTAACCAAACTCCTGATGGGGCTTGTCCAAATTCAAAGATGTTGTAGATTGCAATTTCAAGTGAATGAAAATTTTCATGTTTTGATCTTGCATCAGCAGGTGTAAAAGAAATAAAAACAACAAAAAAAACAAATCAAACAGCAGGACGAAAAATCATAATTGCCCACAGAGCTAAGATTCTGGCTGCCACATTTTGAATGAAAGGCTGGACAAATAGGGGTTTGTCAAGCAAATAACGCGCATGCGCACAAGCCGTAATTCAACTATCGGTTTCCCTCGAGGGGGCAAGTCGATAATCATTCTGTAATGGGATAATAAGCGTGATGGATTAATCTGCTACTGTGATTCGTTAAATCGAAAATATGGGCGGACACGATCATTGTTGCGTGTACATGGGTGTGATCATAGACGGAATAAACTGTCAAATAATTGTAGATTCTTCACTTTTCCAAAAAAAATCGACATTAAAATGCGATGGATTCATGCGTCGGGTAGACAGAACTTGAGTTTAAAAACACTTACAAATAACGTGAAAGTTTGTGGATGCCACTTTATTTTGGGAAAGCCAGACAGAACTGATAAAAACAATCCTGACTATGTACCAAATAGAAATATACCAAGTATTTTGACGAAGAAACCCACCAGACAATCTAAAACGAGCAAAAAGTCGTTTGAATATACCAAGACTCTAGAAGAAAATTTATAATGGTCTGTTAATATATTTATATACAAATCAGTTCACCGTAAGGATCCTGTTCAAAATTGAATTATTACTTAAGTGCAAATATCGTATGGAAAATGCTGAATTCCGCATGATTTCGAAATATTAAAATACCCACTCTTCGCATTTTCTCGAGCCAAATCCCATTATCCATCCATGAGCTTTAAAATTTCAGAATTAGGCTATAGGCCTAATATATCATATCATCGAAACGGTATCGAAACTTAAGTCGATTTATATTCTGGAGTAAAAAACGGACTTTTATTAAGACACTATTTAATATTCAAAATAAAGGCCAAATGAATACATTCGTTTCCCTTCTTATTCGAAAAACACAGAACCTGATCAGTAAAATTAAGGCTTAAATTGCGCTCTGACTGGGATGTTTAGCATTATTGATCATTATTAGCTTTTGAAATAATGATAGGCCTACCGATGATCTTTCTCATTACCGTATTGCTATATAATTTCGGTTGTTCTATTTTTTCCTTCGAATTCCGTTCAATGACAATTTTGTCTGAATTGTCACATATCTTTGATTGGTGTCCAAAATTATTGTTTTTACAGCTTGATTAAAGGTTAAAGTACATTTCGATTGTCAATATTGATGGGATCAGTATTGTCAATGCAAAGGGTTTTGCAGATAGGCTTACTGGTATATCACGCGTTTGACAGTCTCGTCGGTACAGTACTTTAATATCGCCTTATCAGTATATCACAATCAACGTTATCGGCTTTTCAACAGCAGCAAAAAACCCTGTCATTCCAAAACCCTTTCCTCAACGATATGTTCCAAAGAAACGTGCCAATGCAAATATTAAATCTTGAGAAAAAAAGAAAGAAAAAAGAAGGCTCGTAAGAACAGGGACAGGTCGGTCATCGATCAAGCCATAGTATATAACGCTGAAGCAAAGGGGAAATGCTTACCATCATCGTTTTATTCTTTTGTCACAATGTTTTCACGAGTCAGGGACAGTCAGGCTTAGCAAATATTATGCATAATACCAAGTGGGGTTTGTTCATAGTGGCGGATCCAGAGTCGTTTCGGGGGGATCAAATGCCCCCACACCCTGTAGTGTAATTTATTCTTTTTTTTTTTTTTTTTTTTTAAACTTGTTTAACTAATTCCAAGACAGCAAATATTGAGACTGTTTGACATGTGAATTTGACTTGTTTTACTTTAGAAATCAACAATTTTATAGCCCGTAACTCTTTTTGAAAATTGTGCCAGCCTTAATCCTTTCCCAAATGTCTAAATTTTTGGGTGATCCACTTCCATAACTGCCAAAAATGACAAAATGGATGTTATTAAAGATATGATTTGTGTAAAATATGACAAAGAAAATATTGAGACAAAAGGAGAAACTGCTGGTTATCAGCAGTTTCTTCCTTCGTTTCAATGTTTTTCAAAGCCTTTTATATTAGGGACTTCAAAACCAGGTCTTGTTTGGGAAAGGGTTAAATTCAGTCGTTGGAGAAAGGGTAAAATCTCTCTGAAAAAAAAAATCGCCTTTAATGGCAAAAACATCGTAAAAGTTGATTTGATAATTCGTTGTTACAATGTTCTGTCTTCTCAATAACGAAATGTCGTTGACTGAATGGTTAGAACTATTATGTTGGAATATGCCAATCGCCGGTGTTATTGCAAAACCTCGTAACTGCAGTTTGATTTAAGCTGTAATAACAAGATTTTAAAATACCACGGAAGATATAGGAGTCGACATATATTCATCCCACCAAAATGTATGCGCAGACAAGTGAACGGGCTTCGTGCTCATTATGAAAATATGACAATAGGGATAAAAAAGAAACCGATAGAAATAATGAATTACATCTATTTATTTTCAATTTTGACCAATTTTGACATCTGGGAGTATAAGTGATTCATATCGCACACAATTCGATGTATAATCATGCTTAAATGTGTAAATAAACTTAGTTTTTAAACGTGTATTCTACAAACAAAATAGAGCGATAATTTCCCTTGGGAAAATGAAACGCAGCTCTTCCAGAAAGCTGCGTAAAAGCCGGCTTTTACGCAGCTTTTCTGCGTTTTTAGCTCACCTGAGCACGAAGTGCTCAAGGTGAGCTATTGTGGTCACTTTTTGTCCGTCGTCCGTCTGTCCGTCTGTCCGTCTGTCCGTCCGTCCGTCCACAATTTCGTGTTAACACTCTAGCATCTACAAATATAAGCCAATCTTGACCAAACCTGGTCAAAACATGTATGACCATAAGATCTCGGATGAGTTCGATTATGGGTCAGATCGAACCAGAAAGTCCGGAGTTATCTGCCCTTGAATGCGAAAAATAGCTAGTTTTGACATTGTTAACACTCTAGTATCTACAATTATTTATCAATCAAAACAAAACTTTGACACAATGTTGGTGACCATAAGATCTCGGATGAGTTTGATTTTCAGTCTGATCAGACCAGAAGGTCTTGAGTTATGTGCCCTTGAAATTGACAAAATTGACATTTTGGACTGTTTTCGACTTTGTTTACACTCTAACTTCTACAAATACTGACCAATCAAGACAAAACTTTGAGACAATGTTAGGAACCATAAGATCTTGTATGAGTATGATTTTCAGATTGATCGGATCAATAAGTCATGAGTTAAACGCCCTTGAATTTGACAAAATTGCCGTTTTCGACTGTTTTTGACTTTGTTTACACTCTAGCATCTACAATTATTGACCAATCAAGACAAAACTTGATCACAATCTTAGGGACTATAAGATCATGTATGAGTTTGATTTTCAGATTGATCAGATCAAAAGGTCATGAGTTAAACGCCCTTGAATTTGACAAAATTCCCGTTTTTGAATGTTTACGACTTTGTTTACACTTTAGAATCTACAATTATTGACCTATTAAGATGAAACTTTGACACAATGTTGGTGACCATAATTTCTTGGATGAGCTTGAACTTCAGTCTCGTCAGACTAGAAAGTCATGAGTTATATGCCCTTGAATTTGACAAAATTGATGTTTTCGATTGTTTCGGACTTTGTTTACACTTTAGCATCTACAATAATTGTTGACCAATCAAGAAGAAATTTGGACACAATGTTGCTGAACATAAGATCTTGCACCAGTTTGAATTAGCTTAATTAGAGTAGAATTTGCTGAGTTTGCTGAGCCCTTCAAATTGACAAATTTGCCGTTTTCGACTGTTTTTACTCTAACAACCACAAATAGCGACAAACCGAGACAAAATTTGGACGCAATGTTGTTAACCATAAGTTTGTTTTCAGTCTTAAAGTCACAAGTAATTGATTTGAACAAATCTGTGGCTCATATCATCTTGGTTCAGGTGAGCGATATAGGACCATCATGGTCCTCTTGTTTTTGTTTCTTATCCCAAAAGCTGCGTTTTAAAAAAAGAGCTGCATAAAAGCTGCGTTTTTCTTCAAAAGCTGCGTCTTTTACTTAAAAGCTGCGTATTTTGTTAAGAAGCTGCGTAAAAGCTGTGTATTTTGTTATGAAGCTGCGTAAAAGCTGCGTATTTTGTTATGAAGCTGCGTAAAAGCTGCGTATTTTTATTATTTTGTCTGAGATCCAAAAACGCAGCTCAAGAAGCTGCGCAAAAGCTGCGTCTTTCTTTTGCAGATTTTTCTTCCCCTTAAATAACAAAGACGCAGCTTTTACGCAGCTATTCATAGCTGCGTATTTATGATTTTTTTTCTTTTACTTTTCCCTCAAAGGTTTGTGCCCATATTGCTTGATTTTGAGATTTAATGTCACAATACATAACCCATTCACAAACATTGATGTACCAATTAGAGAAAAAAAAGACTCAGTAAAACATTGAAGAAAAATAAAAGATGCTTATAACCCTATAATGCCTCAATATTTTCCTGCCAATAACAAACATACTTTGTTCTCTTGGTGTCTAATTTGTCAACAGCAAGGGTGGATCCATGATTTTTTCCAGGGGGGGGGGGCAGCGATGGATCCAGGATTTCTTTGAGGGGGTTCGTTTTTACAAAAAGGGGGGTTCGTTTTACAAATATTACACACTTTTGACTGAATTTCTGCATGAAAATGAAAGAATCAGGCTACAGAGGGGGGTTCGTTTGAACCCCCCGAACCCCCCTGGATCCGCCAATGGGGGGGGGGGGGGGGTCCAAGCTCGATTTTTTTCCAGGGGGGGGGTCCAAGTCCAAATTATGGCTTAAAATGTAATAAATATGTAACGTTACACTAAATTTATATAGTCAAAATTCAATTTTCGGCCAATGCCAGGGGGTCCGGAGGCACCCCCAGCCCCCCAACTCCCCCTCTAGATCCGCCCATGAACTGCATATCTTTCTGAGTCAACATTTTGTACATTGGGAAAGGGCTTAAACAAGAGAGGCAAATTGTTGAAATAAAATTTCGAATTAATTAGGTCCATTAACCCTTTCCCAAACAAGACCTGGTTTTGACGTCCCTTAAAGAAATGGCTTGGGAAAACATTGAAACAAAAGAAGAAACTGCTGATAACCAGCAGTCTCTCCTTTTGTCTCAATATTTTCTATGCCACATTTTACACAAATCCTATCTTTAATAACATCAATTTTGTCATTTGTAGCAGTTTTTGAAGTGGATCACCGTAAAATTTTGTCGTTTGGGAAAGGGTTAAATGTAAAAAATGTGTCCATATTATATAAATTAAGGTTACTCCACCCTTAGAGATCCATGTGACATCATTTCAGGGGAATGTTCAGTGGTAGAAAAAAAAATTGTAACTTGTTTCATGTCAGTGTAGATCAGATATGTTGAAAAGGTTCATGGCACTTTACAAAAATTTCCTATGTTCACTTTTCTACATTAATTCATTCAATAATTAATTTCCTGGTGTCCAAACCCGGCTGTACATTTTCCGTGGTTTCCTAGGAAAATGAGCTAGGAAAAACCTAGGAGTATTGGGACCGAGGTTTTTCCTAGCTTTCCCTGGATAGCTAGGAAAAAAAAAATTGAGAGACCTCGGAACCAATACTCCGAGGTGTCCACGGAAAGCTGGGAAAATATTCCTTGATTAGCTTGGAAAAAATTCCATGGAAAATTTTCTGAGACCTCGGAACCAATACTCCTAGGTGTCCACGGAAATTGCTAGGAAAGCTTGGAAAATATTCCCTGGTGACCTCGGAATATCTTTTAGAGAAAACCTAGGAATAGTTTCCAAGCAGAGCATGGAATCTTTATCCCAGATAACCAAGGAAAGCAAGGAAAACTTTCCATATCAACATTACCCTATTAAAAATGTGGGTGGGGTGTTATTTGAATTTGAAAGTCAAAAGTTTACTCACTTAAATTGAGGTGTTGTCTTACTTGGCCTTTTCAATAAGCAAACTCCTATATTCTTATTTAATTCACTGATGTACACAGGTTGAAATTATCACAAACATCATCTTAAAAAATTGCAAACAAACAAATTCAAGTTCCCTCCATTTTTTAGTGACATCATTTAGACTAGAAGACTATAACAAAAATAGACTGGAGATCTGGCCTGCCTTGCTTTCTTTTTGTTGAGGTCTAAAACTCAGAAAGTATTTGAGATATTCTCTTGAAACATGGTATGTACTTTAGCCAGCATAACACCTTTCTTTTTTTCATGACCTTTGAATAAATGACCTTGACCTTATGGTTTGACCTAGTTTTGAAAAACTGTAAACTGACTTATATCTTACATATTATTAGGAGTACGTACAGCCTTGAAAAAGACCAAACAATGTAAAATTTTATTCACTTGAAATTATTGTCTGCATCATCTTTGAATTTGGACTAGTCTAAAATTTTGTCATCTAGTAATGGGTTAAAAAGTTTAAGTCTGATTTTCCTTGCATTTTCCTAGCTTGAAAATGACTAAGTTGTATAAAAAAACAATTTCCATGCTAAAATTCAACTAAGTTCTATATTCCAAGCTTTTTCCTTGATGTTTCCGAGGTTTCCAAGATGTTTTCCAACCAATTTCCTTGCTTATCTAGGAAAACACAGATTAATGTCCAAGGTTTCCTTGCTTTCCTAGATATTTCCACAGAAAATCATAAAAACCTGGGAAATGTTGGCATTTTTCCATGCCTACTAAGGAAAATGTACAGCCGGGAACTGTCAATTTATGTTTACCCAAACAGCAAAAAGTATACCTTTTTTGCCCAAGTTATAAATAACAAAATTACTAAGAAAAGAATTTGTGTCGAATATAGCACAAAAATATTGAAGCAAAAGGAGAAAGTGCTAATTGTCAGCAATTTCTTCTTTTGTCTCAATTTTTCAGAACCCTTTCTATTAAGGATGTCAAAAACTTTTTTATGAAAGGGTTTAAAATAATGTTGTATGTTTTTAATAGAAACATTCATAAGAAAAGAGAAATTTGCATTGAGTTGTCAAATTCTATGACTGATACTTAGATTTTAACACCCTCATAAAAAAGTTTTATGTGTGCACTAATTAAAACTTGTCTTATATGCACAAAAATTATAAAATTTCAAATGAAAAGAAAAAGGATTAACAAAATTAGTAATGCTTGCAATTTCTTCATATTCTAAAATACTGTACACTCAGAAAAACAACAACAACAAAAAATCCATCCTTTTTAAATCATTCATCTGCAATTTTTGGGAAAGTGTTAATTATATAGTCTGGTATTATCCAAGTACCCTTTACCCAACATCTGCAAACAAACTATTTCACAGAGTTTGACAAATTACTTCTAAATCATTTTTTATCAACAAGTAACAATACATAAATTAAAATGCCCATTTCATAACCCTTTTCAATCTCAGCTTATTGTTTTGGAGTCCCTTGGTCTGTCTGTTTTTAGCATTTCCTCTCTATGGTATCCAAAGCACTATGATGTGAAGTATTAAAACTATTCAAGACTTTCTGGGGTAAGGGTTAAAACTGTATACTTCAGTCATTGTTGCAAACTTGTTGCAAATCTGTGACTGCTAAAATACCATATCTTTCCCATTATACTAATTTCATTTAGGGCAATTATGCGTCATATAATATTGATTTCTGTATATTGCTGGTACAATGATAACAAGTTGACCAAACAATGCTGTTTTGTTAAAGTGCAATAAGCCATGTATATTATTTGTAACTTTTTTCATAATTTAATATAATAATTAAGAATCTAGATGAAATTAGTTTCATGTATTTGTTATGGAAATTAATCAAAATGAATTTATGTTGTTTGGAGTATTTTCCTGAGACAGAGAAAAAATGAATGAAGAATGAAATTACAGTTATGATTTACATTTTTTCCTTTTGCCTATTTTCCATGAATTGGGTACACTGTTGTTTACTCTTTCCCAAAAAGCAAACTTTTTAAAGGTTGCTCCAATATTTAAAAGATGTAGTAGACAATAAAAATTTAAATGAAAATAGCAAAAGATATCCATGTTACAGCATAGAAAAAATATGATATTTTTTTTTTTACTTTTTTTCTCTAAACTGTTTCTACTAACCAGGTATTGTTTAGGAAAGGGTAATATTGGCAGGTGCCCCTCAAGATGAGCCATGATTGGCTAAAAAAAGATAAACAATTTATTAGCCAATCATTAAACAGGAGGGATTTCCTCTTCTTCTTTGAATGTTGTTTATGTACATGATAATGCTTGTTTGAGAAAAAAGTAAGTTATATCCATTTTTGTTCATTAAGTACTACAGAATTATAAGGAGATATAATTCTGATTGCATATACTGTGTTAACTTTTTAGAAATATTAATAACTGTTTTAGAACAGTTCTAGAAATGCCATTTAATGTTCTAGAACAGTTCTAGAACTAGAAATGTGTTCTTGAACTGTTTTCGCAGGGGAATTTTTGCCCTGATTGAACGACACTTGTTTCTGTTGTATCAGAATTTTCAAATTCCAGTCTAAAATCCATTTAACACATTCTCTCAATATGACTCTTTTTGATGCACATTCTCTCAATATGACTCTTTTTGATGCACTACAAAATAAAGGCGCTGGAAAAAAAGGTGGGAAATAAATGAATTGCTTGTGGTAACCTTCAATAATTTCTTCATTTTTGGCTGTGTTTTCTTCTGAGTAAGTTAATAGTCCAGTCAAAATAGCATGAAAGGTCAAACTAATTCCAACAGAAACTTTTTTGCGATATTTACATAGTGAGTAACCTCCTGATGAACACATAAAAAGTCCCGAAGGAAATACCTTGCCAAATGGTTATAAATGGCAATTTAAATTTCGTAATTTCAACAAATTGAAGATGGCCCTTCTGTTCACCGTACTTAGATATTTTGCTATGACAGAGAATGATGACGTCACAAATGTCAAAAAGTATCATAGTATTCGGATAGTTTCAACTACGGATGGCGAAATCAACGTGTTAAAACGCTGGAAATTTTAGCCTGAACTTACATGTAAGCATTTGTTGTATTTTGTAGCTAATCTGAACATGGCAGGTATCCATGATATTTCCCGATAACAAAGTTTATAAAGAAATTCTTCGAAATAATAACACATGATCACAGTTTTTGTGGCTCTGTTTGCACGAAATGTCATTTTTATAAGAATTTTTCTATGAAATCGTCTCCAATAGACTTCTTTTATTTCATAATGCAATGTAATACATTTTATTTACCCAGGAAATAACAGCATTACATAAAATTGAAGATTCTCCGGTCTGTTCATTTTCTGTGAATTTTGAAACTATGGAAGCATATTAGTGACGTAAAACACAAAAATATGCAAACTTAGGGTAATTACACAGAATATTCTCATTGTTGTAAACCGTTTGGCAATACTTACCATTTTAAAATGGGCATATCCCCATTTTAAAATTGTTAATCCGATCGCCCCATTTTAAAATGGGAAGGTCGGAAAGTACGACACTGAACTAGCTATGCTTTGTTACTTTAACTTTTTAATTCTTTTACGAAGAATAAAAGAAGGTCAGAAAAAGATTTTTATTCAATAAATACAATAGGAAAAACGAATATTACAGCATAATGATCTCATTAAGCCTGGCGATATATTGGGAAATTTCGACAGAACTCACTTGGTGTTTCAAGTTACCTAGCACAGCTAAGAACGGCATAAGACATTTTGTTTTATTCGTGTCACATAAACATTTGGAAAGTGAAACCAGCAATAGGGTACAAACAGTTTTTGGTGGAATTGAAGATAACTCTGGGAGTTGGCAACATGCCATCAATTGATGGATGGCCCCAGCAAAGAATATATTATATACAATAGGGCTTATATATATTTTCAGGATTGATGGTGCATCAGCATGTTTTGACTTCAAGTTTAAGACAAACCAACCGGTCAAAAAGTTTGCAAAGTCTTCTTGACCAGTTATGGGCTATCAAACCGTATACTCAGAAATTGTGGGTTTATACACCGGCTTGGCCAGATTTTTGATATTTGATTTAAGTCATTTGTATCCCACCTGAATGGATGTGCAGTTTTGTTTTTATAATGATTGTCAATTAATTTTTGACAAAAATAAAGCTCAGCTTGAAAGCTGAGAATTAACAATTATTAGTGTAGTTACACTAATGCCAAACTAGACTAACGACAAACGATATGAGGAACTGGAAAAACTAAACGTCTGGGAAAACATAAAGAAAAGGGCCGTAGAAGCTAAAGCAGCTTATGCAGATTGCATGAAGGCCTCGGATCTACATGAACTACATGAACTACATGAATCAACAATTTTGTTTATTATTCACAAAAGAAGACCTTATTAACATACCTAGTAAAGGAAAATCACACCATCCAGCGATTCCCAAAATCTGTGTTACCCTGAAAGGCGTTTCGAAATGTATTAACAGACTAAACCCGAAGAAAGCTAGTGGTCCTGATAAAATGCCAATTATCGCGCTGAAAAGAGACAGAAAGTGAAATATCACCTATACTTCAAAACCTATTTCAACAATCATTAGACACTCACGAAATCCCTTTAGACTGGAAACAGGCAAACATCGTTCCTATATTTAAGAAGGGCGACAGAACAAAACCGTCTAACTATAGACCCGTAAGCTTAACAGCTGTAGCCTCGAAAATGTTGGAGCACATTGTCGTTTCACAAGTAATGAACCATTTAGATGGAAATAACATTTTACATGAAAATCAACATGGCTTTAGAGCAAAAAGATCGTGTGAATCACAGTTATTACTATCAACAGATGACATCGCTAGGCATATGAACCAAGGCTCGCAGGTCGACATGGCAATATTAGATTTTGCAAAGGCCTTTGATAAGGTGCCGCATCGAAGGCTGGCGGAGAAATTACACTACTTCGGCATTCGGGACGATACACTATCATGGATTAAGGCTTTCCTGCATGATCGCCAACAACAAGTTGTGGTTGATGGAGAATCATCTCACCTTTCTACTGTTACATCTGGGGTCCCCCAGGGGACCGTACTGGGACCTACATTATTTCTCGTGTTTATAAATGACATTGCTTGTAACATTAAGTCAACCATTCGATTATTTGCGGATGACTGTGTAGTTTACAGAACCATCAATTCAACAACTGATAATGAAACATTACAACAAGATCTCAACACACTTGTAAACTGGAGTAAAACATGGCAAATGGAATTTAATGTCGACAAATGTGCCATTATGAACATTACAACCAAACGTAATAAATCAACTTTCGATTACACCATGAAGGGTCAAACTTTAGAAAAAGTGAAACACCACCCCTACTTAGGAGTCGAACTTTCTGACAATTTGAAATATAACACCCATATTGACAACATCACTAACAGCTAAGGCTTCTCAAGTTCTGGGATTTATTAAACGCAACCTAAAACACTGCCCGAAAACTGTGAAGGAACGCGCATATCATTCATTGGTTAGACCGAAACTAGAGAATGGTTCTACAATCTGGAATCCCCAGCAGAAGACCCAAATTAAACAGATTGAACAAATACAAAGGAACGCTGCGAGATTTGTGTTGAAGAAACCTTTTAACTACCAAAACCCGACTAGTGTTACATCGATGTTGAATGAGCTGAATTGGCCAACTTTGGAACAACGTAGATCTTCGTTTGACCTTGTTTTCATGTATAAAATAGTACATCAACTTGTTGCAGTACCAACTGCCTATTTACCTATTCCATCACCCAGATATATTATGGACGATGCAGTATACACATGCACATCCAACCAATCATCCAGAAACAACATGAGATTTGTGGCTTACCACTGTAATATCAACGCCTATCAACATTCCTTTTTTCCACGAGTCATCATTCCATGGAATAAACTTCCGGAGGCAACGCTACGACAGAGCTCGTTAGACGGCTTCAAGGCAGCGGTCCAACCCGCTGCTCACCGGGGCTAACTTCACTTCAACCAAAAACGTGTAAAGTGTAAATACAAGTTGGACTTTTAAACCTCCTGGTTGTACATAAACTTTTTAATGCACCTTGGAAGCGTTCGGTCACTCGCCCACCAAGTTGTACAGCACAAAACAGCACTACCTCCGAAGATGTCCAACTCGGGATTTTACGGAGTAACTCATCGAAGTCGAAATCTAAGTGAGAGAGCAGATGGAGTCTTGAATTGGTTTTTGTGAACCTATTGGTGAGAGAACATTTCAATCCAAACTGACGTGTCGACTTAAGATGAGTCAATATTCCTGAAAAAATTGAAGTGTTTGTCAAGTCCCAACTTTGTCCCTTCATATAAATTATGATGTTTTAGTACACCCTTATAGGCCTGTCCCACCTTACCGAACATTGGCAGCGAATTCATACCGAATGTCAAGTTCGAAATGTGCAGTGTTCGTTGTCATTTTATTCGGTGAACTTTGGTTTTCAACGATTTTGTACCGACCATACACCGAACACGTAACAAACTTGTAGCGAATGTGTCGAACATCCAACGTTGTTTCTCCGAAATATCCCCCAATTCATTTCCAAACATCAACGAACCCCTACCATTTGAGTAACGAATATAACGTCATATTCGGAATGGCATCGTCAGGTTCGGTGTTTTCGTTAGCGGTTCGTTTAACCTTTTCGGCCAGATCGGTAAAGAAACGCACCTTCATCGGATTGCAAACGCTAGTCCTTCGGTGAGATCATAACGAACATACCGAACAGGAATTCGTCTGCGAATTATTACCGACACCAAAACGAAAGTAACGAATGCCAGACGCAAGCCTACCGATCCCTCTGCGAACGATTACCGAACTCATTCCGAAATTTTGATTCGCTGCATTCGTTGAAAATTTTTGTGCATGCTCAAAAACTTTTTTAGGCGTCTGTGAACACCGCGTATTGTCGACGAAAAGCACCGAATGGCACCGTAAACATACCGAACACAAACCGTTTGTGGAACGAACCTTTAACGAATACACCGAATTAAGTTTGGTACGCATTCGGTGTAAAAATTCGGTTAGGTGGGACAGGTCTATTAATGAGATTCACATGGAAGATGCCGGAGGCTCAAAGGGATTTAGGAAGAGATTAGAAGAGGTTTTAACCCAACTGTGTTGCCTCTTAAAATTAAGTCTTTATTCCAAGCAAACATTTCAGATTGGCCTGATATTCACAGAAATGTTGGCCCAATGTCGTCTCTGTAACTCTATCCGTACGATATCGGTTTTGATAATCGGCCTGATATCGGCTCCTATGATCTTCCCAATATCTACGCCTGTGATCAGTCCGATATGAGCCCTGTAACACCAACAGCTGCCTACCCAATATTGGCTTTCATGATCGGACCAATATCGTCTGTCAAAATTGGGCGTATATCGGCTCTGTAACACCAAACGACATTTGCCCGATATCGGCTTTCATGATCAGACCGATATCGGCTCCTTTGATCTTCCCAATATCGACTTCCATGATCAGTCCAATATTGGATCTGTACCACTAAAAGCTGGTTACTCGATATCCGCTTTCATGATTGGACCGATATTGTCTCCTATGATCGGCCTGATATCCTCTGTCAAAATCGGGGATTTATATCGGCTCTGTAAGACCAAACGATATCTGCCAACATATGGTAGAATGATACATGTAGGCTTTGCCAACTTATCAAGAAATTGCTAATAATTGAATTAAGGTAGTCCAACCCTAATGAGATTCTTGCAACTTCAACATTTTTCGAGCAACACTGTTAACATTTGTTATGTAATCAGAATTTATATGTGCGACGTTGTAAACATTACTCGGCGAAAAGTTCCTCAGCCACATATTAACAACATTACAAAAAAAATTCCAACGTCCCATGAATCTCATTTGAGATGGACTACCTTAGGAAGATGTTGGTAATGTCCACTGTACTTTGTCAGATGAATGGCTGTATTCTGGTATTCTGCTTTTATGGCCTATGGCTTTGCCGATGTACGGTAGAATGATACATGTCGGCTTTTACAACTTACAAATAGATTGCTGATGATTGAATTAAGGTACTCCACTCATGCGACATTGTTAACATTGTTACCTAATCCAAACTTATACATGCAACATCATTAACATGCAGTGGTGGAGAATTCCACGGCTGAATGTTAACAACATTACCGGAATATTAATCTGATGTCGCGTGAATCTAATAAGGGATAGACTACCTTAAGAACATGTTGGAAATGTCGGCTGTACTTTGTCAGACGAATGGCTGTATTCTGGTATTCTACTTTAATGGATCATGGCTTTGCCGACATATGGTAGAATGATAAAAGTGTATGTCGTTTTTGCCATCTTATAAATAAATTGCTGAAAATAGAATTAAGGTAGTCCACCCCTTATGAGATTCATGCACCTTCAGAATTTTTGAGCGACATTGCAAAACTTTGTAACGTTATCCAAATTGATATGTGCGACATTGATATTTTTCCACTCTGAAACGTTCCACAGCTGCATGTTAACAATATTTCAGGAATAATTTCGATGTCACATGAATCTCATTTGGGATGGACTACCTTAGGAAGATGTTGGAAATGTCGGCTGTACTTTGTCAGATGAATGGCTGTATTCTGGTATTCTTCTTTGATGGCTTATGGCTCTGCCGATGTACAGTGGAATGATACATGTCGGCTTTTACAACTGAACAATAGATTGCTGATGATTGAATTAAGGTACTCCACCCCTAAAGAGATTCATGCGACATTGTTAACATTATTACCTAATCCAAACTTATACGTGCGACATCATTTACATGCAGTGGTGGAGAATTCCAAGGCTGAAAGTTAACAACATTACTGGAATACTAATCTGATGTTGCATGGATCTTATAAGGGATGGACTACCTTATGAACATGTTGGAAATGTCGGCTGTACCTTGTCAGAGGAATGGCTGTATTCTGGTATTCTGCTTAAATGGATTATGGCTTTGCCGACATATGGTAGAATGATAAAAGGTGTATGTCGTTTTTGCCAACTTACAAATAGATTGCTGAAAATAGAATTAAGGTAGTCCACCCCTTATAAGATTCATGCAACTTCAGAATTTTCGAGCGACGTTGTTAAACTTTGTAACGTTATCCGAATTGATATGTGCGACATTGATATTATTTCGCTGTTAAACGTTCCACAACTGCATGTTAAACGATGATTGCAGGAATAATTTCGATGTCACATGAATCTCAATTGGGAAGGACTACCTTAGGAAGATGTTGGAAATGTCGGCTGTACTTTGTCAGATGAATGGCTGTATTCTGGTATTCTTCTTTGATGGCTTATGGCTCTGCCGATGTACAGTAGAATGATACATGTCGGCTTTTACAACCGAACAATAGATTGCTGATGATTGAATTAAGGTACTCCACCCCTAAAGAGATTCATGCGACATTGTTAACATTGTTACCTAATCCAAACTTATACATGCGACATCATTAACATGCAGTGGTGGAGAATTCCAAGGCTGAAAGTTAACAACATTACTGGAATACTAATCTGATGTTGCATGGATCTTATAAGGGATGGATTACCTTAAGAACATGTTGGAAATGTCGGCTATACTTTATCAGAGGAATGGCTGTATTCTGGGTATTCTGCTTAAATGGATTATGGCTTTGCCGACATATGGTAGAATGATAACAGTGTATGTCGTTTTTGCCAACTTACAAATAGATTGCTGAAAATAGAATTAAGGTAGTCCACCCCTTATAAGATTCATGCACCTTCAGAATTTTCGAGCGACGTTGTTAAACTTTGTAACGTTATCTGAATCGATATGTGCGACATTGATATTATTCCGCTGTTAAACGTTCCACAACTGCATGTTAAACGACATTGCAGGAATAATTTCGATGTCACATGAATCTCAATTGGGATGGACTACCTTAGGAAGATGTTGGAAATGTCTGCTGTACTTTGTCAGATGAATGGCTGTATTCTGGTATTCTGCTTTGATGGCTTTTGGCTTTGCTCTTGTATGTTAGAATGATTTATGTCGGCTTTGCCAACTTAATAATAGATTGCTGATATATGAATTAAGGTAGTCCATCCCTAATGAGATTCATGCAACATCGTAAACATATGTTACCTAATCTGAACTTATTTGTGTGACGTCGTTAACATACGGTGGTGGAATGCTGCAATGCCGTATCTTAACCACATTGCTGGATTAATTCCGATGTCGCATGAATCTCATTAGAGATGGACTACCTTAAGAACATGTTGCAAATATAGCCTGTACTTAAATGTCAGATTAATGGCTCTATTCTGGATGGCTTTGCTGACATATGGTAGAATGATTCATGTCAGCTTTGCCAACTTATTAATACATTGCTGATAATTGAATTAAGGTAGTCCACCCCTATTGGGAATCATGCGACATTGGAATTTTTGGAGTGACATCATTAAAATTTGTTACCTAATCCAAACTTATGCCTGCAACATCGTAAACATTTGGTGGTGGAACGTTCCACTGCCACAATTGGTTTTAACTAGCAGAATATATTGGCTGACACGCTTTCGATCATGAAAATATTCTGTTTTGTTGACCAATGCCTCTATCAATCAACAACATAGGCCTACCGCCAACTAATCTAAGATAATATCTCTGATTCTACAAAAAATATGCCAGGACCACATCGCCGGGGCGTCAGAACGTTTATCTGTACCCCCCTGAAGACTCGAAGCGACGCCTGCGCAGACACAAGGGCTGTGACATTAACTCCCGGACATGGAGTCCCGACTCACTTGACAAGGCACCTCAGACTAATTGCTGTAAATTCTCATTTCAATAATATGACAAAACCAACGAAAAATACATCACCTGCACATCCGAGTACTTCTGTGACATTATAACATGCACTCTATTGTAAAATCCATATATAGCAATAGAGGAACTGCATTGGTTTTTATTTGAACAACAAAGACTCTATGTATACTAGAGGAAAGAAGAAACGCAACGACTATTTTTTGTTATTTTCCCTAATTCTTTTACGTTATTGAGTCGAAGTTGTTACTGATAAATACAGGGCACTGTATCTTGATATTGATCTTTGTGTTTACCTTAGAACCTGTCTTACCTGTGAGGTAACGTCAAAAAAGACGTTTACACGTTTCTCACGTGCAAACTTTGAAATGCCCAAACTTTACATAAAACTCTTTTGATTTGTATAGATACTCGTCGACTCGACAAAAGGCAATGATTTTCGTTTGGATTTATTCCCTCATATCATTTTGCGACTTATTCAAAGACGTCATCCGGTAGCAACTGTGATGTTTACGAATGGAACATCTCAACCCGCAATTGCTGCTGACTTTGGTGTACATCGGTTGACAAAATATTGCTTGAGATAACGTCTTAGAACGAGCAGAACAACTGATGGTCGCCCGAAAAGAGGTCGTTAACGTCTAACGTCACGACGTCAGGACTATAACGTTCGCTCATTTTACCTACGGAAACAAATTCTCATATCGAAAAAAACCTGTTTATGCTATTCATGGACAGTACAGTAATCAAATTCCAACCAGGGATCGTTAATGTAAGTTTGGATTGCATGCAAGAACGCATTTAACGTTGACGCCAAATCGCTCTCATTCAAACGTATATCTATGCCACGTAAAACCTGCGACCTTGATGAAATTTTGACACTAGAAAGTCAAATGATTAAATTTTACTATGCATTGAAAAAAAGTACTCGAATTAGGGTGATTTTGAGAAAGACAAAAACATAAAGTATGATCAAATTTATTTTTTGTTGCGTTTCTTTTTTCCTTTAGTATAATTATGCTTTGTGTATGTGCCACAGCGTCATGTGGCGTCAAGGTAATGTCAAATGACATCATCAATGATGTCACTAAACCGCCAATGTGTTTCCTACACCGAAAACTAGATCATGGCAGAATTTCCACAAAATAACACGTTTCAAATGTGCGTTTTCTAATTAATTGTGCTATAATGGAGATAATATTAAGTTTAGAGGTCTTTATTTGCCAAATAAAATCCTCTCTGCTCTGAACTACATGTTAAGGCAAATACCTCGGGGCTGAGCACCTTGCTTTTTACCTACACATGTAGTCCGTCGGACATCGGTTTTTATTTGGCGATTAAAGACCTCTAAACTTGTTATTATTCATAACTAGTAATCGATCAACGAAAATCAACAGATCAAACAGTGGTATTTCTCGGATACAATAAAGTCAATAAAGAGTTGGTGACTACTCATCGGCGATCAGGCAGAATATTGCTACAAGTCTAATAGCCAAACACAACTTTGTACACATCGCAAACATGTCTGACCCATTTAATTTTGTCTTAAGATATTTTAGATCTGAGCTCTAGCTGCTGGCTTTAAAAAAGCAGATGATTAGGTATCCCCAAAATTAGATGTCACAAGAAAATGTTAAAGAAGAAGAATCTTTAGAATATGTATTAATCTAGGCATTTTTAATTGAATGGAATTGGCCCATAGTAATTTAAAATTGCTAAAAAGGGAAACATGTACATATGAAAGTAAAAAGGAACAAAACGAATCCATACTTCAACCTACTGTCGAGATTTGGAATTGAAATAGTCCTTTAGCATAGAAAATATTGGTGGAAAAAATGAGAAAATGCTATTTATCACCAGTTTCCAGAGGCGGATCAAGGATTTCTGTGAAGGGGTTCGTTTGTACACAAAGGGGGTTCGTTTTACTAGTATCACACACTTTTGACTAAATTTCTGCATGAAAATAAAATAATCAGGCTTCATATGGGGATTCGTTTGCCCCCCCCCTTCCCGCCCCCCCCAACCACCTGTGGATCCGCCACTGGTTTCTCATTTGTTCTCTTTGTTTTGAAAAGATTTTCTCTGGCATAGATATTAAAATACCGGTAAGTTATTTCACGGGAAAAGGTGTGCATCTTTAGTCACAAAAGCGGCCGTGGCAACATAAGACTTCGTATCATATCACACCACCTCTTATTTCACATACAACTCGATTTTAAGCTTATTTGATTGTTTCCACTTTTAAAAACATTACATTTGAAGAATGTAATAGGATACGATGTCATGATATTGTAGAAGGAACTACTTTGCCACGCCCCCTTCCCATTTCCAAATGGATCGAGCGGATTCGCAATACCTTGAAATTGCCAAACGGGAAGGTATTGCCAAACGGTTTACAACATCATTGTGTTGTAGTTTTGGTCACATATTAAACGCTGTCGTGACAGATCGGGTTTGACAATATCCTCCATGCATTAAATAATGATTCAAAGAAGATTTAAGCAATGCGTGCTCTTTGTATTGTAAATTAACAATTATATACAAGGGCGATGCAGAGATCATATTGAACTCATGGCTAAATGCCATTAGCTCAACAGTTAAAAACCACAAATCCATATTATGCAATGATAACCATATATCACGATTCACGGTTTTTCTTTTTATTCAGCACTCACACACATATTTTTTTTCATTTGATAAGGACAATATGACAGTTTCTGACCTCTTAATATATGCTGGAAAACTGAGAAAAGGGTATCAATGGGGCCATGTCTGGCTGAACATTATTAATATATTTGATAAAGATAGACCAAAAAGATTGTCGCATGTTTAATGGAAGCTTCGAGGATGAGAAATTAATAATTGGCCTAACTTATTCCGGTTTGAGTTTTACTTATTCCTTTCCAATGTAATTTCCATCCAGGGCTGAGCCCTTGGACAAACAGTGCTCAAATACCATCAGCCCAGAAGTAAAAAGTCTCGAAACGGTCTAACGACGTCTTGGTCATGCTTGAAATGGTGACCATGCATGTCCCCGTTCGCATTTTGCAAACATGAAGAAGTCACTATAATCCAGGTTCTTTGATTAGTAATTTCTATGGATCATTTCGGTCGACAGCATCGATTGCAAATGTGCTGTTGTGGGGAAAACAGAGAGTTTTCCATGGATGATCATCTGTTTCAGTTGGTGTAGCAATTTAGAATACATAGTAAGCTACTATCAGGTTATTGTACTTTTCTTTGGGGAAAGATCTAACAAAAAAGCCACTAGCGTCCCATTATACCGTTACTATGACTTAACCCTTTGTTTTTGAGACCTTGACACTATCTACTGGCGACTTTGTGATTCATTTTCCTGTTCACAATAAGACGCACTTGTAAATGTCATCAACGGCCTGTTCACAATAAGACGCACTTGTAAATGTCATCAACGGTGATAAAACGTTAAAGGAATTCATGTTTTACCTAAAACGTGTCGACAATGCACTTAATTCATCTGCTGTAGATGTTATTTTCTTTTCGAAGAGCAAATCTAATGTACTGTAAGGTTGCTGCAAGATTTACACAAGGTCTACTTTGAAAATATTCACGTGACATTGACTTTTAAACATTGGTGCATTAAAGCTTGCGAGAATACATACCCAATTAGTCCCAACATTGTATGAAATGCATGCCACAAGAGCTTTCCGACTCCCGGCCAATATTGCTATAGATTACCATGTGAACTATCTAATGTCGAAGTAATTTGTTCGACATTATCTCGCCTATCTGAGTGAGTAAACTTGATCTGTGGCTTCACTGCAAATTTTATGGTGGACGCCGCGGGCATCAACTGGGTATCCAGACTTTGATTCATCTTATAAAGATATTCTGCTTCGTTTTTAGAACGCCCCTAACAGATGTATTAGTGTAGAATACCTGTAAACATTGACTAACTCATAATATATTTTCTTACCTTTTTTAGCGCGACTATTAGAGTTTGAGTTTATTGGGGTTTTACGCCGTTTTCAACTACCAGGGTCATATCGCGGCGGCTGGAGCACCTACCCATGGATTCCTGTTGTTTCTCAAACCAGTACTACCACAACACCCTTACCGAGCCTCCAGCTGCTCGCCCACCTAGGTTAACGATTTCAAACCCATTGGTGGGTGACAATTTTGTCAGAAAGGGTATTAGCCGCAGCCGGGTATCGAACCCGGGACCTCTCGTATGAGGGTCAGATGCGCTACCAACTGCGCTAAGGCCGCGGCCTCGCGACTATTAGAGGAATATGGGTTGGCTATTCTAGTCACCCAGGCATGAGAGTCGGCGTAATGCTTTGGTTAATTTTCAACGCGAAAGTTTGTCAAATCTCTGTTTCTATTAATGCTATTGCTCCGAATCTTTACACATGCCTCTGTGATCGTGATATCAGCCTCTATACAAAGATGCATTACTCTAACATGTAATTCAGTTAATTTGCTTTACCCTTTTGGACATAGAAATTCTTGGTTAAGTTTTTACGCGCAACTTTCATATAATTTTTATCTGTGATAACTTTTTTCTGTAAATTCGGCTTTTGCATAAAACTTTGCACATGCGTCTGTGACCATACTATCAGTCTCTATGCAAGGACTTGTCACTCTGATATCAAATTTAATGGATCCCTTTACCCTTTTCGGACTTAGAAATTCTTGGTTAAGTTTGTACCTGCAGCTTTCATATATCTGTGTTATTGTTTTCTGTACAGCTATTACTTTCAAACTTTGCACATGCGTCTGTGACCATTATTTCAGCCCCTGGACAAGGACATGTTACTCTGGCACCCAATTTAATGGAATTTTACCATTAACCTGATAAAGAAACTCAACTTCGTTTGAATGGTGCGGGGAAAAATGATCAAATAAATGTGTAGCAATTAAATACACCATTGTCCTGGAGCCTTTTTGAAGACGGTTCCATGTGGCTATAAACAGAAATGTGCCTCTGTAACATGCACTTCCATTAGATAAAACACAGACCTTTTGGAAAAAACGGTGATGTACATACAAATTATGTTTATGACAATATCAATTTATGGATAAGACACATTATTTATATATAAGACAAGGCTTTTGGCTGATCATAAGCAAACAAGTGACAAAACATCACCCAGAATTATCTAAATAGCTAAAGTGTAAGTACATGTATCTCAAATGTAACTCAACAGTAAGTCTATGAAAAAATTGCACGATCCGTTTGAAGTTAAAGTTTTGCTATAAAATTGTGATTTTCAAGATGGTTTCCGGCAGCCATCTCCATTTTTTGGTACTTTTCTGATATTCGTATACTGCATTTAACATCAGATTCTGATTCAGCATTCCAAAGAACCCATAGATAGACATTTTTACAATTTAGGACAATTTGATAAAAAAAAAAAACGTTGATTTCTCCAGTAGCGTTTGGTGGCCATCTTGGATGTTTACGGAATGTGGACGTTGTCCCAGGTTGCCATTCTGGCAACAAGGCTGGATCTGCTCTACAACATCTTTACAATGCATAGAAAACAAAAAAACTATATTGTACTCGACATTGCAAGGTTGTCATTTAGGACATAGAGCAGCGTCAAGCGGACCATCACCACACTCGGTACTTTTTGCAATTTTCAATGGCTCCTTTTTCGTGACAATTTTTTTTTCAAAATTTCGGCAGTGAAACGTCTAGAATACATTATATGACAACATATGATCAAAATTAACTTAAGGTTTTTATCAAAAAGCAACACCGAAAATATATAATATTATAGATCTACACCTGTATAATTATGAAAAAGTGGGTGGGGTAAGTTTCCATTTCTTTTATAATTTACATATTTTTGGGGGATTTAATTTTCATTCATAAGACAGCTTCAATAAGTCTTATGAGTTGTAAATGTATTTTTCTTTTGTAAATTTATATATCATCTCTTTATATGGGGGTTACCATTTTTCGCTAAAATTCTATTTCAACAGGTCCTTAATTGATCGGCCGATTAAACAAATTTCCCCTCTTCGGATGTTTTGGAACTCTTTTTCGGAATGGCCCAGGGTCATACTTAATGCTGGTAACATTTTTTTTTATTCTGTTTGAATTTGTTTGAGGTTGGGTGCAAAAATCGGCTTTTGTGCTGCGTGAAGACGCTATCGGTTTTGAAATCTGCATATTCTTACGGTGGTCGACATTTTCTGCAATTTTAGATGGCCCCTTTTTGCATGACATGGCAAATATGTCTCAAATATATACTGTGACAAGTCTAGAATACGTTACCATGAAACTCAGCGCCGAAATCATTTAAAGGCAAAATCGAAATTTGAAAATATTAAATATTCATGTATATAAAAAGTGGGTGGGGTAAATAGCTATGATTTGTAGATAAAAAATACTCATGTTGGGATTTTTTGTTTGAAATATCTGTCATTAAGATAGCAAAATCATACTTATCATCAGTGCTTGTGATACACAGGGGATACGATGTATTTTGTTCATTAAAAAATGTGATTTCTACATATTACTTTGATAGTTTTGCCAAAACCTTTTTAGCTCACCTGAGCACGAAGTGCTCAAGGTGAGCTATTGTGGTCACTTTTTGTCCGTCGTCCGTCTGTCCGTCTGTCCGTCTGTCCGTCTGTCCGTCCGTCCGTCCACAATTTGGTGTTAACACTCTAGCATCTACAAATATTGACCAATCTTGACCAAACCTGGTCAAAACATGTATGACCATAAGATCTCGGATGAGTTCGATTATGGGTCAGATCGAACCAGAAAGTCCGGAGTTATCTGCCCTTGAATGCGAAAAATAGCTAGTTTTGACATTGTTAACACTCTAGTATCTACAATTATTTATCAATCAGAACAAAACTTTGACACAATGTTGGTGACTATAAGATCTCGGATGAGTTCGATTTTCAGTCTGATCGGACCAGAAGATCTTGAGTTATGTGCCCTTGAAATTGACAAAATTGCCATTTTCGACTGTTTTCGACTTTGTTTACACTCTAACTTCTACAAATACTGACCAATCAAGACAAAACTTTGAGACAGTATTAGGAACCATAAAATCTTGTATGAGTATGATTTTCAGATTGATCGGATCAATAAGTCATGAGTTATACGCCCTTGAATTTTACAAAATTGCCGTTTTCGACTGTTTTTGACTTTGTTTACACTCTAGCATCTACAATTATTGACCAATCAAGACAAAACTTGGTCACAATCTTAGGGACTATAAGATCATGTATGAGTTTGATTTTCAGATTGATCAGATCAAAAGGTCATGAGTTATACGCCCTTGAATTTGACAAAATTCCCGTTTTTGAATGTTTACGACTTTGTTTACACTCTAGAATCTACAATTATAGAGCTATTAAGATGAAACTTTGACACAATGTTAGTGACCATAATTTCTTGGATGAGCTTGAACTTCAGTCTCGTCAGACTAGAAAGTCATGAGTTATATGCCCTTGAATTTGACAAAATTGATGTTTTCGATTGTTTCGGACTTTGTTTACACTTTAGCATCTACAATTGTTGACCAATCAAGAAGAAATTTGGACACAATGTTGCTGAACATAAGATCTTGCATCAGTTTGAATTAGCTTACTTAGAGTAGAATTTGCTGAGTTTGCTGAGCCCTTCAACTTGACAAATTTGCCGTTTTCGACTGTTTTTACTCTAACAACCACAAATAGCGACAAACCGAGACAAAATTTGGACACAATGTTGTTAACCATAAGTTTGTTTTCAGTCTTAAAGTCACAAGTAATTGATTTGAACAAATCTGTGGCCCATATCATCTTGGTTCAGGTGAGCGATATAGGACCATCATGGTCCTCTTGTTTCAAAAGGGCCTTAGTTCATCGGTCGATTTCACCAATTTCCGATCATCGGATTTTTTGGGACTTTTTTTCTGGGATGGTCCAAGGTTCATACTTGATGCTGGAAACAATTTCATTTCTGTTGGAATTTGTTTGAGGTTGGGCAAAAAAATCGGCTAATTTGACTGGACTATAAACATAATTATCTGAAATTTCATACACTTATAATTGTCATCTGTGAAACTTCCAATTCAGTCATGTCTAAAACTTTGCTATCTTGGAATGGGTTATTGCATGATATGACACATATTCATTGACACAAATTGCAATTATTAAAGTAGGCTATGGAATACTGAACATCGTTTTTATGTTAGAAAATTTCCGGCTGTTAATGTAGGATCTTTGTAATACCATCTTTTGAAATTGTTGGACAGATTTGTGAAACAATATTTTACAGCAGTAAACTGGATAATAAGCATCAATAATTTTAATGACTATCTTCATCATTCTAGTCATTTTGAAATTGGAAAAAACAAATAATATTGGGTCATGTAGGTCAAAGGTCAAAGTCGTAATTGAACATGGTTTCAAATCCGTTTTTTGGCTCTATATAATAATATAATTATTGAATAATTATTATGCCCCCTTTCGAAGAAAATGGGGGTATATTGTTTTGCAAGTGTCGGTCGGTCAGTCTGTCCGTAGACCAAACTTTGTCCGGAGCATAACTCGAAAAGTATGTAAGGTAGAATCATGAAACTTCACTGGTGGATAGACCTCATTATGGAGAGGTGCCGTTTTACAAGAACCGTAACTCTGCCGATAAAATTTTTTGAGTTATTGCCCTTTGTTCATTTTATAACTTGATTCTTGTCCGGAGCATTACTCAAAAAGTATGTAAGGTAAAATCATGAAACTTTAAAGGTGGATAGATCCCATTATTGAGAGGTGCAGTGCACAAGAACTGTAACTCTGCCGACCAAATTTTTTGAGTTATTGCCCTTTGTTCATTTTATAACTTGATTCTTGTCCGGAGCATAACTCAAAAAGTATGTAAGGTAGAATCATTAATCTTTACTGGTGGATAGATCTCATTATGGACAGGTGCAGTGCACAAGAACCGTAACTCTGTCGATCAAATTTTTGAGTTATTGCCCTTTGTTGATTTTCAAAGTTGATTCTTGTCCAGAGCATAACTCCAAAAGTATGTAAGGTAGAATCATGAAACTTTACAGGTGGATAGATCTCATTATGAAGAGGTGCAGTGCGCAAGAACCGTTACTCTGCCAATCATATTTTTGGAGTTATTGCCCTTTGTTGATTTTCAAATTTAATTCTTGTCCGGATCACAACTCAAAAAGTATGTAAGGTAGAATCATGAAACTTTACAGGTGGATAGATCTCATAATGGAGAGGTGCAGTGCACAAGAACCATAACCTTGCCAATCAGATTCAGTTATTGCCCTTTGTTGATTTTTTACACTTAATTCTTAACCTTGCCTATATCTCATGTCGTTTTACACATACAGCCTTGATATCTCACACATAGATACCTCCTATCAACATCGTTCTTATTTGAACATGACCTTGGATCTTGTGACCTTGACCTTGGAGTTTGACATACTTTGAAAAAAGATTTGATCCCGGCATATATCTCATGACCTATTACACGTACAGCCTTGATATTTTACACATGGACACCTCCTACCAAGACCTTTCACAATTGACCATGACCTTGAACCTTGTGACCTTGACCCTGGAGTTTGACCTACTTTTTAAAAACTTTAACCTGGCCGATATATCATATCCTTTCACACATACAGCCTTGATATTTGACACATGGAAACCTCCGACCAAGACCTATTACATATGACTATGACCTTGGACCTTGTGACCCTGACCTTGGAGTTTGACCTACTTTTAAAAAAGATAAACTGGGCCTATATCTCATGTGCTATTACACATACAGCCTGTATATTTCACACATGGACACATCCTACCAAGACCTTTCACATTTGACCATGACCTTGGACCTTGTGACCTTGGCCCTTGACCTACTTTTAAAAAAACTTTAACCTAGCCGATATATCATGTCATTTTACACATACAGCCTTGATATTTCACACATGGACACCTACGACCAAGACATTTTACATTTGACCATGACCTTGGACCTTGTGACCTTGACCTTGGTGTTTGACCTACTTTTATAATACATTTACCTGGCCTATATTTCATGTCATTTTACATATACAGCCTTGATATTTCACACATGGTCACTTCCAACCAAGACATTTCACTTTTGACCATAACCTTGGACCTTGACCTAGGAGTTTGACCTACTTTTAAAAAAGAAAACCAGGCCTATATCTCATGTCCTGTTACATATACAGTCTAGATATTTTACACATGAACACCTCCTACCAAGACCTTTCACATTTGACCATGACCTTGGCCTGTGTGACCTTGACCTTTGATCTTTACATATTTTTAGAAATCTTTAACCTAGCCTTTATCTTATGTCCTATTACACCTACAACCTTGATATTTCACACATAGACACCTCCTACCAAGACCTTTCACATTTGACCATGACCTTGAATATTGCAACCTTGACCTTGGAGTTTGACCTACTTTTAAAAAGACTTAAACCAGGCATATATATTGTGTCCTTTTACACATACAGCCTTGATATTTCACACATGGACACCTCCAGCCAAGACCTTTCATATTTGACCATGACCTTGCCCTTGGCATTTGGCCTACTTTTAAAAACTTTAACCTGGCCTATATTTCATTTTACTTTTACATATTCAACTTTTGATATTTCACACATAGACACCTCCTACCAAGACCTTTCATATTTGACCATGACCTTGGACCTTGTTAACTTGACCTTGGACTTCGACCTACATCAAATGTAGGCCCTTGAGGGGGATATATGTTTTACAAACATCTCTTGTTTGAATTAGAACCATGCAACGTTACACTATTGTTGCCCTTGACTCAAGAATATATACTCAAAATGTTTTTGGGTCCTTTTGGTCAAGGTCACAATAGAACTTTAATTTTCTTATCACACATCTTTAGTGATATGGCATGGCCAAGGGGTATTTCTCAACTTAGCAACAGTTCTACTTCTTAGTCAGGATGAATTAACCAATGTAATAATTCTAGGAAAAGAAAAAAAAATGCATTGGTTACATACTTTCTTCAATAATTTCCTAAGAATAGTGTTGAAAAGCCTCACATTTTGAGAAAGCATTCAGAAGGAAGCTATTTTGTGCCAACAGGGACCTGTTTTCAGTGTTTTCTTACAAGAATTGATTACTACAAAATGATGTGCAGTGAACTTGGCAAATTCCAAGTAAAGTTCTAAATTGACTTTCTGTTATATTCATTAATCTTTTCCCAAACAATACCTAATTTTGATGTCTCTGATATTAAAGGCTCTAGAAAACTTTGAGGCAAAAGGAGAGAATGCTGATCATCAGCATTTTCTCCTTTTTTAGCTCCACTGGCCGAAGGCCAGCGGGGCTTATGTCATGGCCCTGTGTCCGTCGTGCGTGCGTGCGTCCGTGCGTCCGTCCGTCCGTCCGTCCGTCCGTCCGTGCGTAAACAATTTTCAAACATCTTCTTCTCCAAAACTACTGGACCAATTTCAACCAAACTTCACATGAATCATCCTTGCATGAATCTCTACCAAATTCCTTCAAAAGAATAAAATCCGTGCAGAACTTGAATTTTAATTAATTTAATTGAATTAAATTTCGAAAAATCTTTGAAAATTCTCCTTCTCCAAAACTACTGGACCAATTTCAACTAAACTTCACAGAAATCTTCCATGCATGAATCTCTATCAAATTCCTTCAAAAGAATAAAATCGGTGCAGAACTTGAATTTTAATTAATTTAATTGATTTAAATTTTCGAAAAATCTTTAAAAATTCTTCTTCTCCAAAACTACAATACCAATTTCAACCAAACTTCACAGAAATCTTCCTTGTATGAATCTCTTCTTAATTCCTTCAAAAAGATAAATTCTGTGTATAACTTAAATTTAAATTAATTTAATTGAATTAAATTTTCGAAAAATCTTTGAAAATTCTTCTTCTCCAAAACTACTGGACTAATTTCAACCAAACTTCACAGAAATCTTCCTTGCATGAATCTCTACCAAATTCCTTCACAAGAATAAAATCGGTGCAGAACTTGAATTTTTATTAATTTAATTGATTTAAATTTTCGAAAAATCTGTAAAAAAGATTTTTCTCCAAAACTACTGGACCAATTTCAACAAAACTTCACAGAAATTTTCCTTGTATGAATCTCTTCTTAATTCCTTCAAAAAGATAAATTCTGTGTATAACTTGAATTTTAATTAATTTAATTGAATTAAATTTTTGAAAAATCTTTAAAAATTCTTCTTCTCAAAAACTACTGGACCAATTTCAACCAAACTCCACAGAAATTTTCCTTGCATGAATCTCTACCAAATTCCTTCAAAAGATTTAAATCCGTGCAGAACTTGAATTTTAATTAATTTAATTGATTTAAATTTTCGAAAAATCTTTAAAAAATTCTTCTTCTCCAAAACTACTGGACCAATTTCAACCAAACTTAATAGAAATGTTCCTTGCATAAATCTCTTTTTAATTCCTTCAAAAAAAAAAAAAAAAATGAATTCTGTGTAAAACTTAAATTTTGATTAATTAAGTTAGATTAATTTTTTGAAAAATCTTCTTTTCCAAAACTATTGGACCAATTTTAACCAAACTTCACACCAATCTTCCTTGCATGAATCTCCTTTAAATTCTTAAAAAAAAAAAAAAAAATATTTCCATGTAGAACTTAAATTTTAATAAATTTGATTAAATTGAATTTTCGAATAATTGTTAAACAATCTTCTTCTCCAAAACTACATGACCAATTTCAACCAATTTTCACAGGAATCTTCCTTGCATGAATCTATCCCAAATTCCTTCACGATCCGATGAAAAGCTTGGCCGCTGTGGGCTAGGCTTATTTTTTGCTATATGAAACAGTGTAATTTTAACAAAATTTTAAACACATTTCTGCTCCGTAATTACTTATTGGATTTTATTCTGGTGTAGCATGAATCTTCTTTGGATAGACCTCTATTGTATTCCTTGAAGAAGTTTGTAGTCTAAATGTCTAAAAGCCAGTGGAGCGATACAGGGCCATCTTGGCCCTCTTGTTTACATGTGTCTGTTTGTCTGTCCATCTGTCCATCCATCTGTCTGTCTGTCTGATTGTCTGTCCGAAAACTCAAAAGTGGCCTTACCTCTAAAAGGATGCCATTTTGGGGTCATTAGTGTTTCACTTAAACACATCTTGTTGCCTTTTGCCTCAACATTTTCTATGTTAGATTGTGTCATCAAATTGGCCTACCCTAAATTCTGTCATTTTGGAAAGGGTTAACCTGAACTGATTATATTTCTTATTCTATAAACAAAATAGAGCTGATTACTTCAGTGCATTGAAGCAACAAATAGGCTCATAATAACAGAAAATATGGTCCCTATTGGAGAGGAGAGGATTATTACCACACAGTGTATGATCACGTGAGTCAGAATTTCCAATAATCTTCAATATCTTTTTTATTATACGCCGCCGGAGGCGGACGTATATTGGCGTCATCTTCTCCGTCTGTCCGTCCGTCCATCCGTCCGTCCGTCCATCCGTCCATCCGTCCGTACGTTAGTCCACTTTTCTTGTCAACGCAACTCCTCCTAAGTTTCTGGCTGGATCTTCTTGAAACTTGGTCAATGTTATCACCTCAATTGGTAGATGTGCATGAAGGAAGGATTTTATGGTTCGTTGATTTTTGCCTGAGTTATGCCCCTTAAAAACTTAGTCTCTGGGGCTTATTGAAGTTGCAGCCTTGTCAACGCAACTCCTCCTATGTTTCTGGCTAGATCTTAATGAAACTTGGTCAACATTATCACCTCAATTGGTAAATGTGCATGAAGGAAGGATTTTATGGTTCATTGATTTTTGCCAGAGTTATGCCCCCTTAAAACTTAGTCTCTGGGGCTGATTGAAATTGCAGCCTTGTCAACACAACTTCTTCTAAGATTCTGACTGGATCCTAATGAAACTTGGTGGATGTTATTACCTAAATTGGTAGATGTGCATGAAGTAAGGATTTTATGGTACATTGATTTTTGCCTGAGTTATGCCCCCTTCAACCTTAGTATCTGGGGCTTAATGATATTTCAGCCTCATGAACGCAATTCCTTCCAGGTTTTTATACGCCCGAAGGGTCGTATTATGTTATGGCCCCGCTCGTCTGTCTGTCCGTCTGTCCGTCCGTCCGTCTGTCCGTCCGTTAGCAATTTCTTGTGTGCGCAACTCCTCCTACAGTTTTGATCGGAATTTGATCAAACTTGCCACAATGAATCTCCGTGGTGTCTAGTTGTGCATCCCGCTTACGGAATTTAATTAACTCTTTTCGTTATTGAATTATCTGCCCTTGAATTAAAAAAATGCCCATTTTCTTGTGTGCGCAACTCCTCCTACAGTTTTGATTAGAATTTGATCAAACTTGCCACAATGAATCTCCATGGTGTTTAGTTGTGCACACCGCTTACGGAATTTAGATAACTGTTTTCGTTCTTGAATTATCTGCCCTTGAATTTAAGATAAAATGCCCATTTTCTCAAAAATGTCCATTTTCTCCTGTGTGCAACTCCTATAGTTTCAACCAGAATTTAATCAAACTAGCCACAATGAATCTCTATGGTGTCTTGTTGTGCAAACAAAAGCTTTTGATAACTTTTCATGTTTGAATTAACTGCCCTTGAATCGAAAAAATGGCCAATTTTACTGACAAGCCCCTCTCGGGAGTATATGCGCCGCTTTGCGAAGCTCTTGTTGACTGGATATTTATGAAAACCTTTTTGTGAACACAACTTTTTACAGGTTTTTGTGTGAATATTTATAAATCTTTGTCAATGTCATTTTTCTTGTCTCAAGTTTTATAAGTGGCGGCGTATATTGTGACCATGGCACTCTTGTTAATACTTGACCAACTTGATTTCGGTTTGAAGCAGAGAACTGATAAAAAAGTTATTGAAGATAAACCAAAATTTTGGTTTATCTTCAATGACTTTTTTATCAATTAATTTTTCAAAAATCAACCACGTCCATCTAATGCAATACGTCTGTCCACATTCTCTACTGGTTTGAAAAACAACAGGGTTTGAGTTTATTGGGGTCCTCCTAAGTTTCTGGCTGGATCTTCTTGAAACTTGGTCAATGTTATCACCTCAATTGGTAGATGTGCATGAAGGAAGGATTTTATGGTTCGTTGATTTTTAGCTCCACTGGCCGAAGGCCAGCGGGGCTTATGTCATGGCCCTGTGTCCGTCGTCCGTCCGTCCGTCCGTCCGTCTGTGCGTCCGTCTGTCAGTGCGTAAACTTTTTCTTTAAACATCTTATTCTCCAAAACTACTGGACCAATTTCAACCAAACTTCACAGGAATCTTCCTTGTATGAACCTCTTCCAAATTCCTTCAAAAAATTAAATTCCGTGCAGAACTTGAATTTTAATTAATTAAATTAAATCAAATTTTCGAAAAATCTAAAAAAATCTTCTTCTCCTAAACTATTGGACCAATTTCAACCAAACTACACAGGAATCTTCCTTACATGAACCTCTTTTGAATTCCTTCAAAAAAATAAAATCCGTGCAGAACTTGAATTTTAATTAAATAAATCAAATTAAATTTTCGAAAAGTCTTTAAAAATTCTTCTTCTCCAAAACTACTGGACTAATTTCAACCAAACTTCACAGAAATCTTCCTTGCATGAATCTCTACCAAATTCCTTCAAAAGAATAAAATCCGCGCAGAACTTGAATTTTAATTAATTTAATTGATTTAAATTTTCAAAAAATCTTTAAAAATTCTTCTTCTCCAAAACTACTGGACCAATTTCAACCAAACTTCACACGAATCATCCTTGCATGAATCTCTACCAATTTTTTTCAAAAGAATATTATCTATGCAGAACTTGAATTTTAATTAATTTAATTGAATTAAATCTTAAAAAAATCTTTAAAAATTCTTCTTCTGCAAAACTACTGGACTAATTTCAACCTAACTTCACAGAAATCTTCCTTGCATGAATCTATACCAAATTCCTTCAAAAGAATAAAATCCGCGCAGAACTTGAATTTTGATTAATTTAATTGATTTAAATTTTCGAAAAATCTTTAAAAAAAATTCTTCTCCAAAACAACTGGACCAATTTCAACCAAACTCTACAGAAATGTTCCTTGCATTAATCTCTTCTTAGTTCCTTCAAAAAAATAAATTCTATGTCGAACTTAAATTTTGATTAATTTAATTAAATTAAATTTTTGAAAAATCTTTAAAAATTCTTATTCTCCAAAACTACTGGACCAATTTCAACCAAACTTTACAGAAATGTTCCTTGCATTAATCTCTTCTTGGTGGGCCAGGCTTTTTTTTGCTGTATGATACAGTGTAATTTTAACAAAATTTTTTAAAAACATTTCTGCTCCTTAATCACTTATTGGATTTCATTCTGGTGTAGCATGAGAATCTTCTTTGAATAGACCTCTATTGTATTCCTTGAAGAAGTTCATGGTCTAAATGTCTAAAAGCCAGTGGAGCGATACAGGGCCATCTTGGCCCTCTTGTTGCCTGAGTTATGCCCCTTAAAAACTTAGTCTCTGGGGCTTATTGAAGTTGCAGCCTTGTCAACGCAACTCCTCCTATGTTTCTGGCTAGATCTTAATGAAACTTAATCAACATTATCACCTCAATTGGTAAATGTGCATGAAGGAAGGATTTTATGGTTCATTGATTTTTGCCAGAGTTATGCCCCCTTAAAACTTAGTCTCTGGGGCTGATTGAAATTGCAGCCTTGTCAACACAACTTCTTCTAAGATTCTGACTGGATCCTAATGAAACTTGGTGGATGTTATTACCTAAATTGGTAGATGTGCATGAAGTAAGGATTTTATGGTACATTGATTTTTGCCTGAGTTATGCCCCCTTCAACCTTAGTATCTGGGGCTTAATGATATTTCAGCCTCATGAACGCAATTCCTTCCAGGTTTTTGACTGGATATTTATGAAAACCTTTTTGTGAACACAACTTTTTACAGGTTTTTGTGTGAATATTTATAAATCTTTGTCAATGTCATTTTTCTTGTCTCAAGTTTTATAAGTGGCGGCGTATATTGTGACCATGGCACTCTTGTTAATACTTGACCAACTTGATTTCGGTTTGAAGCAGAGAAGGTGGGAAAATGCCAGGAATAAGCTGGATGTGTTGGATTTTTTAAAAATCAACTGATAAAAAAGTTATTGAAGATAAACCAAAATTTTGGTTTATCTTCAATGACTTTTTTATCAATTAATTTTTCAAAAATCAACCATGTCCATCTAATGCAATACGTCTGTCCACATTCTCTACTGGTTTGAAAAACAACAGGGTTTGAGTTTATTGGGGTTTTACACCGTTTTCAACTACCAGGGTCATATCGCGGCGGCTGGAGCACCTACCCATGGATTCCTGTTGTTTCTTAAACCAGTACTACCACAATACCCTTACCTAGCCTCCAGCTGCTCGCCCACTTAGGTTAACGATTTCAAACCCATTGGTGGGTGACAATTTTGTCAGAAAGGGTATCAGCAGCGGCCGGGTATCGACCTCTCAAATGAGGGTCAGATGTGCTACCAACTGCGCTAAGGCCGCTGCCGAAAAACAACAGGAATCCATGGGTAGGTGCTCCAGCAGCCGCGATATGACCCTGGTTGTTGAAAACGGCGTAAAACCCCAATAAACTCAAACCCAAACATTTGACATCAAGGAAAATGCAACTCAGAAGAGCTTACACTAGCAAAAAATAAAAAGACATTCAGGCCCGAATTTATTTCTCATTCCATTTTCTTTTACATTAGTTTCCAAATTGGTTGGGACATAGAGACAGATAGTCTCTTGGCTTCAAGTCTATAATACTCTAGTCTATTTGGATGTCTTTTATACCTTTCTCTTTACATGTCTGCTAAAACATGAACTTTCTTATTCTTTTATTTACAGACGGCAAAATAAATCATATCAAATGTAAAACTTATGTTTGTTAAATAATAAAAAACAGCATTTTAAATTCTCCTGGAAAAATTAATTGAGATTTGATCAAGATTGATTAATTTTCTATCAAGCTAGCTAGTGTTTTTTACACCTCCGAAGGTCATGGTCATTCATTTGCCTATCAGGAAAAAAAATGCATCATGCCATGTTCTTTTTCGTCAAGCTTTCCCAAATTTCTTTTTTGTCTTGGATGCCATTATGTATAGGTATTGAAAGGTTTGGAAATTGTTATAGCTTTACCAATAAAATGTGAATTCTAGCTACAATTAATGAATTTTCTTCAGCAGAGGCAAGCTAAAGCCATAGCCCAGTTTGTAGCACATAGGACCATCACTCAAGAGGTCTTCTGGCGAGCAGCTGGTGTTGTGGTAGTACTGGTATGAGAAAAGACAGAAATCCATGGTTAAAGTTGCACTGACACCGTGATATGACCATAGCAGCTGAAAGTACAAGAGGAGATTATTAATGCTTTACCAAACTTTCATGAAATACGAGATGTGTTTGTGAAACACAAGTGCCCCCGAAATGGCAATGTTAAGTTGTCATTATTAAGTTTTTGTGTCAAGGATTGATAAGGGTTAATGAATGACCTTGAGGAAGGTCATATTGCATGGAACAGATAGATATCATTGACAGAAGGTTACATACAAAATTTGAGCTTTGTATGTCAAATACTTTTGGAGAAAAGGCAGATGTTTAGTTCTTAGACAGACAGACGGACAGACGGATGGACAGTCAGAGACAGACAGGAGTAAACAATTAATGCCCCCAATCTTTCAATACTGGGGCATAAAAAACTATGGCTTCTTTTGGGAGATAGTTAAAGTATAAGCGAATAGTTTACATAACATTCTTAATTCATATTTATAAACAAAAGAAATAATAAGCTATTATGATGTTGGCATCATAAAATGCTGATGAACAAAAGAATTCATATGTCACTGTTTAGCAATCAGAATATATTCTAAAGACAATACAATTGTATGACAGGTAGCTATGAAAAATTCAGGAAATTTATATTCTCCTGCGAATAAATGTCTGAATGAATCAATTATCAACTTCAATAAAAAAAATTATAAGTGATTAATCCTCTCATGAATTATAATGTCTCCCATTAACCCCTTCCCCAAATGGCAAACATTCTGACTTTCCCGATTTGTAAGATACCTGCTTCTAAAGACGAAAATGATCATTGATAATTGTAGGATTCGTTTGCAATATCCATGTTACTAATAAAGAAAATATTGAAGCCAAAGAAGAAATTACTGGTTGTCAGCAATTTCCTCTTTTGCCTTTCTTCCTTTTCCAAACAAGACCTGGTTTTGAAGTCCTGTATATTAAAGGCTAATTTGGGATTTTCTCCTTTTGCCTCAATATTTTCCATTGCTTTATTCCATACAAAAATCCCAATCTTTTGTTACCCATATAAGATTTGCAGCAGCCTTTGAATTGGAAAACTAACGTAAAAAAGTTTGCTGTTTGAGAAAGGGTTAAGCATCTCAAAACCACAGGTCTTGTTAGGGAAAGGATTAAAGTAAGATATTTCATTGATGAGTGGGAGACTACTCCTGTCTGTTGTTTAAATGTTGTCCGTCCGTCTGTCTTCACAACCTATGGAAACATGAGTTCAATATCCTGATCAAGCTTTTATGTAATAAAGCTGAAATTTCAACAATTTTAATCTCTTGATTGTTTTCCCTTTGAGTTAACCCTTTCCCAATCGGCAAAATTTGATGGTGATCCACTTAAAAAACTACCACAAAGGACAAAAATTGATGTTATTAAAGATATGATTTGTGTGAAATATGGCACAGAAAATATTGAGACAAAAGGAGAAACTGCTGGTTATCAGCAGTTTCTTCTTTTGTTTCAATGTTTTCCCAATCCAATTCTTTTTGAGACGTCAAAACCAGGTCTTGTTTGGGAAAGGGTTAAATCACGAAAGACTAGTATTGGTATACAAGTGACTGATCAAGGCTTAGTTTTTCCATTTATACAGGAATTTCAGCATCTTCCCAAGCAATCCCTCTGTGAAATCTAGGAGGATGCAATGGTGTGTCTCCCCTGCGAAAAAAGTTCAAGAACACATTTCTAGTTCTAGAACTGTTGTTGAATGTAAAATGGCACTTCTAGAACTGTTCTAGAAATGCCATGTAATGTTCTAGAACATTCTAGAACAGTTCTTGAACTTAGATGAATTTTTCTCGGGGGTCTGTACTCACCCTTCGCGAATTTAGTCTGATTTTCTTGGTGCCATGATAAGCATTTTGTTTGGATAGGATGAGATCTCATTGCTTCCAACTAAACAACTTGATATACAACTTGGCTGGCCATTTGTTCTGCAAACATTTGAGCCTGGATCTGGAAAAAGGTCCCTAATATAGCATTTTAGAAAATTGAGTTTCAAGATCAGTCTGTTCTCAAATGTAGTCCAATATGCATCCATGCTGCTCTCTTGAAGTTACTACAGGTCACGAAGAAGCTATTGGAGAACAATATGGATCTTGCCCTGCGTTCAGTAAGACAAAACGTTAGCTAACAGTTAGCCGTTTCATTCGGAATACTCGGTCAATTCTGTCAAATTTGGGTCAAAGAAGTTGCGAATGTTGGTAACGTTAGCTTACAGTTTGTCTACTGAACGTAGGGGCTGGTCAGAGTGTGTGTATGCACAGGCTGACCTGAATCTGATGTTGGGCTCAAAAGCCTTAAGGGCCAATTTTCCAGATCCTGGCTCAATTATTTTATTTTTATATGATCAATAGATAATGTCACAAAAACTACATGATGATGAGCATTATTTCCGGAGTTTAATGTCTTTTTTACCCAGTAACCATGACCACCAGTACTAGATATCTCATCAATAAATTCTAGACTCAACAATTTCCCAAATTACAAAATTAAGAATAGTCTTTATAAGGATGAAACAGAAGACAAAAATGATGTTGCAAAATGCTCCAATGTTATACCACATAGCATAAAAATGGGTGACATAATTATAGTTTATCGTATTAGAAGATGTGGCTGTTAAAGCTGTAGTTAGGGCATTAATTTATATGCTCCCCGAAGGGAGAACATATAGTCGCCGCTTTGTCTGTCAGTCCGTCCGTCCTGTCCGTCCGTCCGTCCGAAGCAATTTCTCTATAATCCATGGGCCAAATCAAATGAAACTTACCATGTGAACTCCCTATGATAAAATACCGATGTACTTTTCCCGGTTTTTGGATTTGAGGCCATGTCATGGGAAAAGGGGACTTAAAGTTAAATACAGTTTTTCTCTAATTTCTCCTAGTCTAATGGTCAGAATTTGATGAAATTTCATATTTGAGTAGCAAATCAGATGCCCTTGACAATAAACTATTTAAGATTTGCGTATACAAAATGTGTCATGCAAAAAGGGGGCTTAACATTTGTTAGCTTTATATTAGCTCTGCATGACATATGTTTATTGTGACAATGCCTTATTCGGGGAGCATTGTCCGTCTCTGACGGCTCTTGTTTGAATGTGAAACTGTTTGAAAGTAATACTAAGACCATTTGCACATCAACCCATTACACGGTGGAGATTGTGCATCATGGGATGGATAACGAATATGGACAAAATTAATCTCGATTCTGGTAAGATATTTTGCAATAACTTCCTTATTTGTGCGTCAATCTTCAAAAGGTTTGTTGCATGTACCCCGCCTTACCGAGCTCTTTCATCGAATGTATGACATATTACATAACTCATGGTACTTTTTCCGAAATATTGTCCCAACCAACCAGAAAGCGAAATGGTAACGACTATGGCCAAATTGACCACGCTTCAGGTAAGAATTTGTGCAATAAACTTTCTTATTTCTGCGTCAATTTTCATGCGGTTTGTTGCATGTACTCCATCTTACTGAGCCCTTTTCTCAGATGCATTATTTATCTGGAAACTCCTTGTACTTTTCTCAAAAACCGATCCCAACCGATTAGAAAAGGGGCCTGAATTTTTTGTCGTTTTTATACGCCGCCGGAGGCGGACGTATATTGGCGTCATCTTCTCCGTCTGTCCGTCCGTCCATCCGTCCATCCGTCCATCCGTCCATCCGTCCGTCCGTACGTACGTCCACTTTTCTTGTCAACGCGACTCCTCCTAAGTTTCTGGCTGGATCTTCTTGAAACTTGGTCAATGTTATCACCTCAATTGGTAGATGTGCATGAAGGAAGGATTTTATGGTTCGTTGATTTTTGCCTGAGTTATGCCCCTTAAAAACTTAGTCTCTGGGGCTTATTGAAATTGCAGGCTTGTCAACGCAACTCCTCCTAAGTTTCTGGCTGGATCTTCTTGAAACTTGGTCAATGTTATCACCTCAATTGGTAGATGTGCATGAAGGAAGGATTTTATGGTTCGTCGATTTTTGCCTGAGTTACGCCCCTTAAAAACTTAGTCTCTGGGGCTTATTGAAATTGCAGGCTTGTCAACACAACTCCTCCTAAGTTTCTGACTGGATCTTAATGAAACTTGGTCAATGTTATCACCTCAATTGGTAGATGTGCATGAAGGAAGGATTTTATGGTTCGTTGATTTTTGCCTGAGTTATGCCCCTTAAAAACTTAGTCTCTGGGGCTTATTGAAATTGCAGGCTTGTCAACACAACTCCTCCTAAGTTTCTGGCTGGATCTTAATGAAACTTGGTGGATGTTATCACCTCAATTGGTAGATGTGCATGAAGGAAGGATTTCATGGTTCATTGATTTTTGCCAGAATTATGCCCCCTTCAATCTTAGTTTTTGGGGCTTAATGATATTTCAGCCTCGTGAATGCAATTCCTTCCAGGTTTTTCACTGGATATTTATAAAAACCTTTTTGTGAACACAATTTTTTAAAGGTTTTTCAGTGAATATTTATAAATCCTTGTCAATGTCATTTTTTTGTCTCAAGTTTTATAAGTGGCGGCGTATATTGTGACGATGGCACTCTTGTTCTGGTTGGTTGGGATCGATTTTTGGACAAAGTATGAAGATTCTACAAAAAGTCATATATCTGAGTAAAGAGCTCAGTAATGCGGGGTACATGCAACAAACCGCTTGAAAATTGACGCAGAAATAAGAAAGTTATTGCACAATTTCTTACCTGAAGTGAGGCAAATTTGTCCATATTCGTTATCCATGCCATCATGCACAATCTCCACCATGCATTAGCAGACAACAAAATTTTAGTCTAATCCTGTATCTAAATTGAAAGATGATGCAGACAACAATTTCAAGTGAATGGAGTTTTATATGTTTTGTTAGAAAACTTTTTGATTAATAAAGAATTTACTTGTCACAAGTAATTTCTTCAACTGGGACTTTGTTTTCCAAAGCCTTTATCTTGTGGGTAGTCATTCAAAGAGGAGTCAAGTGTATGGTAATGGGTTAAAACAATAGGCATTGATGAAGAAAATTGAGCAGTGTATTATTATGTTTCCTCTAAATGTGTTTCTGTATTACAAAACAGGATTTTGAATCCCTTGAGGCTTATATTGTGTTGTCTACAGTTTCAATGATTGTTTTTACGCGGAAATTTTACGGTGTTGAAAAGACGAGAGAAATTACAATCTTCTGGAGGACAACAAACTTGGAGAAATAAAGTGAAACTTGTTCCTGAATAAGACCTGCATGCTTTTGATGTCGCTATTTTAACAGGTTTAGGGATAAAACATTGATGTAATAGAAGAAAATGTTGATAAAAAGTACTTTCTCCTTTTCACACAGTATTTTCTGTGTTACATTGAACACAAAATTCTTCCTTCATAAGCATCTATTTTGATGTCTGCTGCAGACGAAAATTTAGGGCGGTCCATTTTGAAAGCTGCTGCAGATCGATGACAAAAGGAATGTTAATTTGTGTATAAGATAAGCACAGAGAATATTGAGACAAATGGAAAAACTTATCAGCAGTTTCTACTTTTGTCGCAATGTTTTCCTTAAAGCCATTTGTACCAGGGATGTCAAAACCTGGTAATGTTTTGGAAAGGGTTAAGATTTAACACCCTAAATAATGGCCGTTTAGGTAACCAGCAGTTTCTTCACTTCCAACTATGATTTTTACCGAGGCAGGCATAAATATGTATGAAACTGTCATCAATTCTGCAACATCTATGAATTTAGACCAGTTCAAAATTTTGCTGTCTAGTAATGGGTTAAAAGGCCGAGGCCAACCAGCATTATGCAAATGCAGCCCTGTTATTCTGACAGCTGATTTGACAGTAAACATGTAACTATATAATGATATACTGTCATACAGTCAGCTGATGAAGCTCTATAATGAATATGGCTGACAATCTTATGACAACCCTCTTCCTGTGTCTTAATTAAATTAGTCCAACAATCTTATCAGAGTGTTGTGTAGGGGGCATATAACATACATGTACGGAGAATTTTTTCGATACTTTTTGTTTTCTGATCAGCGTACATCTTTCATTTTGTTCTCATGCACAGACAGATACAATGAAATGTCGTTTTTCAATGAAAACCTCGTAACTGCAGCTTGTTTTTCGCTACAGTGATGAGGTTTTGTTGAAAAGCAATATGAAGCAATTATGATCAAACTTGGCAAAATAATGGTTAGTCATGAAATCTTTAAGATTTTTCTGGGAGGGTTCTATGGTCTTAGTAACCTGACTCGATCCCTTGCTCCTTCCATCTTTAAGATGATAAGATGATACTTTGATTGGAAGTTCAATCTCCATTTTGATTCAAACTGACGATTAAACTGCAATCTTTCTTTTTACACAAGCCCATTTTAGATACTCACGGTGGGTAACCCACATGACTTTTGGGAAGCGTTCACACTGAAAAAATCGTCCGCTTCAAAGCATGTTTTGTCGCATTTCTCAGCTTATAATTCATAGAATTTGACGAGATAAAGAGCACCGTACACACCTTTGAGAGGGCCATTCCCGGTTCTAACTCACTCTGCTCGAAATCCAGTGGTTTCTTCAAACATTCAAACGAAATTTTTTTTCAGTGCAAAACAAAAATGGGAAACGTTCACATGCACCTAAAAAAACTTTCGCTTGAATGTTTGAAGAAACCACTTGTTTCCAAGCACAATGAAATACAACCGAGAATGACCCTCTCAAATGTGCTTTCGGTGCACTCTATCTCGTCAAAATCTGTAGAGTATAAGCTGAGAATTGAAACAAAACCTACTTTGAAGCGGACGATTTTTTCCGGTGTGAACGCTTCCCAAAAATCATGTGGGTTACCCACCGTGATACTTAGTCTAAATGTTTCTGAAAATATTGAAACAAGAAGATTTTAAGATAAAGGGATGTTAATATTATGCACATGGTAATTGCCAGATTTGACAAGGACCCATCAAGTTTTCAAGGATGAAGCTGTGTCATTAATTTTGTCCATGTACATTTTTTGTCACACAATAATTATTGTAGACCGTACAGAGATGAGAAAATAATAGGCTTTCAACACCAGCTAGATTTCCTGACTTGTTAGACAAACCTCTATGGGGAATTGGTATCCAAATAAGGGCACAACATACAAAAAGATCAAGCTGGACATGGATAGAGAAGTTTATTGAGACCATTATGTTGGCAGTCTGAGGCAGGATCTGTATTTTATCTCCACCCAGTTATGCTTTTCGACACCCTGAATAATAAGGCTATGGAAAACATTGTGGAAAAAGAAGAAATTGCTTGTGTTACCACGCAATGTGTTACTTATTATACCCCCGCAAACGAAGTTTGGAGGGGGTATACTGGAATCAACCTGTCGGTCCAGTGGTTGGATGGTTGGTTGGTTGGTTGGTTGGTTGGTCTGTCTCCAAAACTTTGTCCGGACAACTCCTCCTACACTTGTGGACCAATTTAGTTCATACTTGGCAGTGTTCATTGTGACCTGTAGATGTGCAAGACACAAATTTCACAAAAATCAGACCGATACTTTTTGAGTTATGGCCCCTGATTTGACCAAAAAATGCTTGTCCGGATAACTTCTCCTACACTTGTGGACCGATTTAGTTCATACTTGGCACAAGTGTTCATTGTGACCTGTAGATGTGCAAGACGCAAATTTCACGGAAATCGGACCGAAACTTTTTGAGTTATGGCCCCTGATTTGACCCAAAAATACTTGTCCGGCCAACTCCTACAGTTACTGTCCGATTTGCTTCATACTTGGCACAGGTGTGCATTAGGACCTGTAGATGTGCAAGACGCAAATTTCATGAAAATTGCACTGATAATTTCTCAGTTATGGCCCCTGATTTGACCAAAAAATGCTTGTCCGGATAACTTCTCCTACACTTGTGGACCGATTTAGTTCATACTTAGCACAAGTATTCATTGTGACCTGTAGATGTGCAAGACGCAAATTTCACGGAAATCGGACTGATACTTTTTGAGTTATGGCCCCTGATTTGACCCAAAAATGCTTGTTCGGCCAACTCCTCCTACAGTTACTGTCCGATTTGCTTCATACTTGGCACAGGTGTGCATTAGGACCTGTAGATATGCAAGACGCAAATTTCACGGAAATCGGACCGATACTTTTTGAGTTATGGCTCCTGATTTGACCCAAAAATGCTTGTCCGGATAACTACTCCTACACTTGTGGACCGATTTAGTTCATACTTGTCACAAGTGTTCATTGTGACCTGTAGATGTGCAAGACGCAAATTGCACGAAAATCGGACCGATACTTTCTGAGTTATGGCTCCTGGTTTGACCAAAAAATGCTTCTCCGGATAACTCCTCCTACACTTGTGGACCGATTTAGTTCATACTTGGCACAAGTGTTCATTGTGACCTGTAGATGTGCAAGACGCAAATTTTTGGGAAATCGGACCTATACTTTTTGAGTTATGACCCCTGATTTGACCCAAAAATGCTTGTCCGGCCAACTCCTCCTACAGTTACTGTCCGATTTGCTTCATACTTGGCACAGGTGTGCATTAGGACCTGTAGATGTGCAAGACACAAATTGCATGAAAATGGGACCGATACTTTCTGAGTTATGGCTCCTGATTTGACCAAAAATGCTTGTCTGCACAAGTCCTCCTTTAGTTACTATCTGATTTGCTTCATACTTGGCACGGGTGTGCATTAACTTCTGTACATGTGCAAGATGCACATTTCACGAAAATCAGACCGACACTTTCTGAGTTATGGCCCCTGATTTGACAAAAATGCTTGTCCGGACAATTCCTCCTACAGCTAATGAACGATTTGCTTCATACTTGGCACAGGTATGCATTACGACCTGCATATATGCAAGATGCAAAATTCATGGAAATCAGACCGATACTTTCTGAGTTATGGCCCCTGATTGGACCAAATTTCAATAAAATCAGATTGACAATTTCTGATTATGGCTCCTAAATCAACAAAAACGCTTGTCCGAACAAAGGTGGTGGCGGGGGGGGGGGGGGGTATTTTTATCACCTTCAGTGATAGATTTCTAGTTAATCCATGGAGATGTGAAAGTTTGATAATGATAATAATCATGATAAATGATAGGCTTTAAACACTAGCATGGATTCCTGACTTATTAGACTGAATTCTACTTCCCCTGCGAAAAGTTCATTTAAGTTTAAGAACTGTTCTAGAACATTAAATGGCACTTATAGAACTGTTCTAGAACAGTTCTAAAACTGCCATTTAAAGTTCTAGAAAGTTCTAGGACTAAATATTCATTCTTGAACTTTTTTCGCAGGGGTTGTCTGCAACCAGAGTCGGACAAGGCCTGAATAGGAATCCTACATCCCAAGATATTGATATAATTTTGTTCCAACATGCAATGTTACAAAATACTTGGAAACAGCCTTATCCTATTAAAGGGACATTTCATTCCAATTTCATTTTTTTAAAGTATGTCTTGATGCCAAGATTGGGTATTCTAATGAGTATAAATACTATTAGTTTTTTTTTTTAAGTTGTTGCCAATAAGCGATAAACACGCATTTAAAGTTGAGACATAATCGATAAATTGCATATAAATCCGAACTGTTGTCCACAACAATTTGTTCAATTTTAACACAAAAATATAAATTTCTCGTAAACGGCGCAATATTTTGGCTTGAAATTTTCAGAATTTTCATAAGGAAATATGCTCTTTCAGATAAAAATAAAAGTAAAATTTATGACAAAAAATTCTGAAATGTCACTTTAAGATTATCTAGGCCATGCATCTTGTATCCATGGGCTGGGACCAAGTTCTAGCATATGACATGAGTTATTGTATATAACCCATTCCCCAATAATGATACTATTTGATGCCCAATTGACAAAGGTTTTCGAAAACAATAATCATCCATTTTGAGTTCATCAAGAAGCTCCCTTTTTCGCATGGCATGTCATATAATTTATTTTCTAGCCAAGTAAACAAGGATGTAAGGTAACCAGTGCATGCCTAAATACATGTAGAAGCCAATTTGTCAAGAAAAAAGCAAAATGATGGGCATATGATTAACTTTTACATCCGCTTGTATATGAAGACCTTGCAATTTTGCAACCACATCTTAACTTTGTGCCTATTTCCTTGTTAATATTTTCGATGAAAATCTTTGTCTTTCACCAATGGACAAAATTACAAAACAATCAATCAACAAAAAAGATTTTTCTCAGAAAAGAATAAAGATGGGATTTATGAATTTTCCCATGTATTTTGCTGTTTCATTCATTAAGTTTTCAGCATTTTCAGGAAAGAAAAGGATAAATGGCAATTGTCTTAAGGTTTACAGACCCTGAAAAAATCACCACTTTCTAGCCGTACGAAATGCACCAAATTACACACAATTGTAAATACACTTCATATAAGTTGATTCACCATGACAAATTTCAAGATTATGCTTCAAGAAGAAAATAATTTACAAATATTATTTTACTCTATATTCATATACAAGGGAGGTAATTTTGAACATTTTTGTCAAATATTTCCATAAGTATGCACTAATTCAAAATTCTAAACAGTGCAAAATGCTTATGTTTGTATTTGGAATGGAAATATAACACAGTTTAGAAATTATTTGCACTTTTCAAATTTCGCTATTGGCTCTTTGGTGCTTTTGAGGGTTTGGATACCTTAAGTTTACATATTTATCAACAATATTTGTTTGTAAATAACAAAAGTGATGCATCTGTAAATATTTCAAGTGGCAGAATGCCAAAATATTGTTCTAAAGGCTGTGCAGAATTGTTGCTTGACAGACTTTGATCAAATTTTACATGAACCAGGGGTCTTGCTACCAATTTTTGTTTGGGGCCAGGGGCCAGTGAAATTGGGAAAAATAGCGACGTTTTAACCTAAATTGGGAAAAAATAAGACTAGTTTGTATTCATACTGTCACTCAGTTTCAGCTGCAAATTAGACTGTAGTGGTGTAAAATGCATTTGTACATAGATACTCTTGTTTAAGAATCTACTCTAAAACTGTCTTCAAAATGTTTGTAAATGAAGATGAGGTCTTAACATGGGGCAATCTGGGTCCTCATTTGGAATTTTCACCAGAGAATTGGGAAAAAAAGATACTTTTTGCCATTGGGAATGGGGCCCAATAACGGACCCAAATTTTGGCAAACGAGACCCCTGTGAACGATCAACAGGACATGGCGATTAGCATGAAACATAATTTCTTTGTACTCTATACATCTAAGTGAGATTAAATTTGATTTTTGTCCAGCCTTTTTTCTTGTAATTAAGCCCCATTCCTCTCAAACGGCTGAATGGATTTTGATGAATATTCATGTATACTTGAAAGATAGTTATACATGAAAATTTAACCCTCTCCCAAACAAGACCTGGTTTTGACGTCCCAAATAGAAAAAGGCTTGGGAAAACATTGAAACAAAAGAAGAAACTGCTGATAACCAGCAGTTTCTCCTTTTGTCTCAATATTTTCTAGCTATGCCATATTTTACACAAATCCTATCTTTGATAACACCCATTTAGTCATTTGTGGCAGTTCTCGGAGTGGATCACCCTAAAATATTGCAGTTTGGGAAAGGGTGAATACAGATTTGCAGGAATCAATTTCTGTGCTCTCAGAGCATCATCTAAGGGAGATGAATTTGTTGCTCAAAAGAGCCTGCTCAGGGTTCTATCTTACAGCAAGAATTTATAATGAGACACAGAGACCTAAAGTTAGGGTTACTTGAGGGCTGAAGCTGGCCATAAAATATGTTATCAACTGTCATTCACATCCTAGGAGAAATAACATCTTCAGAGAAATAACTGAGTACTTGGTTGTGTAAGAGAGAAGTTGTCTGTGGAATTTGTGATTGGGAAAATTTGTTATGTCAAGAAAAAAGAGGTTACTGGTGGAATATGTGAATGGGAATTTGTTGCTACTAATAGCCTGGGATGATAGATAAAAGAGGGGGTGATGACTTTTCTAAATGAAATATTTCTCTAAATAGTCATCAGACCCTGTGTTGTGGGTACTCATTAGAACTGTCTTGTTGTGGTGATTGAATATAGGGTTTAGATTTGAAACAAAAAAAAATACAATGTCTTCTGTCATATCTGAAGAAATTCTTAGGAGCAGTATATGTTTAACCCTTTCCCAAACGACAAAAATTTGGGCGGTTCAAAATTCAAAGATCATGCAGACGACAATTTCATGTGGAGGAATTTTTGCTTTTTTTGGTCTTTTGGGGTAGAAAACATTGTGGGAAATGAAGAAATTGCTTGTCACAAGCAATTTCTTCATTTTCCACAATGTTTTCCCAAGCATGAGGGAGTCAAAAGGCGTCACTGTGTGGTAATGAGTTAATACAGAAATCTCTATTTTGTCTACCTTCTCAGTCTGTGACAGATTAATATTTTGGTTTTAGAAGTTGTCAATCAATAAATTAATTAACCAATTGTTTATGAATTCTTTGTATAATAACTGTCTAGAAAAAAGGTCAGATTGAGATGTCAAAGTGTTATATTGAGACATAAAAGTATCAGTTGAGTAGGGTTGCTGTCATTCACTTACTAGAAATTGGGCTTTGTGGAAAATAGTCAGGACTTGGCTGTATATGAGAGAGGTTGTCCGCGGAATTTAGTTGTGATTGTGGGAAAATTGATCCTTGTTGATGATGTGATATTGATCTTAACCCTCTCCCAAACAAGACCTGGTTTTGACGTCCCTAATGAATATGACTTGGGAAAACATTGAAACAAAAGAAGAAACTGCTGATAACCAGCAGTTTCTCCTTTTGTCTCCATATTTTCTGTTCGAAAATAAACACAAATAATATAGCTTATCCACAACCATTTCGTCGTCTGCTGCGGATTTGAATTTGGATCACCCTAAAATTTTGTCGTTTGGGAATGGGTTAATACTTTGGGAAATCATAGAAGGAAAAGAAGAAAATGCTGACTCAGCATTTTCTTCTTTTCCTTCTATGATCTCAGCATTTTCTTCTTTTCCTTCTATGATTTCTTTGCTCTATATTTGCTTGTGAAAACTTTGAGACAAAATAAGGAAATGCTGATAAGTTGATAACCAGCATTTTGCTCCTTTTGTTTCAACATTTTCTGTGCTTTTTGTACACAAATTTTACCTTTATCAATCATTCCATTTTGTCATCTGTGTAACAATTTGCATATTGGTAATAACTGTGTCTTAATTATGCTCCCCGAAGGGAGAGCATATAGTCGCCGCTTTGTCTGTCCGTCCGTCCGTCCGTCCGTCCTGTCCGTCCGTCATTCCGTCCGTCCGTCCGTCCGTCCGTCCGAAGTGATTTCTCTATAACCCTTGGGCCAAATCAAATGAAACTTACCATGTGAACTCCCTATGACAAAATGCCGATGTACTTTTCCTGGTTTTTGGATTTGAGGCCTCATCATGGGAAAAGGTGACTTAAGGTTAAATACAGTTTTTCTCTAATTTCTCCTAGACTAATGGTCAGAATTTGATGAAATTTCATATTTGAGTAGCAAATCAGATGCCCTTGACAATAAACTATTTAAAATTTGCGTTTACAAAATATGTCATGCAAAAAGGGGGCTTAATATTTGTTAGCTTTATATTGGCTCTGCATGGCATATATTTATTGTGACAATGCCTTATTCGGGGAGCATTGTCCGTCTCTGACGGCTCTTGTTTTTGCCATTTGGGAAAAAGTCTTAATTACTGGATAAGTGGGCTGGCTGTGGAAATTTATGATGGGCGAAAACTTGTAGAGTATGCTGATATTGATCTTTGTGACTGTATTGGTTATTGATAAAAATATTGTGGAAAGATGTGTTGATCACATATATATTTGTGAAGATTATTAATTGCCATCTTTTCAATTATTCTCTGCTGTCTACAGCCGAGCCCGGATAGCTCAGTCGGTTACGTAGGAGTCTGTCAATCCAGGGGTCTCGAGTTCGAACCCCGGCTCGGCCAGTATCCATTCTGACATTTGACAAAAGTCATTTGTCTCTCACCAATGGATGTGAATCATCTATGTGAGAGAGCAGCTGGAGGCTCGGTTTGGATATTGTGGTTGTACTGGTGCGAGAAATACCAGGAACCCACGGTTAGGTGCTCCAGCCGCCGCGATATGACCCTGGTAGTTGAAAATGGCGTAAAACCCCAATAAACTCAAACTCAAACTCTGCTGTCTACAACAACAGCTATTCTAGGTATATTCTAGAGCAAGAACATAATACAAGGGTTTAAATTAGAATCATGCAAGTAGGACCAACATGCGGTTTGATAGATAGACTATTGATGATATTTTAATTATATTCTTGAAATAGTTTGATTGATTCACACCTGTAGAGCTTCAGAGAAGAAGCTAGTTTTACCTGTGTGAAAATCTTAATTGTCTCTTTTTCAACAAAAACCTTGTTACTGCAGCCATCAAAAACCTTGTAACTGCAGCTTGTTTTAAGCTGCAGTTATAAGATTTTTGTGAAAAGCAACATTTTGCTCCCCTGAACTGCATGTCTAGTCTGTCTGGCTGTCAAGCTGTCTGTCTGTCTCATGATTTAGTATATCTCTTTAACCTGAAAGTAAGTGAATGTTTAACTCTTTCTCAAACTAGACAAGGTTTTCATGTCCTAATTATAACAGGCATATATAGACATTGAAGCAAAAGAAGAAAGTTCTGATAACAAGCATTTTCTCCTGCTTCTATTTTCTATGCTTTAATGTACACATATCCTTTCTCTTTAGATCAGTACATCCATTTGGTTGTCTGCAACACTTGAAATTGGACCACCCTAAAATTTTGTTGTTTGGAAAAGAGTTAATGCCATGAGATCTTAAGGTGCTCTTGTGCTAAAACAAAATTTTAAAAAAAAGTCTTTGTTGAAAGAAATATTTTGTTGGAAAACTAATTGATGTTTTTTCTATTGCTAATTGATAAATGGTGTTAATTATGGATGTCAAAGGTCAAGGTGACATGACAAGGTCATTTGTCAAATATGAAGGTCTCATTTGTTGTGAATTAGTTTTTACACAAACAATGCATCATTCTTTCCGTGCAGTAACTGTTGTAAGAAGGACTTTTGGTGTAATAAATGTTTTGGTTTAACAGAAATGCTTTTTAGTACATCAAAGTGCTAAAACTTGGGAAAATATTGGAGAAAAGGAAGAAAGTGCTGATTATATACCAGCATTTTCTCCCTTTTCCTTAATATTTTCCAATAGAGTGGAGTTTCATTCTTAGAGTCAGACCAATTTTTGTCATCTTTGAAAAAGAGAAAGTAAAAATTTGAATATGGTAACTTCGTTTGTCAAAATTCAATGCTGTGGGTGTTCTTCCGAAGCGTGTTGTTGAAATGCTTTTAAATGAGTGCTCAGCCTATGTTTTGGAGTTAAACAGAAACATTTTACTCCAAATACCTTTACATTGTTTCTGTTACCGGTTGCCTGGTAAGATAAAATTAATGTGATTTTCAATTTTATATTTCTAGTGAAAAAAAAAGCAAGAAAACTGGCATGTATTCAAAAACTTAAAAAAAATTCAGGATGATTCAATAATAATGAGGATGTGATTAAAGTTAATTGATGGATTAATTACGGCAAGTTTAAACACCAGTTTTGATGGAGGAAAGTTTATTCATAATTGTACATACATGAGTGAGGTAAACCAGCCGCGACTACAACAGAAAAGGGAGAGCATTGTGCAGGGAATGAAAAAAATTGCCGATGCGTTTACGTCAGCCACTTCAGGAATGTTGAAAGTGAACCATGGCGAGGAAACTCGGCAATCTCGGACTAGTTTGGCGTCTATTTTTGAGGATTTACAAAGTATACGGAAATCTATCCTAGGACAAGGATCACATGAAATTACGGTAAGAAGACCAGGAGGTTTTAGTTGATTTTTTTATCAATATTTACCCGTTACCTGATGGCAAAATTTTGAGCTGTTCCAAATTTAAAGATGATGCAGATGAAAATTTCAAGTGAATATTATATTTCTTTTGGTCTTTTTGGGTAGAAAACATTTTGGAAAATGAAGAAATTTGCTTGTCACAAGCAATTTCTTCATTTTTCACAATGTTTTCTTTTAATTCTTTATTTGGTGGGATGTCAAAAAAATATAAACTCTTTTCCAAAATTAATGTCAAAATTTTAGGCTAGTCCAAATTCAAAGTTGTTGCTTGTGACACAACAAAAGTTACAAAAAACCCTGAAACTCTGCTATTTATATTATAGAAATTATAACTAAATGTAACTTGATGGAAAAGGAGAAAACGCTGGTCATCAGCATATTCTTCTTTTCTTTAAATGGTTTCTAGAAATTTGAAAGCTGTTGCAGGCAACAAATGGATATTGATAACTTTAGAAATGTGTATAGCATGGGGTCTACATTTTGAGGCAAAAAAAAAGATGGTTAGCATGATTTTCTTCTTTTGTTTCAATGTTTTCTAAAAAATAATCATTTGGGATAAGATGATCAAAGAATAAGCATGCAAATACTGTAGTATTTAATTTCTGACAAATGATAAAGTTGAATGTAGCATAATCAATTACTCTGCATTTCTTTCTTTTTATGACAATAATTATGAAATATCTGTTTTCTAAAAAAAATAATCCTTTCCCACACAAGACCTTATTTGGAGTCTGTACCAGGAAAAGCTTTATATGAAAACTTAGTGGCAAAAGAAGAAAAAAGCAGATAATCAGCATTTTCTCCTTTTGCCTCTATATTTTTTCTACAGCATGTACTGATAGACTCATCACAATAAATACAGACATTTTTTAAGAAGGGGTTAACAATATCTCAACAATGAGTGGAACTTTGAAGCAATGTGAGAAAAGAGGATATGAAATGAACTTTTTGTACTGCCATTCAGTGCTTGCTCTGCTGAGAGAGATACATAATTATTGTCAAATCACACTGTGACAATTTAGAGACAAAAACAGCTTTTCTTAATGGGTATTTTGACTTTTTTCTGCTAAGAAATAGGTTTTCTTTCTTTAAGAAGTCCCTTTAGATTTTGAGATAAATAAAGACTGTGGAAAAGCTCTTAAACAACAGAATTAATTTCCAGGTATTGTTAATCAAATTTATGCTGAGACAAATTGATTTTTCGTCAGTTTTCAACAAAAACCTTGTAACTACAGCTTAAACAAGCTGCAGTTACAAGGGTTTTGCTGAAAAGCATTGTTTTGTCCCTTGTGAATGTCTGTAAGTTTAGGGCAGTAGGTAATGGGGAATGAACCCTTTCCTAAATGGCAAAATGTAAGGGTATTGCAGACAAGCAACTCATCGCAAAAGTAGAAAAAATGTTTGTTAAAGCTGGAGGGTAACAGATGGTCTAATTGCAAAAAATGAAATTTTTTGAAAAAATATGCAAAACTTTTGTGTTGGGCAACTCAGAATGGTTAATAATATGCAATTCAGACAGAGATTGAGCCGAAATTATAAGAGAGACAGTCGAATTTAGGGAGAATCCAAACCAAAATTCAACTCCGTCACAGATGCTGTTGAATTTATTTTTTAACTGTCACACCTGCGCATACAGGGCGGACCAAGATTCAAACGAGTTTCATACTTGAATTTCAATATGACGTCATCATGTATGTTGTGACGTCATTCAAGAAAGTCGCGTGTCCTACTGTTTTGACCTACTTTCGACATCGCTTTATGAATTTGGTATCAAATTGCGAAAAAATGAGTCGTTGCTTCAATAGTTTGTCGTAATCATTTAATCAGGTCACATAAAGCTTAAAAAGTGTACATTTCGTTTGTTTTTGACAAATTTTCGGTCCAAATCTGGGAAATAGTAGCTTTAAAGCTTAGGAAATAATGAAGGAAAAGGAGAAAACTGCAGATTATCATCATTAATGTTCTTTTTTTCTTTTAATGTTTTCCAAACTAATTTTATCAGTATTGATGTCAAAACTACTCATGAGATTTTGGCAAAATGCAATGTTTGTCTTTCAATAAAATGCACTCAATGAAAAGATGTTCACTTCAGTGGCCAAGCAAGCCAAATTCCTATTCCTTGCCAAGCCATTTCATTGCTAAGTTAGGCCTTTCCCAAACATCAAAATTTGAGGGTTCTCCAATTTAACCCTTTCCCAAACAGCAAATTTCAAAATTTCCATTTCAAAAGCTGCTGCAGGCGACAAATGGACCTTGTTTAAGATAGAATATGTGTAGAATATAGCACAGAAAATATTGAGACAAAAGGAGAAACTGCTGGTCGTCAGCAGTTTCTTCTTTTGACTCAATGTTTTCCCAAGCCTTTTCTATCGGGGACGTCAAAACCAGGCCTTGTTTGGGAAAGGGTTAAAGGCTTTTGAAGACAGCTAAATAGTGTACAATATAGCGCAGAAAATAGTGAGGCAAAAGGAGAAAATGCTGATTATCAGCATTTTCTCCTTTTACCTCAATATTTTTCCAAACAATTTTCAATACAGACATCACAACCAGGTTTTGTTTGTGAAAAGGTTAATGTAAAGAAAATGGAAATCCTTTGAAGCAGATAATGACAAGAGTTTGAATTTCCCTTTCCTGCAATATCTTCGTGCTTAGGTGAGCTATTGTGGTCACTCAATGTCTGTTGTCCTTCCGTGCATCCGTCCGTCTGTATGTCCGTCTGTCAACAATTTGGTGTTTACACTCTAGCATCCACAAAAGTTGGCCAATCTTAATCAAACTTGGTCAAAGCAAGTATGGTCATAAGTTCTCGGATGAGTTCGATTATGGGCCTGATCGGACCTGGAAGTCTGGAGTTATTAATGCCCTTGAACGTAGAAAATAGCTAGTTTTGACTTTGTTAACACTCTAGCATCTACAATTATTGATCAATGAAGACAAAACTTTGACATAATGTTGGAGACCATAAGATATCGGATGAGTTGAATTTTCAGTCTGATCTGACCAGAAAGACGAGAGTTATGTGCCCTTGAATTCGACAAAATTGCCATTTTTGGCAGTTTTCGACCTTGTTTACACTCTAGAATCTACAATTATTAATCAAGTAAGACAAAATTTGGACTCAATGTTGGAGACCATAAGATATTGGATGAGTTCGATTTTCAGTCTGATCTGAACAGAAAGTCTAAAGTTACATGCCCTTGAATTTGACAAAATTGTCATTTTCGGCTTGTTTCAACCTTGTTTACACTGTAGAATCTACAATTATTGACCAATCAAGACAAATTTTGGACACATGTTGGAGACAATAATATCTTGAATGAGTTTGATTTTCAGTCTGATCTGATCAGAAAGTCGAGAGTTATGTGCCCTTGAACTTGACAAAATTGTCGTTTTTGACTGTTTTCGACCTTGTTAACACTCTAGAATCTACAATTATTAATCAATCAAGACGAAACTTGGACACAATGTTTGGGATCATAAGATCTTGGATGAGTTTGATTTTCAGTCTGATCTAATCAGAAAGTCGAGTGTTATGTGCCCTTGAACTTGACAAAAAATTGCCGTTTTTGACTGCTTTCGACCTTGTTTACACTCTAGAATCTACAATTATTGACCAATCAAGACAAATTTTGGACATATGTTGGAGACAATAATATCTTGAATGAGTTTGATTTTCAGTCTGATCTTACCAGAAAGACGAGAGTTATGTGCCCTTGAATTTGATAAAATTGCCATTTTCGGCTGTTTTCGACCTTGTTTACACTCTAGAATCTACAATTATTATTCAATCAAGACAAAACTTGGACCCAATGTTGGGGATCATAAGATCTCAGATGAGTTTGATTTTCAGTCTGATCTGATTAGAAAGTTGAGAGTTATGTGCCCTTGAATTTGATAGAATTGCCATTTTGGGCTGTTTTTGACCTTGTTTACACTCTAGTCTCTACAATTAGTAATTTATAAAGACAAAACTTGGACACAATGTTTGGGACCATAAGATCTCAGATGAGATGGATTTCCAGTATGATCTGATCAGGAAGTCGAGAGTTATGTGCCCTTGAATTTGAAAAAACTGCTTTTTCGGCTGCTTTCAACATTGTTTATACTCTAGAATCTACAATTATTTATCAATCAAGACAAAACTTGGGCACAGTTGGCCACCATGAGATCTCTTATAAGTTGGATTTTCACAACGCTATTGACCATTAGTTCGTTCTCAGTCTTAAAGTCATAAATATTAATTGAATTGAACAAAAGTGTTGCGCATATCATTTTGGTTCAGGTGAGCGATATAGGACCATCATGGTCCTCTTGTTTGAATAAATGAGCTCTGCTGCATATTAACCTTTGCCCAAACGAGACCTGGTCTTGACCTCTAGTACAAAGAGCTGGGGAAAACGTTGAAACAAATAGAGAAAATTAATACTGATGAACAGTGTTGTATCCTTTTGTCTCAATATTTTCTGGTGTAATACATTGTACACAAATCCTATCTTTTTCAACATCTATTTTGTCATCTGCAGCAAATTTGATTTTGGAACCGCGGCAGATTTGGTGCTGTAGTAATGCGCTGAACCAGTTAAACATGGGTCTAAGGTTGGATCCCCTGCCACTCCACTCTTTCAGGTTATCCTTCATATGGAGGTCCCATCTCCATATGATCTTAGATGACCAATAATGGTGCCAACAAATTGTTACATTCAAAAACAAGTCTTGAATTCATATTATTCAAGCTATTGTTACAGCATTTTTGTCACTTTTAAACAAAAACCTTGTAACTGCAGCTTGAAACAAGCTGCAGTTACGAGGTTTTTGTTGAATTTTAGCATCAATTTTCAGAGATAACAAGTGATACAGTGGCAATAAGTTGTAATGTAGAGTAATATGATCAGATGAGCTGTTATGAGTCTAATATTGGATTGCCATTATTGATTGCTCCTTTTAACACTTTCCCAAGCAAGACCTGGTTTTGACGTCCCTAATAGAAAAGGCTTGGGAAAATATTGAAACAAAAGAAGAAACTGCTGATAACCAGCAGTTTCTCCTTTTGTCTCAATATTTTCTGAGCCATGTTTTACACAAATCCTACCTTAAAGAGGCATTTCAGATTTTTTTGTCATAAATTTTACTTTTATGTTAATCTGAAAGAGCATATTTCCTTACGAAAATTCTGAAAATTTCGAGCCAAAATATTGCGCCGTTTACGAGAAATTTATATTTTTGTGTTAAAATTGAACAAATTGTTGTGGACAACAGTTCGAATTTATATGCAATTTATCGATTATGTCTCAACATTAAATGCGTGTTTCTCGCTTATCGGCAACAACTTCAAAAAACCAATAGTATTTATACTCATTAGAATAATCAATCTTGGCATCAAGACATACTTTAAAAATTGATATCGGAATGAAATGTCCCTTTAAATAACATCCGTTTTATTATTTGTGGCAATTTTTGAAGTGGATCACCCTAAAATTTGTCCGTTTGGGAAAGGGTTAACACTTTTTCTGCTGACTTTATATCTTCTTTCCAACATAATGCCAATCTACGAGATATTTCAATAAGTTGTTGCCTCATAAATTGAGCAGAAAGCAGGCAGTGTAGGCTGATCTTAGCTTACACTGTCTGCTAAAGATTTGGTTACAATAGGAAAATAACATGAACAGCATGGGAATAGTTAATACATTAATCACCAGGCAATGTATAACATGTATAATGGTGGTCCTTGATTGTTGATATGTTACATTGTTTGATTAGTACCACCTTAAACAAAGTTTAGAGTGGGGTATACTCAGGAATCATCCTGTCTGCTGGCTGCTGGGTCTGCAACAACTTCTTGTCCATACAATGCCAGCTCCTACAGTTTCATTTCTATTTGCTTCATACTTGGTGGAAGTAATCATTTGGACCTACAGATGTGCAAAACACAATTTCCGTGAAAATTTTGTTGTTTGCAGTCGTGCTTTCAAATTTCAACAGTCTAAATTGTTTCTGTTTGTGAAAGGCACATGGTTTCCCTTTCATATTAATTGGCAATTAACAAGACAAGCAATACTACTTACCTGTATACAAACATTAATTTCACCTTTTCTCTTACTGGAATGCAGGAAATAAACATAATGAACCCATTCCCATGTGCAATGATGCCTTTTGATGCCCCATAAGATAAAGGCTTGAGAAAGGCTTGGTTTTTAGCTCCACTGGCCGACAGGCCAGCGGGCTATTGTCATGGCGGTGTGTCCGTAGTGCGTCCGTCCGTCCGTCCGTCCGTGTGTCCGTCCGTAAACCTTTTCTTTAAAAATCTTCTTCTCAGAAACTACCCGATGGATTTCAATCAAACTTCAAAAGAATTATCCTTGGGTGGCCCTCTCTCAGATTCCTTCAAAGAATTTGGATTGAATCAGAATTACCTGAGTTATCTGCCCTTGAATGTCAAAAATAGCTGGTTTTGACTTTAATTTTACTCTTAAATCAACAAATATGTACCAATCAAGACAAAACTATTATAGAATGTTGGTGACTATAAGATCTTGCCTTGGTATAATTTTCAGCTTGATCTGAATTTTACATCATGAGTTATGTGCCCTTGAAATTGACAAAATTGGCATTTTCGGCTCTATTTGACTTTGTTTTCACTCTAGCAAATACAAATATTGACCAATCTAGACAATACTTGTACAGAATGTTTGTGACAACAAGATCTTGCTTTGGTATAATTTTCAGCTTGATATGAACTTAAACATCATGAGTTATGTGCCCTTGATATTGACAAAATTGCCATTTGCGGCTCTATTTTGACATTGCTTTCACTCTAGCAACTACAAATATTGACCAATCGAGACAAAACTGAGGGAGAATGTAGGTGACTCTAAGATCTTGCCTTGGTTTTATTTTCAGCTTGATCTGAATTTTACGTCATGAGTTATGTGCCCTTGAAATTGACAAAATTGCCATTTTGGCTCTATTTTGACTTAGTTTTCACTCTAGCAACTACAAATATTGATCAATCAAGACAAAACTTGTACAGAATGTTGGAGACCATAAGATCTTGCCTTGGTATAATTTTCAGCCTGATCTGAATTTTACGTCATGAGTTATGTGCCCTTGAAATTGACAAAATTGGCATTTCCGGCTCTATTTTGACATTGCTTTCACTCTAGCAACTACAAATATTGACCAATCAAGACAAAATTAGAACAGAATGTTGGTGACTATAAGATCTTGCCTTGGTGTAATTTTCAGCTTGATCTGAATTTTATATGAGTTATGTGCCCTTGTTATGGACAAAATTGCCATTTTCGGCTTTATTTTCACTTTTACAACTACCGTATTAGTATTAACTAATCAATACAGAACTTTTACAGAAATCTTACTGACCATATGATCTTACTTGCTTGTAATTTTCAGCTTGGTTATGCATTTGCTTGTTTGCACAGCCTGAACCTTTGAAATTGCATTCCACAAGACAAACAATCAAGCCTGTGGAGCGCTTCCAGGCCGCCAGGACTGTCTAGTTTGTCTACTAAAGACAAAAAATGTAAAATGTCATTCACCTGAAATTGTCGTCTGCAAAGGTTTTGAATTTAGACCAGCCTAAAATGTTGCTGTCTTGTAATTCAGCTTAGCCCTTTCCCAAACAAGACCTGGTTTTGATGTCCCCAACAGAAATAGCTGGGGAGAACATTGAGACAAAAGTAGAAACTGATGAAAACCAGCATTTTCTACTTTTGCCTCAATATTTTTTGTGCTATATTATACACAAATTTTACCTTTAACAACTATTTTGTCGTTTCTAGCAGCTTTCAATAAGGAAAAGTCCAAATTTGGGCTGTTTAGGAAAGGGTTAAAAGATAAACAATGACCATGACTTGGCAGAAATGTCCTAAAACAATGGCAGATATAAATTGTCATGACTCTGCATTTATTTTATACATTCATGTCTTTATATTTCTTTTGCTGGACCAACCCCTCAAAATACACAGGTGGTTATATGATGGTATCATCTCCTGGCTAAGCTGTCCCCAATCCAAATCTTGTACATTCATGGACATCCAAATCTTGTACATTTATGGATATCCAAATCTTGTACATTTATGGACATCCAAATCTTGTACATTTATGGACATCCAAATCTTGTACATTTAGGGACATCTAAATCTTGTACATTTAGGGACATCCAGATCTTGTACATTTATGGACTTCCAAATTTTGTACATTTATGGACATTTAAATCTTGTACATTTATGGATATCCAAATTTTGTACATTAAATTATGGTAATCCAGATCATGTACATTTATGGACATCCAAATCTTGTACATTTATGGACATCCAAATCTTGTACATGTATGGACATCCAAATCTTGTACATATATGGATATCCAAATCTTGTACATTTATGGATATCCAAATTGTACATATATGGATATCCAAATCTTGTACATTTATGGATATCCAAATCTTGTACATTTATGGACATCTAAATCTTGTACATTTAGGGACATCTAAATCTTGTACATTTAGGGACATCCAAATGTTGTAAATTTATGGATATCCAAATCTTGTACATTAAAATTATGGTAATCCAGATCTTGTACATTTATGGACATCCAAATCTTGTGCATTTATGGACATCCATATTATCTACATTTATGGACATCTAAATCTTCTACATTTAGGGATATCCAAATCTTGTACATTTATGGACATCCAAATCTTGTACATTTATGGACATCCAAATCTTGTACATTTATGGATATCCAAATCTTGTACATTTATGGACATCCAAATCTTGTACATTTATGGACATCCAAATCTTGTACATTTATGGACATCAAAATCTTGTACATTTATGGATATCCAAATCTTGTACATTTATGGACATCCAAATCTTGTACATTTATGGATATCCAAATCTTCTACATTTATGGATATCCAAATCTTGTACATTTATGGACATCCAAATCTTCTACATTTATGGATATCCAAATCTTCTACATTTATGGACATCCAAATCTTGTACATTTATGGATATCCAAATCTTCTACATTTATGGACATCCAAATCTTGTACATTTATGGATATCCAAATCTTGTACATTTATGGACATCCAAATCTTGTACATTTATGGATATCCAAATCTTCTACATTTATGGACATCCAAATCTTGTACATTTATGGATATCCAAATCTTCTACATTTATGGACATCCAAATCTTGTACATTTATGGATATCCAAATCTTGTACATTTATGGACATCCAAATCTTGTACATTTATGGACATCCAAATCTTGTACATGTATGGACATCCAAATCTTGTACATATATGGATATCCAAATCTTCTACATTTATGGATATCCAAATCTTGTACATATATTGATATCCAAATCTTGTACATTTATGGACATTTAGATCTTGTACATTTATGGACATCCAAATCTTGTACATTTATGGATGAAATTGTCACATAATCTTCCTATTATAGTCAACTGTCACCTTGTGCATATTGGAAGATATTAGCCATTTACTCACTTTATCATGGAAAAAAGGAGAGTTAATGCAAAAAAGCTATGAATATTGCGACAAGCACTCTTAAAGTTGTTTTGCTATCATTATATGTTTGAATTATCTTGAAACATTTTTAGCCCCACTGGCCTTTCAGGCCAGCGGGCTATTGTCATGGCGGTGTGTCCATCGTGCGTCTGTCCGTCCGTCCGTCAGTCCAGTCATCAACTTTTTCTATAAAAATCTTCTCCTCAGAAACTACTTGATGGATTTCGATCAAACTTCACATGAATGATTGGTTTAAAAAAAATTCTGATTTGACCATAAAGGCTGGAGTTATCTGCCCTCGAATGTTAAAAATGGCCGTTTTGGCTTTGTTTTCACTCTCACAACTACTAATAATGACCAATCAAGACAAAACTTCAATGTAATCTTTCTGACAATAAGACCTTGCATAAGTGTAATTTTCAGCCAGATTGGACAAGAAAATCCTGAGTTATCTGCCCCTAAATTTGACAAAATTACCATTTTCCATGTTGTTTTCACTCTAACAACTTCAAATATTGACCAATCGAGATAAAACTTGGACACAATGTTGCCGACCATAAGATCACAGATGTCTAATTGGACTGGAAAGTTTAGAACTATCTGCACTTGAAATTTACAAAATCACAATATTTGTTTGACTGAAGGAGATCACTCTCAGAAGATTAGAATCAAGGGAGGTAACTAATATAAGTCCAATATATTTGCTCATTGAGTTACCTCCCTTGTTGTAAGTCTAATTCTCAAAGCATAAGCTTATTTATGTAAGAAAAAAGCCAACTTGTTTACAATCTAACAACCGCAAATATTGACCATATTGAGATTTTTAACTCTTGATTTCAGAGAATTTATCCAAGTTTATTTGGGAATCAATTACAAAAGTCAAAACTTGTGTTGTATATTTCAAGAAATTTTGGTTTGTGGAGCGACTCAAGACCTTTAGGCCCTCTAGTTATGTCATGATTTAAGAAATATAGTGGAATCAGAGATGTAGGGATGATTCTAATTGCCAATTTTAAAATTGAGCCTCAAGTTGATCCCCAGACAGATGATTTTCTTTGATAATGTGCATGATGATCAGAAATACAGGTTTAACCCTATCCCAAACAAGACCTGGTTTGACTTCCCTGATAGAAAAAGCTTGGGACAATGTGACCTTGCCGCAATATTTTCTGTAGTATAGTTATACACATATTTGTTTTGTTTGATGTTAGTTATTTTGACCCCTACAACTCCTTTTAAATTGGACTGCATGGTCTAAAGGTTTGTCATTTGGTAAGGGTTAAAAGAGGGACTAAGAGACAGAAATTTAGAAAAAAGAGACAAGGATGGAGAAAATGCAAGTTCTCAAATTGAACTTGAAGCTTTTCTCTAGAGGAAATATTTTCTATGATATTGTTGTAACTGATTTTACTCTTACCCAAGCGAAACATATTTTGGGGGTTCCAATTTGAAATTAAAGCTGCTGTAGGTGCCAAAATGAACGTTAATGATGAAAGGATTAGTGCGAAATTAATACAGCAAATATACAGAAAATAGTGAGGCAAAAGGAGAAAATACCGATTATCACTTGCAGAGATAAAGTTATAACGGGGTTAATTATAGGCCAATTTAATATTTGAAATACAAACCCTATGTTGTCAGTATTCATTTAAATTGTACTTATAGAACAGTTTTAATGTGTACCCACAATTCAAGTTGGGAAAAAGAGGGTTGGAGATAAAATTTTAAAAAAAGGCTTCATGGAAACACAACTTTGAAAAGACAAAATTTTCCTTAGTTTTAAATAGACAATTTTAAATTCAACCTCCCTAAGTTGCTCCCTTGGGTGAAGATTTTCAGTGCTAATGTTCATCCTGATCAGTATTATAGATTTAAATGTGTTACCTATTACACAACTGCATTTAAAGCTACTATTTCCCAGATTTTGGACCAAAATTTGTCAAAAACAAACAAAATGTACACTTTTTAAGCTTTATATGACCTGATTAAATGATTACGACAAACTAAGCAATGACTCATTTTTTCGCAATTTGATACCGAATTCATGAAGCGATGTCGAAAGTAGGTCAAAAACAGCAGGGCTTGCGACTTTCTTAAATGACGTCACAACATACATGATGACGTCATATTGAAATTCAAGCATGAATCTCGTTTGAATCTTGGTCCGCGCTGTATGCGCATGCGTGACAGTTAGAAAATAAATTCAACTGCATCTGAGACGGGGTTGAATTTTGGTTTGGATTCTCCCTAAATTCGGCTATCTCTTTTATAATTTTGGCCCAATCTCTGTCTGAATCGCATATTATTAACCATTCTGAGGTGGCCAACACAAAAGTTTTGCAAATTTTTTCAAAAAATTTCATTTTTTGCAATTAGACCATCTGTTACCATCACCCATTAAGGGAGACTGAGAAAGAGATATTGCTGCTTTTCAACAAAAATCTCCACTGGCGTAGGAAGAGGGGGGCCAGGGGGGGCAGTCCCCCCGAATAATTTAGAAGGGGGCCCCCCTTTGCCCCCCCCCCCCCCCCCTAATAATTCACCCATGAAAAAAAAAATATTTTCCTTCAAGAAAGGTCCAGATATAAAATGCTGTCTGAAAGTGCCGAGATTGCAGGAAATAGCGTCTTAGAATTCAAAATTTTTCTGGGGGGCATGCCCTGCATGTCCCCAGACCCCCTAGCCACGATACGCTCGGTCGGGTCCCATTCACTTACACATTTGCCCCCCCAATATTATGAACTTTCCTACGCCTATGATTCTCATAACTGCAGCAGTTACAAGGTTTTTATCGAAAAGCAACAATATATAGAAAGAAAATTTCAAGTTGTTGCGAGGCATGTAGCGGTTTAAACATACGCCTGCTCACCAGCGCATATCAACTGTTGTGAAAATTGGCTGACTGTGATTCACACAGTCAAACTGGGACGATGGCTTGTAGTTCTTTCTGTTTGATTTACTCCTCATACATTGTCAGCCAATCAAAATCTTTGTCAACATCAATACTAGTTGGTCTGCAGTTTTCATATGGGCATTCTCCTAGGCCAGTCAGTTGACCAAACGCCAATCAACAGGTTGCTCCGCCCAACATCGAATGTAGGACAAACAATGGGGATGTGATCGTTAATAGGGAACGATTTTATCCAGTTAATCGTGACATAAATTAGGACAAACAAAATAGTATTTTGTAGGTGTTGTTATAAGATCTCGTAACTACGGCTTGATTTAAGCCGTAGTTACGAGATTTTATAACAACACCAACGTTTTATCAAAACATAACGGTATAACTCTAACGCGATATTGCGATCATTTTTTGGAAAAACCAATACTTACCTGTAGGAGGGGCAGATTAATGATCAATTACTGATGTGTTTTTAGCGATTAATTTGAATTGTCCGATTGGAAGTATTATATCCGCGATGGTCTATTGGATACAATAGTGGCTTACGAATCACTCTCTCTTCACGCGGTATGCAGATGGTGGTTCGAGTCATGGGGAGAACCTAACATTTTTAATGGTTACTTTCGAATGTTTTGTTTTAAGCATTTATAGTTTATTGCTAGTCTCATTACAATACCCCAAATAATTATAATTTATTATCATTATTTTAGCTTTATAATGTTTTTTCTCTCTTTTTTCCTTTTATTTTTTCTTCATCTCTTTTAGTAGTGATCATTTATTTGTCATCATTTCATTTTTGTAATGTACAAATTTTCATCATTTTGAAAACGTTTTCACAAATAAAATCTACGACAACAAAACAAATGGCAACAATCTAGATACTATCTGTCTCCGAGTAATCGCTGCACTCGCTGGCCGTATCTGTTTCCTCCTCATCCGATACATCTATAATAAAACGTTCAACAGCTCGTTCTATCGCCGCATTACTTTTCCAAAATTCTTCCTCTCTTTCTTCCACGTGCCGACAACACTTTTGCCAGTCTTCTGGTGTCACGTTTGCAATCGAATCGTCGATAAGTTGCCTCACCGCAGTTGCAGTGAATGTCGTATTACATTGTGCAACTCTCCCTTTTATCTGAAATGATAAGAACGTACTTTTATGGATTGTGAAAACTCACAATAACATAAGTTAACAAAATTCGTACTGACCTAAATTATAAACATAAAGGATGCTCTAAAGATTATTCGTTTTATCCAAATTTATGTTCGATATATGAGAAGACTTAGCAATATATCTATGAATAACTTTTTCCAACAGAACCCATTGTTACAATATACACGAGATACACTTTTATACGAGTTTAACTTTAGGGAATGTGCGTTTTTATTAGCGTTCACTATAATTACCTGAGACCATATAAGTTCTATCGCATTCAACTCAGCATGGTAGGGAGGGAGGCGAATACAATGGTGGCCATGCTCTTTCAACATATCGTCCAAAATGTAGCACGGCTCTGGCTTGTTCTTTTTGCAAAGTTCAACCAGTCCGGACTTCAGCATCCCTTCCGAGTGGGCAATATTGTTCCTGTTAAGCCAATCTATGATGTCAGCTTTGCGCGTTGCTTGGGTCGGACACTTGTCTCTCTGTAGATTGTGATAGGCAGCATTGTCTACGACAAGAACTGAGCGTCCTGGCAGATTAGGTATAAGTCTTTCTGTAACCCACTTTTGAAAGTTTTTGGCGTTCATGTCATTGTGATAATCACAACTGGATTGTCCTGATTTAAATACTAGTGCGGCTCCTTTTACGAATCCATCCCGAGAACCAGCATGCACAATAATAAATCGTTCTCCTCGGGTGAATGGTATCTGTCGCTTCGCATCATCACTTTGCCAACACTTCTTGACACTATGCGTTGTGTGCACGTAAGTCTCGTCCGTGTACACAATGTTTCGCCCTTCTTTTCTGTATTCTTTCATTTTTCGGAGATATCGCAGTCGGGCCACAGTAACGTCTGATCGTTCCATCAATACCTGCCGATTGCTGCTACATTTCACCAAATAAAATCCTATTTCCTTCAACAGTTTTCTTAGGTACGTAAGGCCCATTCTAAAATTGATAGCCTCCTTCAATCTGGTCTGTATAATTCTCGCAGTAGGTACTTCTCCACGCTCAATCATATTTAAAATTGTTCGACGGACTACGTCTCTGTCAAATGCATCTAGTACTATTTTGTCAGACCTTTCTTTTCTTTCCGGCTTTCTTTCTTCCACCACCATCTTCCTCATGCGTCCTATAGTAGAGACACTTAACCCACAGTAGTTTACAACCCTCTGTGTACATTGGCTAAGGGGCAACGCTGTATTTCCATCTTTCTTTTCTTTTTTGCATACCTGAAATAAAAGAAATGTTTTAATAATCGCTCATTTACTGAAACATTCCGAAAAAGTCCTTCATATGTTTAGATTCGCAATTCGATGCTAAAAAATTGGGCCGTCACCCTGGTTCGCAATTTTCACTGAGTTTGACCTTCAATGTTAATAACATTGGGCCGCCACTCTATTTCGCAATTTTCATTGAGCTTGACCTTCAACGTTAATAACATTGGGCCGCCACTCTGGTTCTCAATTCACACTGAGCTTGACCTTCAATGTTAATAACATTGGGCCGCCACTCGGTTTTACAAATTCAAAATTAATGATTCTTCTAAAAAATGTAAAGAAACAAACAGCGTATATCCAAGAACTGTGCACACCTTTAAAATGTTGTTAACAATAGAGATGCTTCTTTCGTCTTCTTTGCTATTTTTTCTGCCATTGCGATCTAATATGGAATGCGAATATCAAACTAATATAATGTGAATAATGATCTGGAATGACTAGTAGTACTCACCAAATGAGCATGTGTCCCGTGCACGATCTATTAAAAGAAAAGTTTCTCAGAATAAGCAAAAATATATCGGTGCACAGAGGATTCGAACCTGGGTCGCAAGATTGACAGTAATTGTATTTTCAGTCAGTCGATATTTTTACCACTTCTTACGTAGGACGAATTAAAACATTATATAAGTTATGCAATGATCACCTGGGCTATGGTCCATTGCGTTTCGAGGCGTCCAATCTGTTTACAAAAATAAAGCGAGCCCGATAATGGTCACATTATCGAGTTTTATCTATAAACCTAGTCTATTGTTAGCACAAATTCTTTGCCATTAGCCTGTCGATTGTTTTGATTGTCAGTCGATTAATCGATACAATAACACGAGCAACGAAGAACAATTATTGGGGCATTTTTCTGATCGTCCATTGGCTAATCGATGTTTTTGATTGACAGTCAGCGTTTGGTCAGTTCTTCTTGTAGGACCAGCTATGATGTGCCTGATTTCACAAAGAAAAGAGTTTCCTAGAAAATTTGCATGTTGATCAGCGGTACAGATTTAAATGTGTTATCTGTTATCCAACTCCCATTATCCAAGAATAACTTTAATGTGAAAGCTTTGCCAGGAATTGAAGAAATATCTCAAATTGATTGAACACTAATTCTTCCCTGATTCTCTTTTAAATATCTGATATTTTTAGATGTTTCCAGATCACACAATTTCTCTGATTTTGATAGTGATAATATAGGAGCAGTTCAGTTGAGATTAATCGTTTTCCAAACAAGTCCTGGTTTTGGCGTCTCTTATGGAGACAGCTTTAGAATACATTGAAGTAAAAGAAGAAACTGCTAATTCGTCCTAGTTTTTGGACCAATGAAATTGCAGTATATTCAAAAAATATCGGCGCTATATTTCACATAAACGCACTGCTGTTCAGTTTATGTCACGGATATACATAGCCACGCCCCCGTTTCCTGTGCAGTTATGAGAAATGATGTAATTTTTGGGAAAATCATGTAATTTTTGGGAAAATGATGTAATTCCAGTAAGATCCCCTCGATAGTAGCTCCGGTCGGAGGCACGGTTTGAAGAATGACAGTAGAAGCATATGTTTTCATTGGTTGACAAACACTACTACTTCTTCTTCTTCTACTTCTATAATAATGGCAAACATACTTTTCAGACATTATGGCCATGCGTAGGGTGTTAGAAAAGTGTAGATGACAAGCTTCTCAAGCTACTATAATTCCACCCAAGAAGAACTTGCCAGTGTGAAAAAAATAGTGCAAAAAAAGCCTTAAAACCTTACAACCTTAATACATAGAACTATTTTGTACTTTCAGAGTCAGCGATCATGGGTAGAGAGGACGTTTTTCAAGAGAGAATGTTCCAAGTTTATCAGGAGTGCTAGAGATGCAGGGAAGTAAGTGAACCAACCTTTAAACCTTTCCTAAACGGCAAAATTTTGGACTTTTCCAATTTGAAAGGTGTTCCAGGCAGCAGACGACACTTTGAAATTGATGAATTTTTAAAAATCTTTGCATTTTGGGTTAGAAAACATTGTGGGAAATGAAGAAATTGCTTGTCACAAGCAATTTCTTCATTTCCCACAATGTTTTCTGAAGAATTTCTTTGTGGGGGAGTTAAAAGGCGTCACTGTGCAGTAATGGGTTAACCCTTTCCTTAGCGACAAAATTTTATGTCCGTCCAGCTTGAAAGCAGCTGTTTCTCACAAATATGATGTTGATAAATGTAGATTTGTGTGAATTATAACACAGAAAATATTGAGGCAAAAGGTATAATCAGCAATTTCTTCTTTAGTCTCAATGTTTTCCCAAGCTTTTTGTTATAAGGACGTCAAAACTAGGTCTTGTTTGCGAAAGGTTACCAGATGGCAAAATATTAGACCAGTCCAAATTCAAAGATGCTGCAGACAACAATTTCAAGGGAAATGAATTTTATATTTATCCATCTTTTAGGCTAGAAAAGATTGTGGGAAATGAAGAAATTTCTTGTCACAAGCAATTTCTTCATTTCCCACAATGTTTTCTTACAGGGTGTCAAAAAGTGTCACCATGTGGTAAATGGTTAACATTTAGTGCAAGATAATTTTTGATGCCCCGCAAGATGAAAGCTTTCAAAAAAAATTATGGGAAATGAAGAAATTGCTTCATTTGCCACAATGTTTTCTACCTTAAAGGACCAACATGATTCAAATTTCATTCATTAATAAAATTATTGTCTGCAACATCTTTGAATTTTAACCCGTCTAAAAGTTTAACTGTTTGGTAATGGGTTTACACTTTCCTATTCAAGAATTCCAAATCAGCAAAAAGTTCCAATTTAAAGGGACATTTCATTCCAATTTCAATTCTTTAAAGTATGTCTTGATGCCAAGATTGGTTATTCTAATGAGTATAAATACTATTGGTTTTTAGCTCACCTGAGCACGAAGTGCTCGAGGTGAGTTATTGTGGTCACTTTTTGTCCGTCGTCCGTCCGTCCGTCCGTCCGTCCGTCCGTCCGTCCGTCCGTCCGTCCGTCAACATTTGGGGTGTTTACACTCTAGCATCCACAAAAGTTACTCAATCTTGATCAAACTTGGCCAAAACAAGTATGATCATAAGTTCTCGGACAAGTTCGATTATGGGCCTGATCGGACCAGAAAGTGCGGAGTTATCTGCCCTTGAATGTCAAAAATTGCTGTTTTTAAGTTTGTTTACACTCTAGCATCTACAATTATTGATCAATCAAGACAAAACTTGGACATAATGTTGGAGACCATAAGATCTTGGATGAGGTCAATTTTCAGTCTGATCTGACCAGAAATATGAGAGTTATGTGCCCTTGATTTGGGCAAAATTGCCACTTTTTTGCTGTATTCAAGAAAGAGTTAATCTAAGGGAAGGAACTCTGACACTACTTTGCTTCAGTATAAGTAGAGTTATCTAGTTTGATAGAGGATATAAATAGATTTACACTCTAGAAACCCATTACCAAACAACAAAATTTTAGCCTAGTCCAAAATCATAGGTGTTGCAGACGACAAGTTCCATTGAACAAAATTTAACATTTTTTGGTAGAAAACATTGTGGGTAATGAAGAAATTGCTTGTCACAATGTTTTCCAAAGCCTTTATTTTGTGGGGCATCCAAAAGCGCCAATGTGTGGGAAAGGGTCAATCAAGACAAAACTTGGACACAATGTTGGGGACTATAAGATCTCAGATGAGTTTGATTTTCAGTCTGATCTGATCTGAAAGTCAAGAGTTACGTGCCCTTGAATTTGACAAAATTGACATTTTCGGCTGTTTTCAACCTTTTTTACACTCTAGAATCTACAATTATTATTCAATCAAGACAAAACTTGGACACAATGTTTTGGACCATAAGATCTGGGATTAGTTTGATTTTCAGTCTGATCTAATCAGAAAGTCAAGAGTTATGTGCCCTTGAATTCGACAAAATTTCTGTTTTTTACTGTTTTCGACTTTGTTTTCACACTAGAATCTACAATTATTGACCAATCAAGACAAATCTTGGACACAATGTTGGAGACTATAAGATCTCAGGTAACTTGGATTTTCAGTTTGATCTGATTAGAAAGTCAAGAGTAATGTGCCCTTGAATTTGATAAAATTGATGCTTTGGGCTGTTTTCAACCTTGTTTATACTCTAGAATCTACAATTATTTATCAATCAAGACAAAACTTGAACACAATGTTGGGGACTATAAGATCTTCGATGAGTTTGATTTTCAGTCTGATCTGATCAGAAAGTCGAGCGTTTTGTGCCCTTGAATTTGACAAAATTGTTGTTTTCGGCTGTTTTCGACCTTGTTTATACTCTAGAATCTACAATTATTTATCAATCAAGACAAAACTTGGATACAATCATAGCTTCAGATTAATGGAGGTGAAGACATACGAACATTGTTTTTTCGAATTCAAATCCTATGTTGTGGGTACTCATTTGAACCGTCTTGACGAGACCATACAAATGAGTACCTACAACATAGGGTTTGATGATCACTGACAGCATTATTGCAGTTTGAAAAGTCACCACCCCCTCTTATCTGGAGCCCTGTACAATGTTTGGCACCATAATTTAGATCTCGGATGAGTTAGATTTTCACAACCTTATTGACCATAAGTTCTTTTTCAGTCTTAAAGTAATAAATATTAATTGAATTGAACAAAAGTGTTGCTCATATCATTTAGGTTCAGGTGAGCGATATAGGACCATCATGGTCCTCTTGTTTGAAGTGGTTGCCAATAAGCGAGAAACACACATTTAAAGTTGAGACATAATCGATAAATTGCATATAGATCCGAACTGTTGTCCACAACAATTTGTTCAATTTTAACACAAAAATATTAATTTCTCGTAAACGGCGCAATATTTTGGCTCGAAATTTTCAGAATTTTCATAAGGAAATATGCTCTTTCAGATTAAAATAAAAGTTAAATTTATGACAAAAAATTCTGAAATGTCACTTTAAGTTGCTGTAGATGACAATTAAACAGATATTTGTATATGTGAATTGTCATGCTAAAGGAACCCTCTTGTAAGTCTTAAAACAAAATTTATACTTAACAAAATTGAACTTGATCCAGGAAATTAGCTTAACCCTTTCCCAAACGACAAAATTTTAAGGTGGTCCAAATTTAAAGCTGCTGCAGACGACAAAATAAATTATCACTAAAGGACAAAATGTTTATGTTATAGCCAAGAAAATATTGAGGCTAGACTGAATATGGTCAAGTTTTGTCACACTTTCCAGAGTCACTTTTAGCAAGATGGGTCACTTAACTATTTAAGATAGGATTTTTATACGCCCGAAGGGTCGTATTATGTTATGGCCCCGCTCGTCTGTCTGTCCGTCCGTCTGTCCGTCCGTCTGTCCGTCCGTCCGTTAGCAATTTCTTGTGTGCGCAACTCCTCCTACAGTTTTGATCGGAATTCAATCAAACTTGCCACAATGAATCTCAATGGTGTCTAGTTGTGCATCCTGCTTACGGAATTTAATTAACTCTTTTCGTTCTTGAATTATCTGCCCTTGAATTAAAAAAATGCCCATTTTCTTGTGTGCGCAACTCCTCCAACAGTTTTGATCAGAATTTGATCAAACTTGCCACAATGAATCTCCATGGTGTCTAGTTGTGCATACCGCTTACGGAATTTAGATAACTGTTTTCGTTCTTGAATTATCTGCCCTTGAATTTAAGAAAAAATGCCCATTTTCTCAAAAATGTCCATTTTCCCCTGTGTGCAACTTCTACAGTTTCAACCAGAATTTAATCAAACTAGCCACAATGAATCTCTGGTGTTTTATTGTGCAAACAAAATTTTGATAACTTTTCATGTTTTAATTATCTGCCCTTGAATCGAAAAAATGGCCAATTTTACTGACAAGCTCCTCTCGGGTGTATATGCGCCGCTCTGCGAAGCTCTTGTTTGTACAATATAACACAGATAAACAAGATCAAGGTTTGTTCAGAAAAGGGTTAACTATTTCCCAAAGAAATGTTTAAAAGAGTTATTATAGTGATTCTGTCATAATAATTGGCTTTCAATCAAATGAAATTGGCTAATAAATTGGTTAAAAAGGAGCTAATAAATATTGTGCCTTTTAATGACAAAACAAAATTGATCAGTTTCACAGCTACATTCCTAAAATAACCTGCACACTGTAATAGCAATGAATTTTGTGCTAAAAACAGACTGTGTTTACTATAATTATGTATCGATAAACCATCAATGTTGTTATAAAATCTTGTTTAAACGATTCAAAATCTATTCCTAATGAGGGAATAGACTGATAATGGAAAATAGGGGTGGCAGGAGGTATATGTGACTATTTATAGTAACAACTTAGACACATTAATACCTGTTGAACTTAAAATAAACCAAAATATTTCTCGTTTAACTTTGAACATATAATAACTTTGGCTTGAATCAACCACGAAATAGTATTGTTTGTCTGAAATTACGTCACAGTTGATTGGATAAAATTATTCCCTATTGGCAGTAAAGTTATCTGTCACAAAGGATTTTGTTTATGAACAAAGAGCACCAGAGTCCTGTACCTATTGGTCCTATTCATAAAGCCAATAGTTTCAAGTGGGTATATTGTTTTGAAAGTTTTGGTGTGCCAGTCCTATAGTTGGTCTGTCTGTCTGTCCGTCCATACAGCAAGCTTGTCCACAATGATGTAATAAAACAATATTGCTACAAATTATTCTAAAAAAAGTGCAAAGAAAATATTCTTTAACCCTTTCCCAAACAAAACCTGCTTTTGACGTCCCTAATAGAAAAGGCTTGGGAAAACATTGAAACAAAAGAAGAAACTGCTGATAACCAGCAGTTTCTCCTTTTGTCTCAATATTTTCCGTGCCATATTTTACACAAATTCTATCGTTAATAACTTCCATTTTGTTATTTGTGGCAGTTTTTGAAGTGGATCAACCTAAAATTTGGTCATTTGGGAAAGGGTTATTTTTTCAAAGCAAAATGTTCTGTAATGAATAATTAGAGCTCTATGCCTCAGGGTATCAATTAAAAAATATTTCTGGATTATAGGATTTGGCAGTCTGATTTGTATTAACCCTTTCCCAAACAAGGTTGATGCCCCTAGTAGAAAAGGCTACGGAAAACATTGAGACAAAAGAAGAAACTGCTGATAACCAGCAGTTTCTCATTTTGTCTCAATATTTTCTGTGTTATCTTATACACTAATTCAGTTTATAACAACATCCCTTTTGTCATCTGCAGTTCAAATTTAACCACCTTAACCCTTTCCCAAACAACAAAATTTTAGGGGGATCCACTTCAAAAACTGCCACAAATGACAAAATGGATAATATTTAAGATAGACTTTGTGTAAAATATGTAACAGAAAATATTGAGACAAAAGGAGAAACTGCTGGTTATCAGCAGTTTCTTCTTTTGTTTCAATGTTTTACCAAGCCTTTTCTATTCGGGACGTCAAAACCAGGTCTTGTTTGGGAAAGGGTTAAAATTTTGCTGTTTGGGAAAGGGTTACCCTGTTCCATCATGTTGATGTTTATTGAAGCCTCACAAGAAAAAGGCCCATGAAGACTTACTGGGAAGTGAAGACACTGCTTCATTTCCAACCATGTTTTCTACTCTGAAATACCAAGTTTTGATACTTTTTATACGCCCAAAGGGTCGTATTATGTTATGGCCCCGCTCGTCTGTCTGTCCGTCTGTCCATCCGTCCGTCTGTCCGTCCATCCGTCTGTCCGTCCGTCCGTTAGCAATTTCTTGTGTGCGCAAATCCTCCTACAGTTTTGATCGGAATTCAATCAAACTTGCCACAATGAATCTCAATGGTGTCTAGTTGTGCATCCCGCTTACGGAATTTAATTAACCCTTTTCGTTCTTGAATTATCTGCCCTTGAATTAAACAAGAGCCGTCATAGACGGATTATGCTCCCCGAATAAGTGCTTGTCACAAAACAAAAACTATCATATATTAAGCCCCCTTTTCCCATGACAGCTTATTTCGTACACACATTATTTATAGAATATGGCCTAGAACATCCTATTTGTTACATAAGTACAAAATTTCAATAAATTCTGCTCATTAGATGAAGAGAAATTAGAGAAAAACTAATTTTTACACTAAGGCCCCTTTTTCCATGACGCAGTCTCAAATTAAGAAACGGAGAAAAGGTCCCTAGGTATTATCCCAGGGAGTTCACAGGTGAAGTTTCATTGAATTTGGTCCAAGGGTTGCTGAGATCTGGCTGTGGACGGAAGGATGGACGGACGGACGGACAGACACACGGACGGACAGCCGGACGGACGGTCGGACGGACAGCATGGCGACTATATGCTCTCCCGAAATTTTTTCGGGGAGCATAAAAAATGCCCATTTTCTTGTGTGCGCAACTCCTCCTACAGTTTTGATCAGAATTTGATCAAACTTGCCACAATGAATCTCCATGGTGTCTAGTTGTGCATACCGCTTACGGAATTTAGATAACTGTTTTCGTTCTTGAATTATCTGCCCTTGAATTTAAGAAAAAATGCCCATTTTCTCAAAAATGTCCATTTTCTCCTGTGTGCAACTTCTACAGTTTCAACCAGAATTTAATCAAACTAGCCACAATGAATCTCTGGTGTTTTATTGTGCAAACAAAATTTTGATAACTTTTCATGTTTTAATTATCTGCCCTTGAATCGAAAAAATGGCCAATTTTACTGACAAGCCCCTCTCGGGCGTATATGCGCCGCTCTGCGAAGCTCTTGTTTTACTTTTACTATTTCCCAAATGGCAAAATTTTAGACTATTCAAATTTGAAAGCTCATACAGATGTCAAAATTGATATTGCTAAAGAAAGGATATGTATACAATTAAGCCAGGAAAATATTGAGTCAAAAGGAGAAACTGGTGGTTATCAGCAGTTTCTTCTTTTGTCTCAATGTTTTCCAAGCATTTTCTATAAGGGACGTCAAAACCAGGTCTGGTTTGAGAAAGTTGTTGTTTGTAACATTATGTTTAAATTTAGATCAGTCTTAAATATTGTTGTTTGGTAAAGGGTTAAGATCCCTACAGAAATACTGAATGGAGATTTGATTTAATGCAGATTTGCTCATTAGACTGCCAATAATACCTTGTCTTGAAAGAATTGAAAAGCTTTTCCCAAATGATGAAAATTGTACTGGTAATTTTGAAGCTGCTGAAGATGACAAAACTTATGATGAAAAAATGCAATTTGTGAACAATATGATACAAAAAATATCGAGACAAAAGGAGAAAATGATGGTACCTTCATTTACTTCCTTTTCCTCACTGTTTTCTCAAGCCGTTTCTATAAGGGGCCGTGGCCCTAGAGCAGTTGGTAGCGCATCTGCCTCTCATTTAGAGGTCCCGGGTCCGATACCCGGCCGCACCTTTTACCCTTTCTAAAAAAATTGTCACCCACCAATGGGTTTGAAATCATTACCCTAAGTGGGCGAGCAGCTGGAGGCTTGGTAAGGGTTTTGTGGTAGTACTGGTTTGAGAAACAACAGGAATCCATGGGTAGGTGCTCCAGTCGCGGCAATATGACCCTGGCAGTTGAAAAGGGCGTTAAACGCCAATAAACTCAAACACTATGAGGGGCATTAAACTAGGCCTGATTAAGAAAAGAGTTAGCCTAATTTGTCCAAATTATATGTTGACCAAAATGATATGCTGCATTTTAGCACAATTTTCTTAACCTAATTGGCAAGAAAAAAATGAAAATGTGGTACAATTGCAGAGAAAATTTTCTAGACTGCAGTAATGCAATTTTGAAAAAAGGAAAAGCAGGGCGTGGGGAGAATGGTAGACCTATAGAAAAAGAAGAATCATAAAAATGTAATCAGACCAAAGCATTAATAGACAGGTGGGGATAAATGTATTCTAAATATTTTCTTTCAAATCCAAACCATGTGTTATGTTATAACACTACTCATTGGAATCGTCTTGATGAGATGATTCCAATGAAGTAACACATAACATAGGGTTTGATGAACATTGAATGATATTTTGCATTTTGAAAAAAAAACAACACCCCCTGTTATCTGTAGATCTGAGGTGTGTTCTTTATAGCTAGATTTTGTAAGATTTCATGAGATGTTTTAGATAAACCGTTTTTAAGACCAAGGTGTTCCAAATGCTCCATACTTTATACAAATGATGTCATGATGACATCATTTGTATAAAATATAGAGCATTTGGAATACCACAATTTATGAATTATGGAGCTTTCCAAACAATTCGGTCAATTCTCTCTCATATTGTGTCTACAGAGTTGACTGCGGAGCTCGGCAAGAAGTTTAGGGTAATGGCACCTCCCAATGAGTGCCTTTTAAATCTTGCTCTAAAGAACATTTTATCTAAAACATCTTAAGAAATCTCAAAATATCTTAAGAAATGTCATTCAAAAGAATTCGCCTCTGTTCAGGCTGGTTGTACTGTTTTCCAGATGTTGTTGTGGAAGACCAGAGAACTGGCAGGGTCACGTGCCACAGGCGCTGGGTCTACCATCAGAAGAGCGATGGCACCCGTATAGACACTCGGAGGCCAAACCCACAGACGCGTACGGACAGCTGGAGTTTCAGGGGGCGCCACATCCTAGCAAAGCACAGGTAAAGCTCAACGCTAACGGTTATTAACCTTACATGCTACTGCAAGCGGCCTGGGTCTAAAATTTTGGCCTAGTCAAGAAATGTGCTGCCTTTGTAAAGGCAAATATGATGCAGAATGAAGTTAGCAAAGAATTGACTAGACAATTCTTTGCTATGACCATTCTGTGTCTTTTACAAGGTCAGGAGCATGCAACATCCTCTCTTACATGGGGTTGTGCGTCTTTACAAATAGTGTGCCGGCCGGCAGAGATTTTTAAAAAGTCTCCGAAGACACAGGATTTATAAGGTCCGACCTGTTGTAACAGAGACTTAAGACATTGGTTAACTTCTTAGTTCTACTGACTAACAACATGGTTTCATTTCTTGAGGTACCATGATCTGGTGGTAAGAAGAGACCTTTGGAGTGGAAGATTAGTGATATTTTTAAGACGTTTTGAGATTTCTTAAGGTGTTTTAAGATGGAGTGTTCTTTAGAGCAAGATTTTTAATCCCCTCAATGGGAGGCGCCATTACTCTATACTTCTTACAGATGTCCTTGGCAAATTCTGAAGAAACAATGTAGAGAAAATTTACCAAGTTGTTCTGAATGCTACATACTTTATACAAATGAAATCATGATGACATCATTTGTATACAGTATGAAGCAATCGGAACACCTCGGAACATCTTAAGAAATCTAAAAAATCTAGATCTAAAGAACTTGTTCAAATCTACCTGTGCTATAGCACGGGTGGTAAACAGAGAAACTAGCTCCAAAAAGAGGTAGTTGCATAGAGCGAAAATTTGTAGGTCACGAACACATTTTCTAAAATTGTTTCTTTTAAAGCGAGTTTTTGAGAAATCTGGCGATAATGTAATATGAAGAAATGGTCGAAGTTTGTTGTGCACGAGAAAATACGGTATTAGTAGCAGGGTTTGAATACAATTGTTGAAAAACATTTCAAAATCGAAAGTAAAAACTTCTGAATTTTCGATTTTGAAATGTTTTTCAATGATTGTATTCAAACTCTGCTTACTAACACCGTATATTCTCGTGCACAACAAACTTAGACCATTTCTTCATATTACAGCATCGCCGGATTTTTCAATAACTCGTGGTAAAAGAAATAATTGTAGAAAAATGTGTTCGTGACCTACCTTTGCTAACATATTTTCGCTCTATGCAACTACCTCGGTAAAGGCCGGATATCACGAGGAAACAAAATACCATTGACTCTTTTTGGAGCTAGTTTCTCTGTTTACCACCCGTGTATAGGAATTTTTGTTAGCAAACTAGTGCACTTAAGCCATCCAAACACTGTGTTCATGCTGTTTACATGTAAACTGAACGTGATATAATAAATGCACATGTATCCATCTAATTTATTCTCTCATGCAGTTGTCTCGTGACAGACGAACCATGCTTAATTTGCATGAAGACATGTGCCCTTTGTCACATGTTTTATTAAATGAATTTAAAATGAATTTATGACGAGATACAGTAATTATGCCCCCTTTCGAAGAAAATGGGGGTATATTGTTTTGCAAGTGTCGGTCGGTCGGTCGGAAGGTCGGTCGGTCGGTCGGTCGGTCGGTCAGTCTGTCCGTAGACCAAACCTTGTCCGGAGCATAACTCGAAAAGTATTAAAGGTAGAGTCATGAAACTTCATAGGTGGATAGATCTCATTATGGAGAGGTGCAGTGCACAAGAACCGTAACTCTGCCGATCAAATTTTTTGAGTTATTGCCCTTTGTTGATTTTATAACTTGATTCTTGTCCGGAGCATAACTCAAAAACTATGTTAGGTACAATCATGAAACTTTACAGGTGGATAGATCTCATTATGGAGAGGTGCAGTGCACAAGAACCGTAACTCTGCTGATCAAATTTTTTGAGTTATTGCCCTTTGTTGATTTTATAACTTGATTCTTGTCCGAAGCATAACTCAAAAACTATGTTAGGTAGAATCATGAAACTTTACAGGTGGATAGATCTCATTATGGAGAGGTGCAGTGCACAAGAACCGTAACTCTGCTGATCAAATTTTTTGAGTTATTGCCCTTTGTTGATTTTATAACTTGATTCTTGTCCGGAGCATAACTCAAAAACTATGTTAGGTACAATCATGAAACTTTACAGGTGAATAGATCTCATTATGGAGAGGTGCAGTGCACAAGAACCGTAACTCTGCTGATCAAATGTTTTGAGTTATTGCCCTTTGTTGATTTTATAACTTGATTCTTGTCCGGAGCACAACTCAAAAAATATATAAGGTAGAATCATGAAACTTTACAGGTGGATAGATTTCATTATGGAGAGGTGCAGTGCACAAGAACCGTAACTCTGCCAATCAAATTCTTGGAGTTATTGCCCTTTGTTGATTTTTACACTTAATTCTTAACCTTGCCTATATCTCGTGTCCTTTTACACATACAGCCTTGATATCTCACACATAGATACCTCCTATCAACATCGTTCACATTTAACCATGGCCTTGAACCTTGTGACCTTGACCTTGGAGTTTGACCTACTTTAAAAAAAAATTAAACCCGGCATGTATCTCATGACCTTTTACAAATACAGCCTTGATATTTCACACATGGACACATCTTACCAAGACCTTTCACAATTGACCATGACCTTGGACTTTGTGACCTTGACCTTGGAGTTTGACCTACTTTCAAAAAGACTTTAACCTGGCCGATATATCATGTCCATTTACACATACAGCCTTGATATTTGACACATGGAAACCTCTGACTTAGACCTATCACATACGACTATGACCTTGGACCATGTGGCCTTGACCTTGGAGTTTGACCTACTTTAAAAAAAAATAAACTGGGCCTATATCTTATGTGCTATTACACATACAGCCTTGGTATTTCACACATGGACACATCTTACCAAGACCTTTCACATTTGACCCTGACCTTGGACCTTGTGACCTTGACCTTGGACTTTGACCTACTTTAAAAAGAACTTTAACCTAGCTGATATATCATGTCCTTTTACACATACAGCCTTGATATTTGACACATGGACACCTACGACCAAGACCTTTCACATTTGACCATGACCTTGGACCTTGTGACATTGACCTTGGTGTTTGACCTACTTTTATAATACATTAACCTGGCCTATATTTCATGTCATTTTACATATACAGCCTTGATATTTCACACATGGTCACTTCCAACCAAGATATTTCACTTTGACCATGACCTTGAACCTTGACCTTGGACTTTGACCTATTTTTAGAAATATCTAACCTAGCCTTTATCTTATGTCCTATTACACCTACAGCCTTGATATTTCACACATAGACACCTCCTACCAAGACCTTTCACATTTGACCATGACCTTGAATATTGCAACCTTGACCTTGGAGTTTGACCTACTTTTAAAAAGACTGAAACCAGGCATATATATCATGTCCTTTTACACCTACAGCCTTGATATTTCACACATGGACACCTCCAACCAAGACCTTTCACATTTGACCATGACCTTGGCATTTGGCCTACTTTTAAAAACTTTAACCTGGCCTATGTTTCATTTTACTTTTACATATACAGCTTTAATATTTCACACATAGACACCTCCTACCAAGACCTTTCATATTTGACCATGACCTTGGACCTTGTTAACTTGACCTTGGACTTTGACCTACATCAAATGTAGGCCCTTGAGGGGGCATATATGTTTTACAAACATCTCTTGTTTAAATATTTTCTGTGCTAAACTGTGCACAAATTTTAACATTATCTACATTCAATTTGTGTATGTGCAGCAGTTTTCAAATTGGAAAGATGTAACTTTTTTCCATTAAGAAAAGGGTTAATACCATTTTGTAAACTCTTTCAAGAGAAAGTTCATGGAACTTTTTTTATCTAAGTCATGCAGCTATTATTCAATACAATTATAGAAGACAAAAGCTATGAATGGAACCATTTTGAAGTTCAGGTTGTCAAGCATATTTCACTCTGTTTCTATTTTAATTATATAAAATTGTCAAAGAATATTCTAGAAAGGAAGGGTGATGACTTTAAAAACCTTGTATTTAGATGGCATCTGAAAGTAAAACCCTAACTCTCTTGCAAACAAGGCCTTGCGTCCCTTATCCCTTTCCCTAACTAGACCTGAGGCGCTTTCTTCAGAGAGAGATTTCCTTCAGTATTTCTTCAGACGAAACACACACCTGAGGCACATTCTTCAGAGTGTAATTTCCTTCTGTATTTACCAAGCCAAAACATACACATTTTGTATTTTAGACTTCAACTCTTTTCTCATCTGCAGCACCTTTTCAGCTGATGCAATCTAAAACTGAACCATTTTTGAAAGGTGAAGATGTATTTTGTATTTTCAAACAGCCATTCATCCCTCTTCATGTTTAAATGTCTTGATGTTTAAGATTTGCACCTGAGGGACGTAAAGTGTTTATCGGTGCCCATAAATGTCAGGCGTCTTCACAAAATTGTAAATGTGTGCAGACAGGCCTGTCAGAATAACTTGAACAGAGACAAGAGCTTCAAAGAATGGTTAACAAAATAACAAACCTTTCTTATGATTTCATAAAATACCATATTGCTGTTTTTTAGCAAGCAGTGAATTCAAGTCTAGGAGCTAATGTACAGATTTTTTTGTGTTGTTGTTGGTGTCTGTTTCACAGAGACTCAAAATTAACCATGTCTTATCTTCTTGACTTTGAGATTGACTGATAAATGGATATCTCTTGCCAAAAACTTTCATTTGGGACCATTATTACCTGGACCTTTGAATGTAACCTGCTAAACAAAAACTTAAACCTGGCCTTTAGCATATGAACTGTAAAAGATAGAGCTTCAATGGTCCTTGAATGAATTCCTTCTGGTAAGAAGGGGTCTTTCACCTTTGACTTAATTCATGACTGTGACCCTAAGAGTGCCGCCTTTACAAATTGGTTGATACTTAAATGCATTAGCAGAGACCTTGACTTTGGAGTTTAATTTTTGTTTTGACAAATTTCTGTGTAGATCAGCCACTTTGTTGGCAGACAGCTCTTGTTTGTGAAAACAGATTGATCGATACATTACCAAACAACATAATTTTAAACTTGTCCAAATTAAAACAATATGTGTTTGTGAAACACGATTGGCTCTGAAATGGCTAATGTTAAGTTTTCATGTTAAGTTTGATGGACTGACAGACAGATGGAAAGATAGACAGCCAACAGGTTAAACAATATGCCCCAATCTTTTGATACAGGGGCATAAAAAGCTGTAGACAACTTCTTCAAAGTGATGAAATTATGGAATTATACACTTTTGGGATAGAAACCATTGTGTCACAAGCAATTTCTACATTTTCCATGATGTTTTCCAAAGCCCTTAACTTTTGAAATATCAAAAGGCATTAATATGTTGGCATGGGTGACTTGGAATTGGTGAAATGCAATAATATTGTCAGACTTTCTTGTCAGAATCGCACAGAAACAGTAGACAGCGTTTGTCAGCTTGAAGAATGTGGTTAATGAAGATAGCGTGATTTTGTTGTGTGATGTCAAAATGTTTTGTATATCTCAATGCAAGTGCAAAGAATTTCAACTTTTGCCAATAGTTTTCCTTGTTAGAATCACAAAATAAGTTATGGCAGCAGACAATATGACTTTTTGTGTCAATTGTAAGAAAGAGTGTTTTATTGAAGATTGCATGACTTTCTGGTAGTATTAACCCATTCCCACATGATAACGCTTATTGATGTCCCAAATATTTTAAAAGGCTTTGGAAAATATTTGGAGAAGAAAGAAATTTGCTTGCTTGTGAAAAGCAATCCCTTCATTTTCTACAATATGTTTTATACAAAGAAAGACCAATAACTGTAAAATTTCATTCACTTGAAATTGTCGTCTGCAGCATCTTTGAATTTGCACTGGTCTTGCTGTCTGGTAATGGGTTAAGTTAGTACGAAGGTCGGATAGAAGATTATGAAAAGTTTCATCCCTAACAAAGACAGGGTTAATTGTTAAGCATTAGTAGGTTTAGATTTGCTTTCAAATGTTCTATGGTGTGAGATGATCAGACCTTCTTGTTACAATAACAATGTGACAGCAGACATTGTCTGCCAGATAAGTATCCATAACATAGTATTTGATGAACAATAGAATTACCCTTTCCCAAAGGACAAATTGTTAAGGAGGTCCAAATTGAAAACTGGTACAGACAATAAAATAGATGCTGATAAAGGATGGATTTGTGTATTATATAGCAAGGAAAATATTGAGGCAAAAGGAGTAAATGCTGATTATCGGCATTTTCTTCTTTTGCCTCAAGGTTTTCCATTTGTTTAGTGCAGGCTTGTGAAATCATATAGTATATGTACCTCTACTTACAGTTATTTGGCACAAAGTCATGAATTTCAGGAGCGCTATACAAAAGTCTGGAGTCAGCTGTACTCTTACTGGGAAGATTTGAATTATTGCTCTCTAGTGTGCCCATCTATCTTTGTTTCCATAAATTCAATCAAACAATTTTCATAAGGTGGCTGGGAAATGTTACATCTTGTCTCAGAGAAAAATGTTCTTCAAAATTCAGAAATAGCTGTCTAATGAGGTTTTCATGTTTCCAATGCAATATTTCATCCCAAGTGTGAAATAAACTTGTGTCTCTTGGCAAGAAAAAGTCGGTGTCATTCATTCCACCTGATTAACTTGGAATCAGGAAATAATTGACCTAGTCCTTTCTCTTCTATTTTTCTGTCTTTACTTAACAAAACTGGATTTGTTATTCCTGAATAAGATAGGGCAGCAAATTAATATGAGAGATAAAGTAGAAAATTGTGTCAAACAGCAATTTCTCCTGTTCTTTTAATATTTTCTTTACTAAATTGTACACCATCATCACTTATTTAGACCAATTTTGTTACAACATTCAAATTGGTTTATATTTTTGTTGCTGGAGAAAAGTTTAAACATGTAATCCTGTGCTGGATCATTGATTAGCCCAAAAGGTGATTGTGTCAATGGTTAAAAACCTTGAACAATATAGCCTTGTCCAGAACTTTGACCAACATGTTCGTCAGTTATGAATTGAAGTGAGATGTAGATGTAAAGGCATTGCCAAAAGTAGGAATTCTGTATTGTGTAGAATAGAAAGCATGCAGGGAAAATGAGAACATGTGTGCAATTGGATCTTTATAGTTCTTCAAAGTTTCTCCAACCTTTCTTTCTACTTTGGATATCAAGAAATTCTATTTTCTTGACTTCTAAAACATACTGTCTCTTTGAGAATGGTGTTGTTACACAAAGTTTATAAATAAAGATGATTTAGTGAAGCAGAACAAGATCTAAAACTCTTGTTCTAGCAATATTTAATACTATTACTCAGTGAAAATTACATAGCTATAATAGTAAAGCTTATCTTTCTCCTCTCAATGAAAACCCACCAATGAATTTACCTACAACCTTAAGTTTGAGAAGCGAAATTGCACTTTTGAAAAGCAATTAGCCCTTATCCATAAGCTATGGTTACGCAACTTTCACATTATTTGTCTTAGGCTCACTTCAAAGGCAATCAAACCAACATGTTGATGACATAGAATTATTTCTCCATCCATTCAGCTTGTTGACAGCTCTTTTAGATTACCATTCTCTAAATAACCTTGCTTGACGGATGCCTATGTTTCTACAATCTATCAATGACATGCTTTATTAAAGACATCAGCCAAGAACAAAGCTTCTTATGCTAGAAACTAAGAGCAATCAAGATTGATCAATTTTAATTTAGTGTGGCATTTCTTTGTTGTATTTTTTTGCGGTGACAGGTGAACCTAACCAAGTGCTCCTGGCATAAATATAAAATCTCACTTTAAAATGAAAACACACCATATATAATAATAATAATAATAATAATAATAATAATAATAATAAAGACTTTATTTAAAGAGGCAACACAGTTGGGATTGACCCAGTCTTCCCTGTGAGCCTCTAGAATATTTACATTTACAACAATACAAACAAAACATTTTATATACAACAACAAAGATAAACATGTATAGTCTATCGGTTATAACTCTAGACTTGTATACAAACACTAAAAAATAAATGCATAGTTTTAACATTTACCAAACCATTTATCGTGAGCTATCCGAGCGAATTGGTGTCCTAACTCGTTTATTCTCAAAAGAAAACGTGCTTATGTTAGGTCATTTTAAAACAACAAGTAGTTTAGTGTTTGTATACAAGTCTACATTTATAACCGATGAGTTATAGAAAAGAAAGATTGTATTGGGGATTATCCTTTATCCTGCTAATTGATGAAAAGTGTATAATTAATCCTTTCCAAACGAGACTGGTCATGATTTTGAGTTTTGATGTCCCGGAGAATGGTACTTAAAGAAAAGATTGAGGGAAAAGAAGAAAATGCTGATGACAAAATTTTCTTCCTTTTTCTTCAATGTTTTTGTGTTTTACATTTAAATTTTAATTTTCTTTTAAATTCACCATGTCATCTGCAGAAGGTATTTAGTTGGATCAGTCTTAAAAAGAAATAATTGAGTCAATGTGTAAAATTCTCTAATTTTTTGGGATGTATCAAAGACAAAGGTCAGACTTTACTGACGTCAAGCCTGATCCATGGCTAAGATCCATATGCTACCTAATTATTTTGATATTTGTATACAATAACAGCATGCAATAGGATTATCTTAATTAAATCTTTCCAGGATCAGTGCAAAACTAAACTAAGTGCATTGAGTTTTTATGCACTTACTATAACTAAGCACCATCCCTTCATCTGATGTTTAACAGTTAGGGGTTAGAGTCAGATGAGTGAGGTTAAAATGTTATTTTAAAATGTTATTTTATTTTATTTAAAATGCACTTTAATTGGGGAGTCTCCACTGGAGTCACTATGACCCCGAACAAGATGGTTAAATTAGTAATTTCCAGGGAAAAAGTGAATCTTGCAGTGATGTCTAGATTTAGAAATCATAAGAAAGGGGTAAAAGGTACTTGTTTCTCACAATGATTCAGACTTTTCTGAAAGTAGGTCAAAATAAATGTCAAAGTCATTAACAAAAGACAAAAAAAAATAATCATCATCTTAAAGTTCAGGTATTTTAGCACATTCTAGTACATTAGTTCTATTATGACCTTTTAAGGTATTGTAAAGTATATTCTTGTATTGAGTTTCACAGAATTAGGAGAACATTTCTAGAGCTATGATTTTATGTACTAGATGCACTTAAAGGGACCCATGCTGGATTGTCAAACATCCAAGTAAGACCAGAGCCGCGTTCTTTAGAGTGAGATTTTTTAAGATTTCTTTAGATGTTTTTGATACAGCGTTTTTGAGACTGAGATTTTAAGCGAGGTGTTCCGAATGTTCCATACTTCATACAAATGACGTCATCATGACGTCATTTGTATGAAGTATGGAGCATTCGGAACTCCACGGTTTATCAATCATGGAGCATTCGGAACAACTCGGTCAATTCTATCCCATATAGATTCTACAGAATTCACCGAGGGGTTCCGAAAGAAGTATAGAGCAATGGCGGCTCCCAGTGATCGTCTTAAAAATCTTGCTCAAAAGAGCGCTTTATTTTTAAACATCTTAAGAAATCTCAAGATATCTCAAGAAATCTCGCTCTAAAGAACGCGGCTCTGGTTTGATGTCTGTAAAAGAAAGGACATTGAGATGCTGACAATCAGCATTTTCTCCTTTTGCCTTGATATTTTCTATGCCATATACTACTCAAATTCATTCTTTATATATATCCATTTCTTTGCTGATAGCAGGATTCCATTTAGAGCACCCTGAATTTATGCTGTTTGTGAAAGACTTAATAAGACTTTTTTTTACCCATCAAATCAGTTGATTTAGTTTCATCTCTTGTGTATTTCCAGTATGTGAGACTGAGCAGTTATGACACCAAGGCTGACCAGGTGCTGCAGTTGTTACAGAATCACTGGGGTTTAGATCTGCCCAAGTTGCTGATCACAGTCCACGGTGGCATCCTCAACTTTGACCTGCAACCCAAACTAAAGCGTGTGTTCAGGAAGGGGTTGCTGAAAGCGGCCAAAACAACCGGTGCTTGGATCATTACAGGGGGAACCAATACAGGTGAGTACAACACCAGGTTTTGACAGCCCTAAGTAAATGTGACCCATTCCCTAAGGATGAAATTCTCGCTGTCCTCATTTTTGCATAGACCGACAATATTTCTTCAATGAAAATGCAAGGGCAGAATTCTTTTAATGAAAATGAAAGGGCGGACGAAACCCCTCATCTAGGGCATTGTCACTGCATTTTGGTTATCTTTCATTATTGCATTTAAAATGATTTAACCCATTACCACACAGTGACTCTGTTTGACTCCTCACAAGATAATGCCATGGGAACATTGTGGAAAATGAAGAAATTGCTTGTAACAAGCAATTTCTTCATTTCCCACAATGTTTTCTTCCCCAAAAGACCAAAATATCTATATTTATGCACTTAAAAATGTGTCTGCAACTTCTTTTAATTTGGACCGCTGTGAAATTTTGTCGTTTGGCAATGGATTATTGCTATAACTTTATGAATAGGTTTTACCACAAATTCTAAGGGTAGTCCAATTCAACAGTCTTTCAGAAGACAAAAGAAATTGGTCAGATATGTTTGAAAATGTAACTACAGCTTAACCCAGCTCTAGTTAGGATATTTTCGAACAAAGCTGACAAATTGCACAATTTAAAGCTAAACCCTTTCACAAACGGCAAAATTTTAGGGTGATCCACTTTAAAAACTGCGAAAAATGACAAAATGGAAGTAATTACTGATGGAATTTGTGTAAAATATGGCATAGAAAATATTGAGGCAAAAGGAGAAAATGCTGATTATCAGCATTTTCTTCTTTTGCCTCAATGTTTTCTCAAGGCTATTTTATAAGGGACGTCAAAACTAGGTCTTGTTTGGGAAAGGGTTAAAGATTCTATTTGGTGAATGAGGAAATGCTGGTAATCAGCAGATTAAAAAGAGACTGTGCTAATAATCAGCAGTTTCTTCTTTGCCCTCACGGTGTATAATCATGTGACTCAGAATTTCCGATAATCTTCAATATCTTTTTTAATACTCGACCAATTTGAATTCGGTTTGAAGCAGAGAAGATGGGAAAATTCCAGGAAGAAGCTGGACGTGTTGGATTTTTGAAAAATCAACTGATAAAAAAGTTATTGAAGATAAACCAAAATTTTGGTTTATCTTCAATAACTTTTTTATCAATTGATTTTTCAAAAGCTTAAAACGTCCAGGTTATTCCTGACATTTTCTATCCTTCTCTGCTTCAAACTGAATTCAAATTGTTCAAGTATTGACAAAGTTATTGAAGATTATCGGAAATTCTAAGTCACATGGTTATACACCGTGTTTGCCCTCCAGCATATCTAAACATCATCAAGTTTTAAGTTTGCTGTTAAGACATGGTACCTAAGGCTAGGCACAGCACTCTGACTTTTTATGCCCCCGATAGGGAGGCATCATAAATTTGACTTGTCCGTCCGTCCGTCCGTCTGTCCGTCTGTCTGTCCGTCCGTCATTCCGTCCAAAAACTTTAACATTGGCCATAACTTCCTTATTACTTAACATATTCGCTTCATACTTTACCACAACATTCCTTGGTACATTACCTTTCTGTAGGCACATACTTTGGTGACCTTGACCCCTGGATGACCTTGACCTTGAACATAGATTGGCCATAATTTAAAATCAAAGCGGTGTCGGGGGCATTGTCATCTTACAGTGACAGCTCTTGTTAAAGTTAAAACTATTATTTGTACCCATTTTGCACCTGAGTGAGCATGGGCAATGTGGGGTATTTTTCTTGCTCAGAAAAGGTCCCATGGCACCAACAGGATTTGAACCAAGGATCTTTTGATCCTGAGGCCTGTGTCTTACCACTAGACCATGGTCACTCTGTAGAATTGTCAAAGCCATGGCCTGTTTTGGAAATGATTTGATTTTGCTGAAGACATGGCAAAGTTATAAGATATATTAGTTAACAGAATATGGCTCAAATAAGTATCAAAAGTCAATGCTTGAAACTAGAAGAAATGTTTGTCTTAAGTTGTGTTCTGTTAGTTATTCTTTCTTACATTGTAAACCATACTACTTTTAATTTTTGTCTTAAAATTTGTCATGCAATGGATCAATTAGTCTACTGCATTCTTTATTGAAATTTGCACCAGCAATAACTCGGAGAATATATTCACCAAATTAACCCTTTCCAGAACAACATATCGTCGGTGCTATGACAAAATTGCGTAATAGAAATTTTGCTCGAAAACCATTTTTTTCAGGAGAGCCAAAAACGTTTTAGGTACTTTTTAGCTTGCCCGGGACGATAGTCTCGGAAGAGCTATTGTCATACCCCCGGATGTCGGCGTCAGCGTTGGCGTCGGCGTCAGCGTCCGCAAAAACTTTAACCTGGCCCGTATCTCATGCCCTGTTAGAGATACAGCCTTCATATTTCACCCGTGGGTACCTCTAACTAAGACCTTTGATTTGAGGCCATGACCTTTGACCTTGTGACCTTGACCTTGGAGTTTGACCCACTTTTTGACCGTTTTAAAAAAAACTTTAACCTGGCCTATATCTAATGCCCTATTACACCTACAGCCTTCATATTTCGCACGTGGATACCTCTCACCAAGCCCTTTCATTTGAGACCATGACCTTTGACCTTGTGACCTTGACCTTGGAGTTTGACCTACTTTTAAAAAACTTTAACCTGGTCTAAAAAAACTTTAACCTGGTCTATATTTTATGCCCTATTGCACATACAGCCTTGATATTTCACATATGGACACCTCCTACCAACACCTTTCACATTTGACCATGACCTTGAACCTCGTGACCTTGACCTTGGAGTTTGACCTACTTTTAAAAAATTTTAACCTGGTCTATATCTAATGCCCTATTACACCTACAGCCTTCATATTTCAAATGTGGATACCTCTCACCAAGCCCTTTCATTTGAGACCATGACCTTTGACCTTGTGACCTTGACCTTGGAGTTTGACCTACTTTTAAAAAACTTTAACCTGGTCTAAAAAAACTTTAACCTGGTCTATATTTTATACCCTATTGCACATACAGCCTTGATATTTCACATATGGACACCTCCTACCAACACCTTTCACATTTGACCATGACCTTGAACCTCGTGACCTTGACCTTGGAGTTTGACCTACTTTTAAAAAACTTTAACCTGGCCTATATCTCATGTCTTTTTACACCTACAGTCTTGATATTTCAAATACGGACACCTCCTTCCAAAACTAATCACATTTGACCATGACCTTGGACCTTGTGACCTTGACCTTGGAGTTTGACCTACTTTTAAAAAACTTTAACCTGGCCTATATCTCATGTCTTTTTACTCCTACAGTCTTGATATTTCACATATGGACACCTCCTTCCAAAACTAATCACATTTGACCATGACCTTGGACCTTGTGACCTTGACCTTGGAGTTTGACCTACTTTTAAAAAACTTTAACCTGGCCTATATCTCATGTCCTTTTACACATACAGCCTTGATATTTCACATATGGACACCTACCAACACCATTCACATTTGATAATGACCTTGGACCTTGTGACCTCGACCTTGGAGTTTGACCTACTTTTAAAAAAAACTTTAACCAGGCCTATATCTCATGTCTTTTTATACCTACAGTCTTGATATTTCACATATGGACACCTCCTTCCAACACTATTCACATTTGACCATGACCTTGGACCTTGTGACCTTGACCTTGGAGTTTGACCTACTTTTAAAAAACTTTAACCTGGCCTATATCTCATGTCTTTTTACACCTACAGTCTTGGTATTTCACATATGGACACCTCCTGCCAACACCATTCACATTTGACCATGACCATGGACCTTGTGACCTTGGAGTTTGACCTACTTTCAAAAAACTTTAACCTGGCCTATATCTCATGTCCTTTTATACCTACAGTCTTGATATTTCACATATGGACACCTCCTTCCAACACCGTTCACAAATTTGACCATGACCTTGGACCTTGTGACTTTGACCTTGGAGTTTGACCTACTTTTAATTTTTTTTTAACCTGGCCTATATCTCATGTCCTTTTACACCTACAGCCTTGATATTTCACACATGGACACCTCTTTCCAACACAGTTCACATTTGACCATGACCTTGGACCTTGTGGCCTTGACCTTGGAGTTTGACTTACTTTTAAAAAAATTCATTTTTGGCCATGACCTTTTTACCTTGACTTAGGAAATGACTTTTCTTTGTGACAAGCTCTCGTTAGGGCGAGCTTTATTGTCCGCGGACAATTCTTGTTACCGTTTTAAAAAATGTGCCGACAAAATTGCGTAACTCAATAACTACATGAACAATTCAGCTTCTTTAAGGTAAAATAAGGTAATTGAACATAACTTACGGTTCATTTATTGGTCAAAGTAGAAGAAAAACAGAGGAGAATGCCATTTCTCAGCCTTTTATTACTCTCGTGTAAATAATTTTTCTATGTACAACGCATTTTTGTCAGCTAAATCGAGTTACGCAATTTTGTCACATGGTAATTGAAAGGGTTCCAATAGGTGTAGAGAAACGCCGTTTTGACAGGATATGCGCCCCTTCATACTTAGTAGAAAGCATTTATAAAAAAAAAATTGACAAAATTGTGTAACTAATTAGTTACGCAATTTTGTCATAGCACCGACGATATTTTAGTTTGTCGCGATTTGAAAGCTGCTGTAGATGAGAAAATAGGTATTGATGAAGATAGGATTGTGTACAATATAGCAAAGAAAATATTGAAACAAAAGGAGAAAATGCTGGTCATCAGCATTTTCTTCTTTTGCCTCTATGTTTTCCCAAGCCTCTTCTGCCAAGGAAAGTCCAAAACCATGCATAGTTTGTGTGTACTTTTGGACAGGATTAATTTATCGTCTGAAAATTCTTCTTGAAATGGATATATTAGTCTGTTGTTTTCTTGGACAGGTTGCACACCAGCAATAATTCAGGGAACTTATTCCCCAAATTAAAGACACCTTTCACATAGTTAGATGAAAGATGCACAGACAAATTACTTGCAACTTGCATCATTTGTTATGCCTATAATTTGTCTTATCTCTCTGACAAGTGGCTAGATTGGTGGTTTGACAAAGTGATTGCTCTAGTGTGTCTCTTATTGTATTAGACAAGAATATTTTGTCTGGTCTTAATTGAAAGGATTTGCAGAAGATATCATAAAACTTTTCCATACAAGACAAGGTTTTGATGTCTATCATACTATGAAGGAGAGAGGATCTGCAAAAAAATGAAGAAAAAGGAGAAAAATGATTATAAGCACCATTTTCTCCTTTTGCTACATTATATTTGTTGTTTTGATTTACCCAGATTCCAAAATTCCCCAAATTAAAAGCACCTTTCACGTAATAAGATGAATGGTGCATAGACAGTTTACTTGCAACTTGCATCATTTGTTAGGCCTATAATTTGTCTTATCTGTCTGACAAGTGGATAGATTGGTGGACAAAAGCGGCTCCTGTATATTATTGTATCAGACAAGAAAGATTTTCAGCCATAATTTTGCATTGAGTAAAACAGCTTTCATATATTTATACCTCCTCCTATGAAGTAGAGAGGGGCATATTGGTTTCACCATGTCTGTTTGTCCGTCCATCCATCTGTATGTCGGTAGACTTTTTCGTTTCCTGTTTGAACTAGGACCATGAAACTTTACACAGTTGTTGCCCTTGATCCAAAGAGGTACCCTATTGTTTTTAGAGTCATGGAAGTCAAGGTCACATGGGACTTAGTTTATAATCCATTTACACGCTCTAAATCGACAACTATTTGACCTATAGCAATGTTAAGTTAACTCTTTCCCAAACAAGACCTGGTTTTGATGTCCCTAATAGAAGTGGCTTGGGAAAACATTGAAACAAAAGAAGAAACTGCTGATAACCAGCAGTTTCTCCTTTTGTCTTAATATTTTCTGTGCCATATTTTACACAAGTCCTACTTTTAATAACATCCCTTTTGTCATTTTTTTTACAGTTTTTGAAGTGGATCACCCTAATTTTTGTCGTTTGGGAAAGGGTTAAAGTGACAATGCACTAGTGATGGGTATTTGTCTGCTTTGTGACCGTTCATTTTGCATATTTTGCAGGGGTCACAAGACATGTTGGTGATGCAATCAGTGACAGAACATTGAAGGCAAAGAACAAGATCATTGCTATAGGTATAGCTCCATGGGGTATAGTCGAGAATAAAGATGATCTCATTGGGAAAGATGTAAGTGAATCAATCTGTTCTTAACCATTTCCCAAACAAGACCGGGTTTTGACGTCCCTAAAAGAAAAGGATTGGGAAAACATTGAAACAAAAGAAGAAACTGCTGTTTACCAGCAGTTTCTCCTTTTGTCTCAATATTTTCTGTGCTTTCTTTTGCAGAGAATCTATCTTTTACAAAATCCATTTTCTTGTCTGCAGCAGTTTTTAAATTGGACTGCCTTAAAATATTGCAATTTGGGAAAGGGTTAAGGTAGTCCTCATATAATGACATTCTCATGAGGTTGGAATCATTCAGGCAACATTGTAAACATTTGATGTTAGAAAGTTCCACGACTGAATGACGTTGCCCGAATAGGTTCGGATATGTGAATGGTAACAATGTCGCTCATCAATGTTTTCATAAGCCACTTCCATTTGATGTGTCAAAAGCCATCATTGTTTTGGAAAGGGTTAACTTTTAATAGGACCAATGTTAAAAAAATTGGAAATGGCAACAACATAGGGGCAGTCCAAGCATGATCAGTTGCTTGCAATGGTGCACCAGGTTTAAATAGCCTGGGTACCAAGTCAAGTTTGTCACTTTCTATCCATGACAAGTTTCTGGCTTATAGAATAGATTGCAAGTTTGGCTGTTCACTGTAGCACATACATACCGCTTCTTTACAACAAAAATCTCGTAACTGCAACTTAAAACAAATTGATGTTTCAAGGTTTTTGTTGGAAAGTGATGATGCACTGCTCGCCTGACTATTTCTAATTATGACATCAGTTGCCTTTCACTCAAATTACAGATTTAAACATTAGTACCTATCATTCCAATCAGTTTAAGCACAGGAAAACTGTGATAGCATCTTAGTTCAATCAATCCATCTTGATTTACAATTTAAGATTTTTTCTGAACATCCATGCAAAAAAGCTTTTCCAAAAGTTTTCGAAAGCCATCCCTCTTAGTGCTGATGCATTACTATGGGAAGAATTTATGATGTGGTAATGTGTTAATTCTTTACCAAATAAGACCTGAATTTGATGTGTGTGATAGAATAGGCTTAGGAAAACATTGAGACAAAAGAAGAAAGTGCTGACAATCAGTGTTTTCCCCTTCTGCCTCAATATTTTCTTAGCTAATTTGTATACAATTCATATCTTTATTCACATCAATTATGTTGTCTAGAGGAGTTTTTGAATAAAATGGACCGCCCTAAAATTGTTTTGTTTTAGTAAGGGTTAGGTAAGAAAAGAATGATATATACAAGTTGATTATGTAAGCTGTCAAAGCTGGCGCCTGTTTTTCTTATTAATGGATTATAGACATTTACAAGAGAAACATATACATGTAAAGGTTTCATGATATAGTATGGAAGATCCATGGAGTCTAGGTCAGTTGAAGAATTGTTGACTCTGGACAATTGAGGGTGTCAGTAATTCCCATATCAAGCCTTAAATTCATATCATATTATCTTAAGATGTAAAATTAGAGAAAAAAATACAAAGAGTCCTTATGATACTTGATAGAAAAATGGATTCAGATCAGTCTTGATATTGTAGGTGTAGCACAATCGCATGGACATATCTGCCAGATCGAGTGCTTGGACGAATCAATATGCAATGAAATCTTTGCTATCTTTACAATTCATGGATATTTCATAGAGATTAAGAAAAAAATCATTCCCAAACTAAGCTTTAGTTTGTAGTGTTGCATTTATTCATACCCAATTTCCAAAAACATTTAGGCCTTTACATGTTGCATTAAGTATATCTCAATGGCCCCTCAGATGAGCAGTTTAGGGACAACTGGACATTTTTGCTTTGAAGTATTAATCAATCGCTGTCAAAAGGTATTACTGTGAATTTAACTTTTGAATAATTCAAAAAGTTTGCAACTGCAGCTTGTTTTAAGCTGCAGTTACAAGGTTTTTGTCGAAAAGGGATGATATGCAACAAGAAAATTTTATAAGATTTCTCTCATCCTATTTCCAGGCAATTGTACCGTATCATTGCGTGTCATCACCAAAGACGAATTATTCTGTGTTAAACAACAACCATTCCTTCTTTCTGCTCGTTGACAATGGAACTGTCGGCAAATACGGGGGAGAAATTATCTTCAGGAAAAAGCTTGAGAAATACATTGCACATCAGAAAATATGCATCAGTGAGTATTGCTTTCAACAAGATTGGATGTTTGTTCCTTGCCCTGAAACACCAAGATTTTAGACTAGTCCAAATTGAAAGGAGTAGTCTGATGACTGATCAATGTCAAACATAGAAGACTTGGATATTCTATGAACTTTTATCAAAGGAAATGTTAAGGAAAAAGAAGAAATTGCTGATTATCAGCAATTTATTCTTTTCTCTCAATATTTTCCTGATCTTCTTCTAGTCGAGACATCAATTTCTGGTCTTGTGGGGAATCGTTAAAATCTGTTCCAGGTTAAGCCCAAATAGACTTGAAGGTTGTATTATACAATAGTACCTATTATGAGCCTGTGTTGATGAAATTTGTCATGTGTCATACCAAGGTCAAATACCAAGGTCAAATACCAAGGTCAAATATGGAGGTCATACAAGGGTAACAGAATTATAAAATGTAATTTAAGGCTTTCAAAAGTGTAAAATATGATGTATTGTTTATCAAAACCTATTCTGTGGTCACACTGGAACTTTTTAGAAACATCTTGATAACATACCATAATCAGGTTTGGAATCAAAGAACGATTTTAGAATGAATTTACTCTTCTGAATATCTCTTGCTCTTTGATAAACTTTAAAAGCATGCCATTTTGGAGGCATTGATGTTCAATGTTCATTCTGCTTATAGCTAGAATCTACGAAGTTATGGTAGATGACATGCAGTATAATATTATTTACGGTTATTTCTGTGTTTATGAATGACATATCAATAGTTTACATGTAATATACTCTTTTTCATCTTGAATTTTCTGTGTGGCGTGCTGTCTATCAATTGATTATATTTCTTTGATCTATAGGCGCAGAAGTCGCTGAAGCATTATATGTTTCCTGTAAAATGCACCAGCATGTCGTGATTTAACCCTATCCCAAACAGCACAATTTTAGAATCGTTCAATTTGAAAGACATTGCAGACGTCAAAACATGTGTACAGACAGATGGGATTTGTGTACATTATAACACAGAAAATATTGAGGCAAAAGGAGAAAATGCTGATGATCAGCATTTCCTCATTTGCCTCAATGTTTTCCCAAGTCTGATCTATTAGGGACGTCAAAACCCGGTCTTGCTTGAGAAAGGGGTTATTTCATGCCATCGCACTATGCACTACCATATAAATCTGCAGACACGCAATATGACTGCATTTCATTGTCTGGGATGTTATTTAAATTCTCTTCCAAATGGCAAAAATTTTGACTGATTTTAATGAAAACTCCTGTAGATGAAGAAATAAATCTTGATAGAAATATAAAAAATAGGTTTGTGTGTTTGTAAAATATATTGCAGAAAATATCTAGGCAACATTAGAAAATGCTAGTCAATAGTATTCTCCTCTGTTGCTCAATCATTTCCCAAACCTTTTATTTTTGGGACACCTTTTGGCATTTAATTTAGGGCAGTGCTGTTCATGCAAGAACCTTTCCTGAAGCGTGCACATTTGAAAAGAAATAAAGAAAAAGGCAGGTCAAAAATACAATGCATTAGAAACTCCTGTTGAATACAGGATGTCTCTTTATATAACCTTATCTTCCAGTTGAGACATTTCTCTGTAATTTGTCTGTGGATTCAATTCAGAATAAAGTAGTTCAATTCATTTACAGGCAATTTACGCACAAATTACATCAGTTCACTCGATGGCAATTTGGCAATTTCGTCTCTTCTTGATAGACACCATTTTCTGACTTGGATTGTGTCTACCTTAAATCTTTCCCAAATGATAAACTTTGAGGATGGTCCAATATGAAAGGAGTTGCAGACTACAAAATATACTGAACAAAAGTGAAAACGCTACACTGCAAGATTTCTTATTTCTGGAAAAGTATCGAATTAATAGCATGAATTATATGTTAACGTTATTTCCCAGGCTTTCAGCAATCGTTTAGTCGAAATTTCATTGCCTTGTCTCCTTTAATGTCAGAGTTACAGCCCTTAATGTGTTTAGAGCAAATTTCATCAAATGCCGCATATGCGCATGCGCAGAAAACTCTTCATTATTTTTTCGAAATTGGTCATGCCCAGGTGGCCAAAAAAAACACTTAAAATCTCACTTATTTCTTGTCGCAAACTCTTAAATCAAGGTCTAATCTGTCGATTTTGCGAATTACCTCCCTTTTACATAAACAAATAGGGAATTTGAAATGTTTGTTATTCACAAATTTATCACGGTTTTCGATTGGGTTTTTTTGCAACATCATGCAGGTCTTACAGAAGATTTTTGAACCCTTTCTTCGACTAGGTTTGGGTCCCAGATGTCCATGCAATAGCGATTTGAATTTCCTATGGGGATTGCATTGTAAAATTTTCAAGCCTTGGATCATGATGAAAATCCTGCTTTTCAAAAACCATTTTTAGCTCCACTGGCCTTCAGGCCAGCGGGCTATTGTCATGGCGCTGTGTCCGTCGTGCGTACGTCCGTCCGGTCGTCAACTTTTTCTTTAAAAATCTTCTCCTCAGAAACCACTTGATGGATTTCGATCAAACTTCACAGGAATGATCCCTAGGTGGTCCTCTATCAGATTCCTAAAATTGATTCTGATTGAACTAGAAAGTCTGGAGTTATCTGCCCTTGAATTAAAAAAATGGCTGTTTTGACCTTGTTTACACTCTAGCCACTACAAATATTTATCAATCAAGACAAAACTTGGTCAGAATGTTGGTGCTGATAAGTTCTTGCCTGAGAGCAATTTTCAGCTTGATCTGAATATTATGTCTTGAGTTATGTGCCCTTGAAATTGGCAAAATTACCATTTTTGACATTATTTTTACTCAAACAACCATAAATATCCACTAATCAACACGAAACTTTCACGTAATCTTACTGGCCATAAGATCTTGCATGTGTGTAGTTTTCAGCTTCATAGGAATCTTAAATCAGGATTTTTCTGCCCTTGAATTTGACAAAATTGCTGTTTTCGACTTTGATTTAACACACTTTACACCCACAAATATTGAACAATCAAGTCAAAACTTAACCCTTTCCCAAACGACAACATTTTAGGGTGATCCAATTTGAAAGCTGCAGCAGACGATAAAATTGGTGATAATAAAGCCATGATTTACGAAAAATATGGCACAGAAAGTATTGAGACAAAAGGAGAAACTGCTGGTTATCAGCAGTTTCTTCTTTTGTTTCAATGTTTTCCCAAGCTTGTTCTATTAGGGACGTCAAAACCAGGTCTTGTTTGGGAAAGGGTTAGTTAAACAAGATGTAGGTGAAGTTAAGATATTGCTTTAGTGTGATTCTTAGCTAGATAGGAATATAAAATCCTCAGTTATATGGCTTTCAATTTGACAAAATTGCTAATTGTGACTTTTTTTCACTCTTACAGCCAAACTCACTTTAATAAAGACAAAGCTTGGTAACCAATTGATCTTATATGAATGTGTTTTCAGCTTTCTAGTTACTTTGTAATTGCTTTAAGAGCAACAAGTTTTGAAAAATTTAGTCAAAACTTGGACTTGATATGACAAGAAATTCAGGTTTCATCAGCCATTTGCATTAATTTTGGAATATGGGATTTCCCCAAATCTATTTTAGCTCAAAATCTATTTTTAGAAATATGAAATATTTTGGAGTAATCAATGGTCTGTTAATTTAGATCTGTTTGGAAGATGGAAAATTTTAATTGCTAGTATCATCCTAAGCTGGAATGTTCTACCATTTCCTTTTACCCTTTCTCAAATAGCAAACATATAGTTTTACTTTCTTTGCTTCAAGAACCAAACATTTTGAACAATCTTGTTTTGTAACTTTCTTTTTGCTCTATGAAACACAAGCATTGAACAATCTAATCAAAACTTGGATTAAATATTGCATGAAACTCAGGCCTGTGGAGCGACTCAAGACCTTCAGGTCTTCTAGTTTAAACGCTGAAACACTTTTATGCAAGCTTCTTTACATTTCCTGACTGGTAACTTGTCAGACTACCATTCCGTGCAGTCCGGCATGGTTTGCATTCTTCTGCTTGGATTTCCTGAAGGTTGAAATTGTGTTAAATTTGCGTTCAAATTGTACACCTGAAAAACGGACCCCTGTCACATTAAAAGTGTCTGTATTTCATCCTCGTAATTAAAATCCACAAAACTTTTAGTGTTTGGTTTAGCCAAGTGAATGAACAATGCGTTACACTTTCATTTGATTTTTTTACTTGTTGTATGTAGACGAAATATGACAAGCAAAGTAGGTGTAGCGTTTTCACTTTTGCTCAGTATATATCTTAAAAGTAGAAAGTATGTATGTAATAGCTAAGAAAATTTTGAGACAAAAGGAGAAACTGCTGGTTATCAGCAGTTTCTTCTTTTGTCTCAATGTTTTCCCAAGCCATTTCAATTAGAGACATCAAATCCAGGTCTTGATTGGGAATGGGTTAATCCTTTCCTAAACAGTGAAAATCTAGGTTGTTCCAATTTGAAAGCTGCTACAGATGACAACTCCATGTAGGTCTTTTTTTTAAGGTATGTCAAAATGTGTCAATATTTGGCAAATGCTTAACCCTTTCACTGCCACAGGTGACTTTTGTCGACTACAGTGGGTCCCTGCCATAGGCGACTTCAGTCGACAAATTTATGGGGGCGAAATATATGAGTACCCACAACATATAAAAGAAAAAAATATTGTCGTTTCATAAATAACTTTGAAATTTTGGTCACATATACAGAGTTTCCGTTTACGATGTAAAATTATCTGTATACGCATGAAAATCAGCTCGGACGCAAAATTTTTATACTGGTCGCGTCCATGGGACGCAAAATAAAATGAGAGGCAAAAACAATGTTTTTTAATAAATCTTATGCAGAAATGTCAGATAACTAGCGAAAACAATCCAAATTGTTTCAAAGTACGACAGATTTGAAGCAAAGTCACCGGTTTTCCAAAGTTACTATAAATAGACTTTGCCAACGTCTAACCAAAAAGTTGCGATTGTTGGGATTCCCGCTTTTTCGTCTGGTAAGCGAATTGTCTAAAATATTGTTTGTGGGCAATTTGATAGCCGGAAACCAACTGTTACTTTCATTTTGTAAATATAATTGGCTTCTCAAACAAAGAAAAAGAAACACTCGCGGTCTTTTCAAGAAAAGTGGCTTGCCTATCCGGCGTTCAAAAACTGGCTGATAAAAGCTGCTGCAGATCACAAAATTTGTGAACACTTGGGTATAAAACTTGAGAATATCTTGGAAAACATTGAGGCAAATTGAAAAAATGCTTATTATTAGCAGTTTCTTCTTTTGCTTAAATGTTTCCCCAAGCCACTTTAACTGGGAATATCAAAACTAGGTGTTGTTTGGGAAAGGGCTTTTAAGCCCGTTCAAGAACAACAATTTATTTGAAGATGATTTATGGAAGTCAAAATTGGACTCAACTGAAAGTGGTTGGAACTCAACTTTTTCTACTGCACTGGGTCCAAGGGACTCAATATCTTTTTATGTAAATGGAGACACTGGTCACATATAGGTGCTTAACTTGTCTGTAATGTGCTGAAATTTGAAAGGAATCCATCAAATGAGTCAAAAGTTATGCATGTTTTTGTGTACAGGGTATCGATTCTTGGAAATTTCTTCGAATTAATTCAGCAGTGAGAAACGCGTCCGAAATAAATATTTGGCAGTGAAAGGGTTAAAAGCATGTGGACTTAAAATACAAGTCCCTTGATAATCGTCTCATTATCTAAGTAATTGTAAAAAATGATTTTCCATGTGAAATCAAACATTGTCAGCAAACATTGCATAACAGTCTCAGAAAATATGTTTGCATAACCCCAGCTACTGACATTTAAAGAGACATTTCATCCCGAATTCAATTTTTAGGTCACCTGACCGAAGGTCATGGTGACCTATTGCGACCGTGTTTCGTCCGTCGTCGTGCGTCGTCCGTCGTGCGCCGTGCGTTAACTTTTAACATTTTCGACTTCTTCTTGAAAACCATTGGACGGATTACAACCAAACTTGGCAGGGAGCATCCCCATGGGAAGGCGCTTCAGATTTGTACGAATCATGGAGTTATCTCCCTTTGGGGCCCCATAAAGGGCCAAAAAGGGGTTAAATAGGGTACATCTTAAAAAATCTTCTTCTCATGAACCAGCTGTTGGATTTGATTTACATTTGGTATTTAGAGTCTTTAGGGCAAGGACAACAAAGTTTGTACAAGAGAAAAAAATCCGCCCAGAAATGGCCGTGCTGGGGATGGGGGATGGGAGGGGGGGGGGGTCGCGTTATTAGTTAACTTAACATTTTCGACTTCTTCTTGAGAACCATTGGACGGATTACAACCAAACTTGGCAGGGAGCATCCCCATGGGAAGCCGCTTCAGATTTGTATGAATCATGGAGTTATCTCCCTTTGGGGTCCCATAAGGGGCCAAAAAGGGGTTAAATAGGGTACATCTTAAAAAACTTCTTCTCATGAACTGGCTGTTGGATTTGGTTCACATTTGGTATTTAGAGTCTTTAGGGCAAGGACAAGAAAGTTTGTAAAAGAGAAAAAAATCCGCCCAGAAATGGCCGTGCTGGGGATGGGGATGGGAGGGGGGTCGCGGTATTAGTTAACTTAACATTTTCGACTTCTTATTAAGAACCATTGGACGGATTTCAACCAAACTTGGCAGGAAGCATCCTAATAGGAAGCCGCTTCAGATTTTGTACAAATCATGGAGTTATCTCCCTTTGGGGTCCCATAAGGGGCCAAAAAGGGGGTAAATTGGGTACATCTTAAAATATCTTCTACTCATGAACCAGCTGTTGGATTGGATACACAGTTGGAAGTTAAAGTCTTTAGGGCAAGGACTACAAACTTTGTACAAGAGAAAAAAACTCGTCAATAAATGGCCGTGCTGGGGATGGGGGATGGGAGGGGTTCGCGTTATTACTTAAATTTGAACATTTTCTTCTTCTTTTTAAGAACCATTGGACAGATTTCTACCAGACTTGGCAGGTTGCATTCCAATGGGAAGCCGCTTCAGATTTTTTACAAATCATGGAGTTATCTTCCTTTGGGGCCCCAAAAGGTGCCAAAAGGGGGTAAATAGGGTACATATTAAGAAATGTTCTATTGTTGGATTGAATTCACATTTGGTATTTGAGTCTTTAAATAAGTTTGTACAAGAGAAAAAAAGACTGTTAAGAAATGGTGGTGCTGGGGGGTTGCACTTTTTGTTAACTTTTAACATTTTCCTTAAATGTTTCTGCTCATTTTATTCAGGTGACCGATAAGGCCCTCTGGGCCTCTTGTTTAAAGTATGTCTTGATGCCAAGATTGGTTCTTCTAATGAGTATAAATACTATTAGTTTTTTGAAGTTGTTGCCAATAAGCGAGAAATACGCATTTAAAGTTGAGACATAATTGATAAATTGCATATAAATCCGAACTGTTGTCCACAACAATTTTTTCAATTTTAACACAAAAATATAAATTTCTCGTAAACGTCGCAATATTATGGCTTGAAATTTTCAGAATTTTCATAAGGAAATATGCTCTTTCAGATGAAAATAAAAGTAAAATTTATGACAAAAAATTCTGAAATGTCACTTAAACCTTTTCAAAACAACTAAATTAGTGTATGAACGAATGTAGGGACAAGATCTAAATTGTAACCAATTAAAATTGATTTATGTTATTACAGCACAAGATATTTGGAAATTGGAGTGGAAGAAAATGCTGTTAATTAAAAAAATTGTCATGGTAATGAATTGTTTGGGAAAAGTTTGCAATATTTGATTAATTATTTGACAATTTGCTCCTGAATTTCATTGCATTACTGTCTCATGCAACCTTTCATTGGCATTAACCCAACCTGGTGACCTTTGTCGATTCTCCAGTCATTCTGGTCAAATGATATATTATTTATATTGAACACTAAACAAGGAGTTATTATAGTAAAATGATATCATTTGACATAGAATTTGTTTTGTTCGAATATGTTGTAACTACAGCTTGATTTGATTGTAGTTAAGACATTTTCTAATGTAACCGTCAATAGATATAGTGCAGAATGTATTCTCAGAGATGTTATTGGACAATAAAACACAATTATATAAAGCGATCATAAATACCAATCTGTAGTTTGAGACATCTTCTATAAGCCATAGTCTATAAAACCAAGGAATCTATCATAGTTTAGTCTTGGATCAAATTCCAAGATGTTGCAGAGGACAATTTCAAGTGAATAGAATTTAAAACTTCTTTGTCTCTTTGGGTAGAAAACATTGTAGGAAATTTTTCCACAATGTTTTCCAAAGCCTTTATTTTGAGGGGCACCAAAAAGAGGCAATGTGTGGTACAGGGCTAAACTTATTTATTTCACATCGATTTGTACGAAAGCTACAATAACAAGCTTGTTCTTAATTCCCCCTCAATTGTGTAGAAAATACACTAAACCTCGCTTTGAATGTGTAAGCCAATGAGAAGCCAAGAAAAACCTCCGCTACCGAGGATCGAATTGGGAACCTCTTGATCGTGAAGCTGATGCTCTACCTCTCAACCATCACGGTGTATAATCACGTGACTCAGAATTTCCGATAATCTTCAATAATCTTTTATATAAGATCTACTTGACCAATTGGAATTCAGTTTAAAGCATAGAAGGTGAGAAAATGTCAGGAATAAGCTGGACGTGTTGGATTTTTAAAAAATCAACTGATAAAAAAGTTATTGAAGATAAACCAAAATTTTGGTTTATCTTCAATAACTTTTTTATCAGTTGATTTTTCAAAAATCAACCATGCTCATCTAATGGGTGACATCTGTCCACATTCTCTGCTTCAAACCGAATTGAAATCGGTCCATTATTTACAAAGTTATTGAAGATTTTCTGTTAATATTGTATCACATGATTATCCACCGTGACCATGGACACCACTGTTGTAGTCCTCATCTTCATATTGGTTTAACCCTCTCCCAAACGACAACATTTTAGGGTGATCCACTTCAAAAACTGCCACAAATGTCGAAATGGATGTTATTAAAGATAAGATTTGTGTAAAATATGACATAGAAAATATTGAGACAAAAGGAGAAACTGCTGGTTATCAACCAATTTACTATAGGCATCATGAGAAAAGTATTGGTATATTCATATAAATGACATGATCGATCTATGTGAAGGAATCTATATTAGAGAAACACAATTTTGCTTTTTAGCTCACCTGAGCACGAAGTGCTCAAGGTGAGCTATTGTGATCGCTTTTTGTCCGTCGTCCGTCTGTCCGTATGTCCGTCCGTCCGTCCGTCCGTCTGTCCGTCTGTCAACAATTTGGTGTTTACACTCTAGCATCTACAAATATAAGCCAATTTTAACCAAACTTGTTCAAAACATGTATGACCATGAGATCTCGGATGAGTTTGAATTTGGGTTAGATCGGACCAGAAAGTCAGGAGTTATCTGCCCTTGAATGTAAAAAATAGCTACTTTTGACAAAGTTTACACTCTAGTATCTACAAATATTGACCAATCAATACAAAAGTTGCACACAATGTTGATGACCATAAGATCTCAGATGAGTTTGATTTTGGGTCAGATCGGACCAGAAAGTCTTGAGTTATCTGCCCTTGAATTTGACAAAATTGTCGTTTTTGACCGTTTTCGACTTTGTTTACACTATAGCATATACAATTATTGACCAATCAAGACAAATGTTTAACACAGTGTTAGTGACCATAAGATCTTGGATGAGTTTGATTTTGGGTGAGATCGGACCAGAAAGTCAGGAGTTATCTGCCCTTGAATGTAAAAAATAGCTACTTTTGACAAAGTTTACACTCTAGCATCTCCAAATATTGACCAATCAATACAAAAGTTGGACAAAATGTTGGTGAATATAAGATCTCGGATGACTTTGATTTTTGGTTAGATCAGATTAGAAAGTCCTGAGTTATCTGCCCTTGAATTTGACAAAATTGCCATTTTTCACTGTTTTCGACTTTGTTTACACTATAGCATCTACAATTATTGACCAATCAAGACTAAATTTGGACACAATGTTAGTGATCATAAGATCTTGGATGAGTTTGATTTTTGGTCTGATCTGGCCAGAAAGACGAGAGTTATGTGCCCTTGAAATTTGCAAAATTGCCTTTTTCGTCTGTTTTCGACTTTGTTTACACTCTAGAATCTACAGTTTTTTTATCAATCAAGACAAAACTTGGACACAATGTTTGAGACCATAAGATCTCATATGATCTTCCCTTCAAATTTTACCCGGACAACCACAAATAGTGACTAATCAGAACAAAACTTGACACAATGATTGACCATAAGTTTGTTTACAGTCTTAAAGTCATGAATATTAATTGAATTGAACAAAACTGTGCCTAATATCATTTTAGTTCAGGTGAGCGATGTAGGACCATCATGGTCCTCTTGTCAATGAAAACCTTGTATCTGCAGCTTGTTTTAAGCTGCAGATACAAGGTTTTCATTGAAAAGCAGAGACAACCTGTAGTAAATACATGAGATAGGGACTCGGAATGGCACTTCTCTAGAATTACGACTTGTCAATTTGTACGGGCATCATGACAGGAAACTGATGTGGGTTACTTAATTCGTTCAGGGAAACATTCACTTTGATTCTTTGCTATTTTACCGGTATCTTTTACTATTCGAAAAATTAAACTTTTAATAGTTCTAATGATAAAATATCGAGAGACAGATGTCAAAATTACTTTTAAATGATCTTGTCTGGAATCTTATGAAAAAGAGGTATAATAATCACTAATCCCTTACTCCAATGGCACAAATTTAGGGCAGTTCAATTTGAATGCTGTTCCAGAGGACAAAATATGTGTTTATAAAGATAGAAATAGTGTACAATATAGTACAGAAAACATTGGGGCACAAGGAGTAAATGCTGATTATCAGCATTTTCATCTTTTGTCTCAATGTTCGCTTAGGAATGGATGTCAAATTCATGTCTTGCTTGGGATAAAGTTGAAATACAAAGATTTTGGAATTGTAAGCCTACAGGTATTCACGGTGTATAATCACGTGACTCAGAATTTCCGATAATCTTCAATATCTTTTTCAATAATTGACCAATTTGAATTCGGTTTGAAGCAGAGAAGGTGGGAAAATGCCAGGAATATAAGCTGGACATGTTGGATTTTTGAAAAATCAACTGATAAAAAAGTTATTGAAAACAAACCAAAATTTTGGTTTATCTTCAATAACTTTTTAATCAGTTGATTTTTCAAAAATCAACCACGTTCATCTAATGTGTGAACTTCTGTCCACATTATCTGCTTCAAGCCGAATTCAAATGGGTCCATTATTTCAGTATTTACAAAGTTATTGAAGATTTTCTGAAAATATTGTATCACGTGATTATCCACCGTGGGTATTGCTTCAGACCTTCATGATAGACAGTTTGTCACATGAAGACTATTGTCGGTTAGGCAATTTTTTTTTAACAAAAGTGAAGATATATAACTTGCTCGTCTTAAAACATGGAATTTATCAGACTATGATTTATGTAATCTGCATACAGCAATATATGGGATAGACTCATATAATGATATAATACAGAAAAATGTTCTACTTGTTAAATTGATGGCATAAACCCAGAGACAGCTAGAATAAGGCAATACATAAGGCATAGAGCGATGGATTTATCCTAAACAAGGCCTGGTTTTGACTCTCTTATTAGAACATTTTTTGGAAAATATTGAGGCAAAAGAAGACAAACAGCATTTTTTTCTTTTGCTACAAATACAGTTATTGTATGAATTGGTTAACTTGTATCATCGTTTCAGACATTTGTCTCTCGTCAATGGTTGTATGATCGTAAACCTATATGGGCAAACATTAAAAAAAACCTTTGGAGGCTTGGAAAAAATGCTATGGTAGTATGGAGAGAAATGACAGTTTCCATGATTGGGTGCTCCATGGACCGAAATAACTATAGCAGATAAAAGAGGCGTTAAACCCAATTCAATCAATCATGTCTCATTTGTAGTAATATGTGGTAACAAAAAATTGCCGTATATTTTCAACATATAAATGGGCTAGACATGATAATGGTATAATTCAAAAAAATGTTCCTAATGATAAATTGATTACTAAATCCCAGGGAGACAGCTAAAATGTTACTGTAAAAGGTGCACCCTATAGATCATTCATTATCAAATTATATTTCACATTTGTTCCCCCAGCAAAAACTCCCGATATGTTATTTATATCGGTTAAGTTGTCTTATTCAAACCTACACTAGGGTGGCATAGACATGGAATTTATGAAAATATATCATATATCAAAAATAGGCTTGATTTAATGTTTCCTCTAACTACCCGAAAATGGTTTACCTGTTGCAAGTTGAGACTCATCCTGCTGTCTTAAACTTGACATAATTATGTTATGAAAATAAAAATATAAAAGAGCAGCATCAATGTAGATTATATTGATCAGACTGACTACTGATGTACATATCAGGGAAGGCTGATCTTGATCCATGATGGTCTTCTATGCCATTCAGCTAGACCCCTTTTCAAGATCCAAGCTTGTATGATAGTACCGTATTTATTCTTATAAACACCTGGGCTTTTATTAGAAACATGGTCGATGGAAAAGTTGGTGATCATCAGGGCGTTTATCAGAGGTATTCTAATTTTGCTAGTAAATCATGCAATTCAAGAGTCAATTCATGGACTAAAAGTTAATCAAGTCAAATTTGGCAAAGTTTTGTTATAAGGACTGCAAAGTACGATCTTTGGGTGAAATTTCTTTATTATACGCCTGAAGGGTCGTATTATGTTATGGCCCCGGTCGTCCGTCCGTCTGTCTGTCCGTCTGTCTGTCCGTTAGCAATTTCTTGTGTGCGCAACTCCTCCTACAGTTTTGATCGGAATTTGACCAAACTTGCCACAATGATTCTCCATGGTGTCTAGTTGTGCACAACGCTTACGGAATTCAGATAACTCTTTTTGTTCTTGAATTATCTGCCCTTGAATTGAAAAAATGGTCAATTTTACTGACAAGCCCCTCTCGGGCGTATATGCGCCGCTCTGCGAAGCTCTTGTTGGAAACAAATTAGGGGACAGGAAATCTTCTCTTTCATTGCTTTTAGTAATGATCTTTGTGTGTGATTTACATTATATTGATCCGGAATCGGGGACTGGGCGTTTATTACAATAACCCTTTTTCACTAAAATTGAGCTTGATCGAAATATGCAGATTTTTTGCTGAGAGTTGGGGGATGGGCGTTTATAAGAATGTGGGCATTTATTAGAATAATTACGGTAACTATAGGTACTGTATGCTTTCCCAGGAACTATGACTACTTATTATAATAAGCTTTGTCATCATATTAAGGTAGAAGACCCATAATGAGCACCAACCAGCCATCGGCGAAATTTGAAAAATGCCAGTAATTCCTAAACTCTGTTACATTTGTGCCGAGCCCGGATAGCTCAGTCGGTTACGTCGGAGTCTGTCAATCCAGGGGTCTTGAGTTCGAACCCCGGCTCGGCCAGTATCCATTCTGACATTTGACAAAAGTCATTTGTCTCTCACCAATGGGTGTGAATCATCTATGTGAGAGAGCAGCTGGAGGCTCGGTTTGGATATTGTGGTTGTACTGGTGCGAGAAATACCAGGAACCCACGGTTAGGTGCTCCAGCCGCCGCGATATGACCCTGGTAGTTGAAAACGGCGTAAAACCCCAATAAACTCAAACTGTTACATTTGTATTCCAAATACAAACATAAGCCTTTTGTATGGTTTAGAATTTTGAATTCATGCATACTTACGAAAATATTGGACAAAAATGTTGAAAATTACCTCCCTCGCATATGAATATAGAGTAAAATGATATTTGTAAATTATTTTCTTCTTGAAGCATAATCTTGAAATCCGACATGGTAAAACAACTTATGTGATATTTACAAGTGTGTGTAATTTGATGTATACTGAACAAAAATGAAAACTTTACACTTCAAGATTTCTCGTTTTTGGAAAACTATCGAACAAAAAGCCTGAAATATATGTTGACGTTATTTCCAAGGCTTTCAGCAATCGTTTTGTCGAAATCTCATTGCCTTGTGTTCTTTAATGTAAGAGTTACGGCCCTGAATGCGTTTAGACCTAATTACATCTAATGTCACATATGCGCATGCGCAGGAAACGATTCATTATTTTTTCGGAATTTGCCGTATCTGGGTTGCCAAAAAAACACAAAAAATCTTTCTTATCACTAGTAGCAAGCCCTAAAATAAAGGTCTAATCTGTCTATTTTGTGAATTACCTCCCTTTTACATAAACAAATAGGGAATTTAAAATGTTTGATATTCAAAAATTTATCACGGTTTTCAATTGATTTTTTTAAAACATCATGCAGGCTTTACAGGGGATTTTTGAACCCTTTTTTCGACTAGGATTTTTCCCAGATGTTCATGCAATAGCGATTTCAATTTCCTATGGAGATTGCATTGTAAAATTTTCAAGCTTTGCAACATAATGAAAATTCTGCTTTTCAAACATCATTTTTTAAAAGCTCAAACAATGTTATGCAATCTTCTTTACGTTTTCTGACTGATAACTTGCCAGACTACCATTCCGTAAAGTCTGACATGGTTTGAGTTCTTCTGTTTGGATTTTTGAGGGTTTAAATTTTGTAAAATTGTGTTAAAATTGTACACCTGAAAAAACGGACCCCTGTCACACTTAAAGGATCCGTTTTTATCCCTGTGATTAATATCAACAAAAGGTTTAGTGTTAGGCACAACTAAGTCAATGAACAATGCGAAGCACATTCATTTGATTTATTTACTTGTTGTATTTAGAAGAAATATGACAAGCAATGTAGGTGTAAAGTTTTCATTTTTGCTCAGTATATTTTGTATGGCTAGAAAGTGGTGTTTTTCATTATGGGTCTTCTACCTTAAATTGTCAGTGTTATTGCAAAACCTTTTACTTACAGCTTTAGTAAAGCTGTAGTGATGTGGTTTTCCAATAACACTGGCAATATTTTTATAGTGACATTATTAAACCGTCATATAAATTCTTGTATAAGGAAAGTTCAAGAAAATTCTACAAATCAAAAAAGGGAGAAATTTTCACTAATGAGGATGACAACAGACAGTTTGTCTGGGTTTGAATTTAGTTTGTTTGCTTCCCTCTGCATATAGATAACCCATTAGGGGAAAACTGAATATATCGCTGCTTTTCATGGAAAACCTTGTAACTGCAGCTTGTTTAAAGCTGCAGTTACAGGGTTTTCAATGAAAAGCAGTGATATGCGAGTCCTAATTCTTTGTTAGTATAGATTTTGTTTAATAAATGGAAATGCTTGAGAACATTGACCCTTTCCCAAATTACAAACATTTTGAATTCTGATTTGTTAATTAGAGATATATTCAGGGAGCCTATTGGATTTTCACGTCATAGGATATTTCAGGAGTTTGGTCACAAAGATTGGATGTGACAAAAAGTAGATAATCATTCGATAGCCATAAATGCCATTACAAATGTAAAGTCTCATACAAAATGGCATTGGTTTCAAAGATCAGAACATCATTTGAAAATGAAATTAATTATTTGAATTAATATGCAAGCAGAATTGAGTAGCCACAATTTCAAAGGAAGATTATCATTGTTTGATTGCGTGACCCAAGGCGTGAAAATGCAAGATGCAAGACAACAAAAGAAAATGCACTGACTTGACAACTTTATTTATGATATGACATTGTTTTTTCCTTGCATGTGTTTAAGTGCATTGCCTTGATGTAGACAGCAATATGAATGCATGAATAATCTAATATAGCATGTAAATCAGCAGGCTTCCTGAATAAATCCTTCACATCCCAATCTTAACAGATTTTGATTCTGCATTTACACACTTACATCCGGTTGCGGTGAAGACAGACAAGAGTCAGCAAAGACAGATTAGGTTTCAGGCTTGTGCCTGACTTAACTCATTCGGACACGTTGGACGCCAAACAAGATGGAGGCTTAAGAGAACATTGTGGAAAAAGAAGAAAGTGCTTGTGACAATCAATTTCTTCATTTTCCACAATGTTGTTTACATGGAAAGACCAACAATTTTGTCTAAAAAATCTGTTTGGTAATGGGTTAACCCTTTCCCAAGCAAGACCGGGTTTTGATGTCACTAATAAGAAAGCCTTTGGTCTCCCTTTGTCTCAATATTTTCTGTGCTATAATTATTGCACACAAATATTATCTTTTGCATCAACCATTTTGTCATCTGCAGCAGCTTTTAGGTTGGGCTGGTCTTAAAATTTGTGTGGTTTAGAAAAAGGATAATATTGAATTTACTTTTCAACAAGTAACAGCCAAATTTGGCATCAAAAGTTGGGGTTCTTATTTTTCAACAACACTATTGAGTAAGTTTATCAAGTTAGGTCTCTAAAATCAGACTGAAACTGTCAGAGTTGATTCTAAATATCCATCAGGAAAACTTGGGCTCGGAGACTAATTGGATTATCCTTTTCCCAAAAAAGACCTGCTTTTGACATCCCTTGTAGGAATGGCTTGGGAAAACAATGAGACAAAAGAAGAAAATGCTGATAATCAGCATTTTCTTCTGTTGCCTCAATATTTTCTGTGCTTTATTCACAGAATTTAACCGTATAAAGGCTACACGATAATTTGATCATTTGTTTATTTACATTGACCTGTCCATTGTTATTGAAAACAGTTCGCAGATTTCAATTTTAGAAAGTATTTGTTTAAACAATCGTTAATACGCAAGTCTGTGATAGCGCAGTGGAAAGACATGGGACTTCTACTCGAACGGACCAAGTTCGATTCTACTACAAGAAAGGCACAATTTTTATTTTTCAAGGTTTTTCATTCATTTTTTATTTTTCCCCTTTGTTTAATGTTTGCAGTGTAATCCATTTACAGACATCAATTACCGGTATGTAGATCTTTTTTTAAGGCAACACATGAAATGCGCTTTTGAAATTTAAAAAAGAAAAAGAGAAATCTTTGAGGAAATGAAATTGCACACTTTTTCATGCTTTTCCCTTGATGTTTTAAACGTGAAATGTCAAAGTCAATTATTGCTGGCAAAATTAAATGGCACATTTTCATAATCAAGATCTTTTTTGTTTGCATTTTATTCATTTTTCACTAATCATTTGTTGATATGTTAAAAATATATGATTTGTGATTTTTGTTGGAAGACCGTTTCCAATAAAACACATGCTTATATCCGCATATTATGTCCGTCGAGCATAATGAACAATTAAAAAGAAAACTTGGTGCAATAAAAAAAGAAATAGAAATGAAAAACAAATAAAATCAGAGGCGACTGTGAGTTTCGAACCCATACTAAAAGACACATTCAACTTGAAGTCTTCGACCGTTACCATTTGACCACTTTGACTTTATAATGAATGTGACAAAAAGTATTTTTGTACCTAATGAACATTAAATCAGTCAACCATATCGGATAATTTACCTGGATTCCCGCACTTGACATCGACTCACCCGGGTCAGTGTAAAAATTATCGTTTTCAGTTTATAGTTACATCCATTTTGTTGTCAACAGTATCTTTCAATAGGGTCCCTAAAGTTTTGTCGTTTAAGTTAACCCTTTCCAAATCTGCAACATTTCAGTCTGATCCTGATTGAAATTTGTTGCACTATACTACAAAAATGAATGATTCTGAAGACAGAAAATATGCATGCCATTATGGGAAAAGGAGAAATTGTTGGTCATCAGCATTTTCTTCTTTCTTATTTTTTCCTCAAAGGTGTCTGTACTTATATCCTTATAGCTTTCAAGACAAGGGCTTGTGAGGAAGTTTTACCAACCAAGTAAAGAAAATACGGTAAAAAAAATCTAAATTCAACTAATTTTAGGACCAAGAGCATAAAAAGGTCATAATAAAATAAATCCTATAAGCACAAAATGACATGAAATGTCTGCCCATGAGACTGGAAAATAGCTTGTATTTAACACTTTTCCTGCTGACTTAAAATTTCATTTCAAACAAATTCCCAATTAAAGCTACATTTCAGTACATTTATTTAAATTCTTTGACACAATAATTCAGTAGAAAGCAGGCAGTGTAGGCTAAGATCAGACTGCACTTCTGTGCAGGCTGTTCTCAGCCTATTCTTACTGCCAAAGCTATGGCCGCAACAGGAAAATGACACAAACAGCATGAGAAGGGGTTAATGAAATAGGGAGGTCATAACGGTTCCCTGTAAATCTACTGGTACCCATTATAGGTAAAATACTTGATGTGTTTGTACTTTTACGTACTGGAGAGATTATGGGTCTAATTTGACTAGGATATGAACTAAAACTAAATTGAGTTTCGATAGGAACAAAATGACATCAAGCTTTTCACTGTTCTTCAACAGGTGTTACTGTATTTCTAGAGGGAAAGAATGAATTAGGTTTTGACTTGACACTTTAATCTTTTTCAGGCGAGCATGCAGCTAGCAAACAAAGGACATGGAATTAAAATACCTAGCAGATTTCGGGGTGTTTAGTCCCCTGATTTAAGGGGGACCGATTTAAGAAAAGAAGTGTTGCAATTTTAGGCATTTTGGTGTCTCTTGCACGCTTTTTGTCTAACAAAAATATCTGATAGAGCATAAAAAGCTGAGATGACTAGACTTATTTTGATCAATTACAACTAGAATCAAGCAAAATTTATATAACCTACAGTAGGCCAAATAAATAGTCAAAATAATGTGGATTCAGCTGCATTCTCATATAAATGTATGTACGTACCTGATTTTGTTGAAAGTAAAAGATGCACTATTGATAATTTTATATGTAAATTAAATAATTTTAATGCATAATATACAATGTATCCTGGTATTTTCGAAATTTTGTGCTGAGTTGAACTTTCATGATGAAAATTTGTTTCAACAGGGGTGAAATGACATAAATGTCTACTCAAGAGACTTTCCTGTACTCAATAAAAAGAGACTATTACCATCCCCAGAATATCTGAAAACCTCTGAACATTGAACTCTATCTTAATTCTTAAATGGAACTTTCTTTTAGGCTTTTTTTGTGTGCACTGATTCCCTTGATTGCAATTTGAACTGATGTAAAGGCTTTTTTTGTCAAAGTAAGAGATAGAGTCTCATCCAAAAGACTGGAGTTGTACTGAGTTCAACCCGGCTACCCCAGTGTTTAAGGTTTACGAACTGAGAATGAAAATACCACTTTCTAGCCATACGAAATGCAGCAAATTACACACAGTTGTAAATACACTTCACATAAGTTGATTCACCGTGCCGGATTTCAAGATTATGCTTCAAGAAGAAAATAATTTACAAATATTATTTTACTCTATATTCATATTCAAGGGAGGTAATTTTGAACATTTTTGTCAAATATTTCCATGAGTATGCACGAATTCAAAATTCTAAACCATACAAAATGCTTATGTTTGTATTTGGAATGGAAATGTAACACAATTTAGGAATTACTGGCACTTTTCAAATTTTGCCTCTGGCTCTGCATTTCATTCTCAGTTCGTAAACCTTAAAGTATGTTGATGTGTGTTAAATACAATTTACTTTTTAAGTTTACCTGCTCACTGATTCCCGTGATTTCAATTTGGACCTTTGTATTTTTCAATACGAGGGGATATTGTTTTACTGGTGTCTGTCTTTTTGTCTGTCTGTCTGTCTGTCTGTCCGAAAACTCAAGATTGGCCTTTTCTCCAATAGTATTTGACATACAAAGCTTAAATTAGGGGGCATTGGGGTTTCACAAACACATCTTGTTTTTACCATTTTCAATTAACCCTTTCCCAAACAAGACCTGGTTTTGACGTCCATCGAAGAAAAGGCTTGGGAAAACATTGAGGCAAAAGAAGAAAATGCTGATTATCAGCATTTTCTCCTTTTGCCTCAATATTTTCTGGGCTATATTATACACAAATCTTATCTTAAATAACATCCAATTTGTCATCTGCAGCAGCTTTCAAATTGGAATAGTCCAACTTTTCGCTGTTTGGGAATGGGTTAAGAAAGATTATTGTTAATAAATAAATTTTTGCTACAAATGTGCTATTCTAAGATTGCCAGCTTCATGGCCTGAACTGTTATACAAGCTAATAAGGTTTACTAGAAACATTCCTTTAACCCTTTCCCAAACGACAAAATTTAAGTGTGATCCAATTTAAAAGCTGCTGCAGACGACAAAATGAATGTTGATAAAGATAAGATTTGTGTATGATACAGCTCAGAAAATATTGAAACAAAAGGAGAATTGTATTGTATTGTATGGGGTTTTACGTCCCACTCAACAGCTAAGGTCATATGGAGACGGGACCTCGGTTTTAAGTCTCATCCGAAGGACCGGAGAAGCGGGGGATTGAACCAGCGACCCCTGTGCTATAAGTCCAGCGCGTTACCACTGCACCACCTCCGCTCCTTAACAAAAGGAGAAACTGCTGGTTATCAGCAGTTTCTTCTTTTGTTTCAATGTTTTCCCAAGCCTTTTATATTAAGGGCGTCAAAACCAGGTCTTGTTTGGGAAAGGTTTAAGTCACAGACACTTCCCAAACAAGACCTGCTTTTGATGTCCCTATAAGAAAAGGCTTTGGAACAAATTGAGACAAAAGAAGAAACTGCTGATAACCAGCAGTTTCTCCTTTTGTCTCAATATTTTCTGTGCTATATTGTACACCAATCCTTTCTATATTGACTTCAAAATGGTTGTCTGCAACACCTTTCTATTGGACCACCGTAAAATTTTGCTGTATGGGAAAGGGTTAAGCCTTATCAGTAGCCATACAACTGCTCGACTGCTGAACGCAATACTGTTCTAAGTCACTTTTTGGCCAAAATGAGTTTTTGTCATGAATGTTGGTGTTTATCATAGGCGCATATACTGACAAAATTTTAGAGTTGAAATCAAGAAGGTTTTTGAGGTATTCAATAATTCCATAAAAGTCTATCTCATTAAGTAAAAGTCATTCCCTGCAATACTAGTCTAAGTTGACTTGGACTAGTATTGCAGTGAAAAAATGTACAAAACTCTACAAAAGTTTGAATGCAATACTAATCTATGTTTCTCATTTTGTACTTTTTATTGATTTTACAGAGCCAAATCTAGTTCATTTACTTATTAATTTTGATATATAACATAGTATTCATCATCATCATAATCATGCTTTTTAGAAAGACCATTCGTATAATGTGGTGAGGGCTATTCTAGTCACCAGGCATTGCTGTTAGCGTAATGCTTCGGTTAAGTTTTCACGAGCATGTTTTTCAAATTTCTGTTTCTACTAAATTGTTACTCTGAAACTTTGCACATAACTCTGTGACCATAATATCAGCCTCTAGGCAAAGATTCCTCACTCCAACATATAATTTAGTTGAATTTTTACCCTTACAGACTTTCATAATTGTATCTATGATAACTTTTTTTCTGTAACAGCTATTGCTTTCAAACTTTGCACATGCTTCTGTGACCATAATATCAGGCTTTATGCAAAGATTAGTTACTCTGGCATTTAATTTAATGGAATTTAACCCTTTTTGAACTTAGAACTTTTCACTATCTAGCACTTGATAGTTGCGCTTGGCTGTCCGAAGACAGCTCTTTTTATACATAGGGCTGTGAAGAAATGTACTAGGCTAGGAAAGCAGTCCCAATGTTAAACAAAACATTTTCAATTTCATTTTTGTATGCATAAAACTTAATATTTCCTACTTGAGTTCTAATCTTCCTCAAGTACACTTTTAATTAACAGGAATCATCCTGGTTCACCAATAAGCATATTCAAGGGCAAATTATTTTGAAATATGCAAGAAATAGTGTAACATTATCATACAAAATATGTTTTTATAGGTGCTATATGACAATTTCCGAGTAAACCTCAAAAGTGACCAGCAAGGAGTAATAAAGCTAACCAAGCTCTCATATTTAGCTAAAGTAACAGGGATGTCAGAGTAAATTAATATAGTACTATTACTCTGTTATGCATCTAAGCTTTAACTGACTTACAATATTGAGTAATTGAAATCATTATATAAAAAAAAGACTGAATTTATGTCAGCAGAGATCTGCAAAATGATAAATGATAAATAAACAAGAGGACCTGTCACCATGATGGTCCTAAATAGCTCACTCAAGGATGATACTTTACGATTTCTACTTTGATTAAACTGAAATTTAGATTCATCCAAGATCATCCAAGATCTTATTGTCACCAACATTCTTTCCAAGTTTCATCTTGATTGGTCAGTATTTCTGGTTGATAGAGCACTGGGGAGATTGTGCATCATTGGATGGATAACAACTACGGACAAAAAAATCTCGATTCTGGTAAGATATTTTACAATAACTTCATTATTTCTGCATCAATTTTCAAACGGTTTGTTGCATGTACCCCACCTTATTTAAAGTCTCTTTCATCAGATAAATAGCTTGTTAGGAAAATCTAGGTACTTTTCCCAAAATATTGTCCTAACCGACCAGAAAGCGAAATGGTAACAACTATGACCAAATTAATTCCGTTTCAGGTAAGAATTTTTGCAATAACTTTCTTAATTCTGAGTCAATTTTCAAGAGGCCTGGGGTGTTGAATGTACCCAGCCTTACAGAGGGGAAAAATAACAAGGATTACGCAAACAATTCATATATATGAGGAAAGATCTCAATAAGGCAGGGTACATGCAACAAACCGCTTGAAAATTGGCGCAAGAATAAGAAAGTTATTGCACTATTTCTTACCGGAAGCGGGGCAAATTTGTCTGTATACGGTACCCATCCCATAATGCACAATCTATACCGTGGGAGTGATAGAGTGAAAACAAAGTTGAATTTGAACTTTCGTCAAATTCAAGGGCAGATAACTCATGAAGTTGTACTCTGATTATGCTGAAATTTTAGTCTTATGGTCACCAACAGTGTTTGCAAGTTTTGTCTTGGTTGGTCATTACTTATAGTTGTTAGAGTAAAAACAAAGTAGAAAACGCAAATATTATAAAATTCGAGGTCACATCACACATGACTTTCTCGTTGAATCAAATTGAAATTCAAACTCATCTGATATCTTATTGTCACAACAGTTGTGTCCAAGTTTCATCTTGATTGGTCAATAATTGAAGATGCTAGAGTGTAAACAAGGTCAGAAACAGCAATTTTGTCAAATTCAAGGGCAGATAACTCATAACTTTAAAATGAAAGACAAACATATCCAAGATAATAACATTGTGTCAAACTTTTGTCTTAAGGACAGATCCTCCATTTATTTCCCACGGTAAGATTTTTTTTATTTTTTCGGTACTGATATTTAAATATATGAGAAGTAAAAAAATGACTTAAAAACTATAGGTCACCAAGCGAATTAAAAAGTTATTGAATTTCAAGGGAGACTACTCTGGTCTAAAATTGCAAAAATGAGGTGTCACTTAAATACCCACAAAAAAGGTGTTCAAAATGACTAGGATTACATAAATAAGTCTTTATTGTGTTCAATATGTTTTATTCTGTCTAAATGGGTATCAATTTGGGAAAAATTAGTGATAATTTTGAAATTTTTAGTAAAACATACTTTCAAAAGTAGCTGAAATTGCTCTTTTTTCGCAACGTTTCTAATAATAAAAAATATTCCAGCGGTAAGAATTTTTTCTTTTTTGGTATAGACATAGTGCTTGGTCATACCTACAAAAACAAAAAAAGAAAAATATATCAAACCAAGCGTTTTTCTTAGTTATAAGTAAAATTTGGTTTACTTTTTACAGCTCTGTCCGAAATTGTTTCACTACTTTTATCCATTTTCTTCCTTATTACCAGCTTTAGATAATAAAAAGTGTCATCTTTTGTGTCCATCTGAAGCGGACTATCTCATAAAGACACCACGTTGCTTTTGTTGCTCCGTTTCCTATCGCTAACGCCACATTTTGAACGCGTAACAGAAAGCGAAATGTACCATCCGAGTACTATTACACTTTAATTGACCAAACAGAGAAAATTGAAAAAACCGAAAAGGGTCTTGTCATTTATCAACCAAACATTAACTAAATGTAAGAAATACATTTGCTGAAAAAAGCCCATTACTGAAACAGCTTTATTTCGTTATTTAGGATATGCGCAGTAAGTTGCGCAGTAACAACTGGAGGATCTGTCCTTAAATGATTCAATAATTAAAGATGCTAGAGTGTAAATAGTGTCGAAAACATCAATTTACTTAAATTCAAGGGCGTATAACTCATAGCTTCAAAATGAAATTTTAACACATCCGAGATAATATCATTAAGAACATTATGTCCAAGTTTGGTATTGAATGGTCAATAATTGCAGATGCAAGAGTGTAAACAAAGTGGAAAACATTGGAAAACGCAATTATATCAAATTCAAGGGCAGATAACTTGTGACTTTTTAATCCGATTAAAATGAAACTTTTCTGATATCTGATGGTCCTCAACGTTTGGCCCAAGTGTTTCTTGATTGATAAATATTATTTTGTAGATCTTAGAGTGTAAACAAAGTCAAAACTAGCTATTTTTGACGTTCAAGGGCACATAACTCTGGACTTCCTGGTCCAATTCAGCTTATAATAGAACTCATTAGAGAACTCATGACCATACTTGTTTTGATTTGTTTTGTCCAAGTTTGGTAAAGGTTGAATGATATTTGTGGATTCTAGAATGTAAACAACAAATTGTTGACGGACAGACAGACATACAGACGGACAATGAACATCAAGTGACCGCAATAGCTCACCTTGAGCTTTTTGTGCTCAGGTGAGCTAAAAAGGATGCCCTCTGTACTAGTATACACAGTTCAATGTTATCCCAGGCAGTTATGAAATGATATATGATTATTTTAAGAATTTCATGTATTGAAATGATATGAATGACTCACCCTTAAAGGATGTATTGTCCAGCAAAATTAACCCGGGACATCTGCATATGTAATGACCCAACTTCGGCAATGTTTTGTTAAAACGCTCAACTAATGGACTTTGCACGTGAAAATAATTTGTCCAGAGTTAATTTGGGTGGACAAAATGACCCAGGCAAAAAGTGTAAATAAACATAGATGGAGAGAATCAGACAGAATTGGGCAAACATTGTCCCACAACTGGTATTGTCCAGCAAGATTAACCCGGGACATTTGCAATTTGCATATGTAATGACCCCGCTTTGGCAATATTTTGTTCAGACGCTAAACTAACAGACTTTGCTCACGAAAATTCAGTTGTCCCGGTTTAATTTGGGTGGACAATACCAATGTGCTACTAATTACATTACATAAACGAAATTCATTTACATTAATTTTAACAACACGTTCATGTAAATGCATGAAATTAGATGATTCAGATGTTTTTGCAAGCTTATCCTTAAAGTTTTAAATTTTCCAATTTCTATTTTCTTCTTTTATAATTCAACCCTTTCCCGAACAAGACCTGGATTTGACACTCTGAAATTTCTTTTTTTTGACTGTTAAAAATCCACTTAATTAAATATCGGAGTAGAATCTACGCCTAGAGGCTGATATCATGCTCACAGAAGGATGTGCAAAGTTTGAAAACAATATCTCCATCAGAAACATTATCACAGATACAGTTGTCGCCACATCGTATGGCAAAATGTTTATATTCTGTTCAAACCTAATTGAACGTTAAACAAAACATAAACATGTGCCATACGATGTGGCGACAACTGTAGTTATTACAGATGTATGATAAGTTGCACATAAAAATGAAAGCTTTATTTTTCAAGTTTGAATAGGGTTATAATTCCATTAAATCAATTGTCAGAGTAATGAATCTTTGCCTACAGACTGATATCATGGTCACAGAAGCATGTACAAAGTTTCAGAGCAATAGCATGAGTAAGGACAGAAATGACACTTGCAGGTTAAAACATAACCAAAGTTAATTAATACCGATACAAACACCAACACCGACACTTTGTTGATCAAACTAAACCCCATATTCTATGAATAGTCATGCTAACTAAAGTGAAAACAAAGTCAAAATACAGCTGAAAATGGCAATTTTGTCAATTTCAAGGGCACATAACTCATGATGTAAAATTCAGATCAAGCTGAAAATTTTACCAAGGCAATATCTTGTAGTCAGCATGATTCTGTCAAAGTTTTGTTTTGATTGTTAAATATTTGTAGATTTTAGAAGAAAACTAGTCAAAACCTGCTATTTTTGACATTCAAGGGCAGATAACTCAGGTTATACTGATTCAATCCATATTCTTTGAAGGAATCTGAGAGAGAGTGTCACCCAAGGATCATTCCTGTGAAGTTCGGTTGAAATCCATCCAGTAGTTTTTGAGAAGAAGATTTTTAAAGAAAAAGTTTACGGACGCACGGACGGACGCACGACGGACACACCGCCATGACAATAGCCCGCTGGCCTGAAAGGCCAGTGGAGCTAAAAATAATTGGTAAAACATCAAGGTAAAAGAAGGGCATAAGAAATTTCTTATTTTGCCTCAATATCTTCTGTGTGTTATTGTACTTAAATCCTCTCTTCACTAGATCTACATGTAACATCTATTTGTCATTGCTGCAGCATTCAAATAAAATCACCACGCTATTTTGTATTCTGGGAAAGGGTTACACTAATCTATGTTGCTTATAAACTAGTGCAATAAAAGGAGAATAAAACATAGAATAGTATTGCAGTCAATAATTTTGTCTCATTTATTCAATTTTTGCATGCAATACTAGTCTATGTCAACTTGGACTAGTATTGCATTCAAATTTTGACTTCAAAACTGCTGATATTTGACTGCAATACTAAGCTAAGTCAACAAAATCATATTTCTCTTCTATCATTTACTTGAATGAAAAATGTAATACATATTATTTGATATCGTCTATCAGATTATGTAATATCAAAATTTCAGATCATTTCATTCAGTTTTGACAAAATGAGAACGTTTTTTCCTTCTCCTGAAAAATCATGAAAAATGACTTAGACTAGTATTGCGTTCAGCAGTCGTGCTGTAACTTTCCCTATTTGGAGCCAAACACTGTCTGAGAAAGTCATTCATCCAGATTGTTACAGTTCTGACACAGTATATTTCATCAAAAATTGTTATATGTTGGTATCATTCTTCTCTGTCTGTATGTACATCCACATCTTATAAACACAACTCCTCTTACATTCATAGACAGATTTGGATGAAAATTTCACAGTATTTTCTGATTCCCATAGCATTTTGCAATATTCAGCTGTCTAATGGGGGAAAAAGCAGCATATATTGTGAAAGTGCCAATCTTCTTTTGCATGCCAGTCATGTCAGTTATTTCAATTAACCCTTTCTCAAACGGCAAAACTTTAGGGTGATCCACATCAAAAAGTGCCACAAATGACAAAATGGATGTTATTAGATATAGGATTTGTGTAAAATATGGCACAGAAAATATTGAGACAAAAGGAGAAACTGCTGGATATCAGCAGTTTCTTCTTTTGTTTCAATATTTTCCCAAGCCTTTTCTTTTAGGGATGTCAAAACCAGGTCTTGTTTGGGAAAGGGTTAAGACAGTTCTTTGACTGTAATGTTAGGGAGAGCATAAATGCATTGGATACTGAAAACACTTTACAGACTTGTTAGACAGCTTTGAAAGGATACAGACCAATAAAGGAACTTCTTCAAACACTTATGTTGAAGAGAGTGGACAATTTGTTCATGAAAACTTGGATAATTGCTTACAAGTTGGTTTATTAAGAGTGTAATATACCAGAAATCAATTTGTCCTTGCTATACAAATTCATACAAACAACTTCATATACACTGGTGCTGGGAAATGCTCAAGTTTCAAAACAAATTGATTTGCTTTTTTATATGTGCCAGAGAGCGGCGGCCATAACGCAGTTGGTAGCGCTTCAGTGCCTCTCGCTCGAGTGGTCCCTAGTTTGATACATGCGGCAAATTATCCTTTCTGACAAAAATGTCACTCACCAATGGTTTGATATCCTTAACCTATGTGGGCGAGCAGCTGGAGGCTCGGTTTGGGTGTTATGGTAGTACTGGTATAAGAAACAACAGGAATCCATGGTTAAGTCTCCAGTCACGCGATATGACCATAGTAGTTGAAAACGGCGTAAAACCCCAATAAACCAACCAAACTATATGTACCAGAAAGAAAAGTCCTTTGTATGTGATTGTAGAAAATACTAACATTGATCAAGATTTGAATAACTTTGATCTACACTGACTTTTGATATATGCATGTCTCCAAACTTTGTCTAATTTCACTTCTTATATTCACTACCTTCATGTTAACCCATTACCACACAGTAGCTCTTTTTAACTCCTTGGTCTTGAACAAACAGTAACTCTTTTTAACTCCTTTCATTTTCAACCTTGAAAAAGTATGGCAATCCTTTGAAATTTAAACTTTTCTTTTATATGATTAGTAAGTTCGATTTATTAGCTTTTAAGACCATTAAAAAAATATGCACTTTGTTCTTTAAAAAAAAGAGTAATTTGCAATTAAACGTGACTAGGGTCTGATAACTTTTTAGCTCACCTTAACACGAAGTGCTGAGGGTGAGCTATTGTGATTGCTCACCGTCTGTCGTCCGTCTGTCCGTCCGTCTGTCTGTCCACAATTACTAAAAAATCTTCTCCTCTCAAACTATATGTTCTAGAGTCTTGAAATTTTGTATGTATTATTGTCTCAATGCCCTCTACCAAAATACTTCAAATTATTGTGCTTATAGAAAAATTGGCCCTATGTTGTGGGGTTTAAGGTTTCACACAGAAACACAGTTTTCTCAAAGACTATTTGGCCTAGAGTCTTGAAATTTTGCATGAATTTACATGTCATAAACCTCTAACAGAACACTAAGAATCATCACATTGCAAGGAAAGAAGCCCTATGTTGTGGGTTCTGGAATTTTCAAGTGAGGAATTGTTTTGAACAGGTAGATTTTATCACATATCATTATCCCTAAAATAACAGTTTGGGTCTATAAATCAGATTATGCAGATTATAATATCTGATAAATAATGCATGGAGCTACAGATAAAAGGAGGCAAATCATTCTTTATTTGATGTTTAAAATCTAAACGCTTTGTTAGGGGTACTCATTTGAATAGTCTTGATTTAAGAATTCAAATGAATACCCTCAACATAGGGTGTTATAATATTAAAAAGATATTTTATGATTCTGAAAGCCATTACCCTCTGTTACCTGTATCCCTGAGGCACTTAACGTTTGTTTACTGATCTAGGGATCAACTAAATACTTTAACCCTTTCCTGGAAAGACCTTGTTTTGAAGTCCCTATTAGAAAAGGCTTTGGAAATTAATGAGTCAAATGAAGAAAATGCTGATTCTCCTTTTACCTCAATATTTTATTTTATTCAATATTTTATATGCTAGTTTATTGTAAACGAATCCTATTTGTACCGCTGTCAATTTTGTATTCTGAACTTTCAAATTGGAATAGTCTATTTCTTTTCTCTACCTTCTGTACGGGAAAGCATTATGCCCTTTCTCTACCATACACAGGTTTGCCTCACGGACAGAAAAGGCTTGTAAATGATATGGTAAAAGAAGAAAATGTTGATAACTTGATAGCCTGTGTTGTCTCATTTTGCCTCATCATTTTCTCTGCATTTTTTATATATGAATGCTGTCTTTATCAACACCTGTTTTACCATCTACAGCAGCTTTTAATTATGTCTTCTCTTATGTTATGTCGTTTGGAAAAGGTATAACCATAACCGAATCCTTACTGTTCAATGAGTATTTCGCCTTTGTTGTGGGTTCCATATAAATGACAGAGGGCAATATTTGACAATCTTTTCAAATTGTTAAGGCCTGAAGATAATTTTTTTGCCTTTTAAGAACTACAGAATTATTCCTATGCTTTAGGCTTTTGCATTTTGTACAGAAAAAAGTGCCTAGAAGTTGTGTGTCGTATTGCCTTGTTAAACAGAAGAGTTCAAGTTATCATTACGCTTTGAAAATAAGCTCTACCATGAGGTATTCTAGATTTGAAAAAGCAGGAACAGGTTTAAAATTGTCTTAGAATTTCCAAACCTTCTATGGTTTCTAAATATTATAGCCCATTTAGCCCATTGACCTCTTTCCAAAATTAATGCTTCGATTTGTCTATGTGCAATGGAAATTCAGCAAAATGTTGTGGATTTTCTGATTTTAAATACAGATATAGTGAAAAATCTTTGACAATCTTTCCCCAAATTGTGCTTTGAAATTAAGTGTGTACCATTGTCATATGACTCCTTTTCAAAATCCTCTTTTCAAAATCCTCGGAGATTTAAAAGGTTTGCTAAAAAGTATGTCTCAGGGTGCTCTAAGGTGAGCGATATAGGACCATCTTGGTCCTCTTGTTCAAACTTGCTTGAAAATTACTATGGAAATATATCTAATTAAAATATTTTTACATCATTCATTTCTTTAATATTGTATTTCCTTAAAATAACAAAAAAAAATCTTAAAAATATATAAAATAGTTGTTTTATTTCTGTTTGAAGAAAAATAAAATTCAACACCAAACACGAAAGGGTACTGTTCTGCAAAGTCATTTTTTGTTAAAAGGGCTTATTTCATCTGCTTCAAAGTTATATCATTGAAAAGGTATTTAAATTCTCTAAAAACTTTACATATATCAAAAATGTGTAAAATAATCAATTATGCATCTTTTTACAGTTGTTTTAAGATCAGGTGCAGAAAGGGTAAAAAACCAATAATTCTTATCAACATCTGGCTGAGTTGTAATAGGTTAAAGGAAGCAATTGGTAGTGTTTAGTTGTAACAACAATTTGCTGCTTTTGGAATTGCGGTTAATATAATTAGAACTATTAGTTTTCAGTTTTATGTCTACAGCTAGAAAGAAAAATTGGAGAGCATATTTTGTGAAAAAATAATAGTCTTGATGTCTTAACTTCTTCTATTTCTATATGTACAACAACACGGTGTATAATCATGTGTCTCAGAATTTCCGATAATCTTCAATATCTTCTTTAATACTTTACCAATTTGAATTCGGTTTGAAGCAGAGAATATGGGAAAATGCAAGGAATAAGCTGGACGTGTTGGGTTTGTGAAAATTCAACCAATAAAAAAGTTATTGAAGAAAGACCAAAACTTTTGTATCAGTTGATATTTCAAAAATCAACCTCGTCCATCTAATGCCTGACGTCTGTCCATATTCTCTACTTCAAACCCAATTCAAATCAGTCCAGTATTTACAAAATTATTGAAGATATTCTGAAAATATTGTATCACGTGATTATCTACCGTGAGCAAGTGTTAGGGACATGATGCGATATGTGTCCTCATGGAGGGAGGAGCTAATGGATAATGCTAACACAATAAGGTCCACCTAGATAATGTGCTATATCACTATATTGTTTTGTATTGTACTATAATAAAGTCCATGTTTATGTATTTACAGCGAGCGGTGTGAAGGGGCGTGGTGTACCTGTGATATGTGTCGTGTTGGAGGGCGGAGCTAACACAATAGGGTACGCCTAGATAATGTGACAATGTGCTATATCACTATATTGTTTTGTATTGTACTATAATAAAGTCCATGTTTCTGTATTTACAGCAAGCGGTGTGAAGGGGCGTGGTGTACCTGTGATATGTGTTGTGTTGGAGGGTGGAGCTAACACAATAAGGTCCGTCCTGGAGTATGTGACGGACACGCCCCCTGTCCCAGTCGTGGTCTGTGATGGCAGTGGGCGGGCTGCAGATCTTCTCGCCTTCACTCATAAATACAGCCTCGATGATGGGTGAGTCTTTAAAGTGATTTTATGGGCATAATTTAAACCTCTCGCAAGCAAACCATTGTATTTGTCTCTAATTTAAAAGCTTGGGAAAACATGGAGGCAAATAGAAAAATATTTGGATAATGCATTTTCTCCTGCCCTATACGTACAAACAAATTTTAGATTTCTTTCTTTTGAAATTGTTGTATGCAATGTTTTAGAAATTGGACCAGTCTAAATTTTGCCATCTGGTAATAGGTTAAATCTTTTTTATACCCCCCACTTACGAAGTAGAGAGGGGTATATTGGTTTTACCATGTCTGTCTGTCCATCAGTAGACTTTTTCGTTTCCGTGCTCTAAGTCGAGAACCGGTTGACCTAGGATTATGAAACTTTACTCAGTTGTTACCCATGACCCAAGGAGGTACCCTAGTGTTTTAGGGTCATAAAGGTCAAAGGTCAAGGTCACAATTGGACTTTGTTTAAAATCTGTTTCCATTCTCTAAGTCAAGAACCGGTTGATCTTGGACCGTGAATTTGCCAATGACCCAAGGAGGTGCCCTATAGTTTTGGGGTCATAAAGGTCAAGGTCGCTATTGGACTTTGTTTAAAACCTGTTCGTGTGCTCCAACTAAAGAACCTTTTGACCATAGCACTTTTTCCGTGACAAGGCGCTATTGGGGGGTTTTTGTCCGCTTTGCTACAGTTCTAGTTATTTCTGAATCAAAGAATGCATATAGCCTCCCTTGACTGTTTCATGAATGAATGTATGCTAATGTAGGTCCAGTGTGGGTCAGATATAATCAATGGACAATCTGTAGGAGACACAGGGGCATCATTGCTATATGTCTGTCTGCATAACAATCATATAGACCTTGCCCAAACAACAACATCGTAGGGTAGTCCAAATTAACCCTTTCCCAAATGACAAAATTTTAGGGTGGTCGAATTTGAAAGCCGCTGCAGATATCAAAACGGATGCTGATTACGATAGGATTTGTATAGAAAAAAGTACTGAAAATATTGAAGACAAATGGAGAAACTGCTGGTTATCATCAGTTTCTTCTTTTGTCTCAATGTTTTCCCAAGGCCATTCTTTTAGGGACATCAAAACCAAGTCTTGTTTGGGAAAGGGTAAAAAACAATTGAAGACGACATTTTAAAAGTGATAGAACTTTAAGGTTTTACAACTTTCCTGGGTAGAAAACATTGTGGGAAATGAAGAAATTGCTTGTCATCTTCTAACTTTTTGTGATGCTGTCAAAAAGCTTCAATGTGTGGGTATAGGATACATTCTTTTATCTGAATCGGCCTGGATATTCATTCATATAAATGATCATCCCTATACCAAACAAATGTTATTGAATTGAATGAATATATCTTGAGAAGTAAGTTATCAATGAAAATTTTCTTTATTGTCTGTGAAACACAGGGGGTATCATTGCTATCTGGCAGTCTGCATAATAATGATATAGGACATCTGGTTTCTGAACCCTGTCTCGATATTCAGTCATCTATATGATTTCATAAGCTCTAGCTTACATGAAAACTTGTCTAGAGAATTGGTTAAACCCTTTCCCAAATGCAGAAATATAAGCGTTGGGTAGACATGGGTCGCAGCAATAGTTTCTGTAGATATGGCATGCCACACCAAAATTTCCAGAGATTTGGCATACTACACCAAAATTGCCATAGATGTTGCATGCCACACCAAAATTGCCATAGATGTTGCATGCCACACCAAAATTGCCATAGATGTTGCATGCCACACCAAAATTGCCATAGATGTTGCATGCCGCACCAAAATTGCCATAGATGTTGCATGCCGCACCAAAATTGCAATAGATGTTGCATGCCGCACCAAAATTGCAATAGATGTTGCATGCCACACCAGCCACACCAAAATTGCCATAGATATGGCATGCCACACCAAAATTTCCAGAGATGTGGTATACTACACCAAAATTGCCATAGATGTTGCATGCCACACCAAAATTGCCATAGATGTTGCATGCCACACCAAAATTGCCATAGTTGTTGCATGCCGCACCAAAATTGCAATAGATGTTGCATGCCACACCAGCCACACCAAAATTGCCATAGATGTGGCATGCCACACCATTAATTGCAGTGGATGTGATAATTTGCTGCATCAATGCAAAAAACATGGCTACACCTGTGATAAGGGAAGATCAACTTAACAGTTGATTCAGATGGCAGGGTAGATGTAATTGAAAAGTTCTAGTTTTAGTTCTAGTTTCATTTAGAGTATTTGCTTAACCCATTGCTGCACAATGATTTCTTTTGACTACTTCACAATAAATGACTGGAGAAAACATTGTGAAAAATAAAGAAATTGCTTGTGACAAGCAATTTCTTCATTTTCAACAATGTTTTCTAACTTAAAATGGAAATATTTTTAAAAAAAAAAATGCATCAACTTGAAATTGTTGTCTGTCACATCTTTACATTGGAACAGTCCAAAATTTTGTCGTCCGGTAGAGGGTTAAGAAATACATAATTGAGCCAGGATCTGGAAAAACGTCCCTTATAGCATTTGAGGCAGCCAGGATTCAAGACCATGCTATGCCTTGATGCAGTCTAGACACCATCCATGTTACTCTCAAATGGTTACTACAGACCATAACGAAGCTATTGGAGAACAACATGGTTCCTGGTCAGACTGCGTGTATACGCAGGCTGACCTTGAACCATGATGTTCTCAAATGCTATAAGGGACGTTTTTCCAGATCCTGGCTCATTTATTATCTTCCAGAACTATGCCTCAAAGTTTGAGAGACCAGCTTATACTCACGATAGAGAAAACTTTCCAATATACTCAGGAACAGGCAGAAAAACTCTTCATTGAACTTATGTTGTGTGTCAAGAAGAAAGAACTGGTAAGGACAAACAATATTGTTTATAGGTCAAAGGTCAAGGTCAATTAACATAGAATTACAATCACTTCTGCATCAGACTCTTATTCTTGGGGTCTCAGGATCAATTGAAGGTTGAGAACTTTCTTTCAGACATAAGATTCTACCCGTTTGTCCATTTCTCTGTCTGTCCGAAACTTAACATTGACAATTTCTGTGGCATTCTGTTTCACAAACATGTCTTGTTTTATTTGTCTCTCGCAAATACAGCCTTGATTCACTCTTTTGAGGTCATTGAGTGTGAAGCACAACCATGCTTAACCCTTTCCCAAACAAGACCTGGTTTTGACGTCCCTAATAGTAATGGATTGGGAAAACATTGAAACAAAAGAAGAGACTGCTGATGACCAGCAGTTTCTCCTTTTGCCTCAATATTTTCTATGCCATATTTTACACAAATCTTATCTTAGATAACATCCATTTTGTCATTTGTAGCTGTTTTCGAAGTGGATAACCGTAAAATTTTGTCGTTTGGGAAAGGGTTAAATGTTCTTCCAGGAGACTGCCAATACCTGGACACTACATGCAGTGCTCATCTAACCTTTAACAAACATTGAAGTGTCCAATAGAAAAGGTTTGGCAAAGCATTGAGGCAAAATAATCTGCATTTTCTCCTTTTGCTTCAATACTTTCTTGTACTCCATGATTGTGTATGTATCATTATTTATCAACACCCATTTTGTGTTCTACAAAGCAGCTTTCAAAGTGGAATGACTGTTCAAATTTTAACCTTTCATTAGACTTTCACAAGATGAGCATTTTGTTTTACTTTCCAGATAACTGTGTTCCGTATGGGAGAGGGGGCACAAGATATAGATTTAGCAATACTTACAGCACTGCTGAAAGGTAAGCTATCACCATGTGTCTTTTAATTAACCCATTACCAAACGACAAAATTTTAGGGTGATCCAAATTGAAAGATCCTGCAAATGACATTTTCAAGTGAATGAGATGTTAACTTATTGGATCTTTTTGGTTAGAAGACATTGTGGGAAATGAAGAAATTGCTTGTCACAAGTAATTTCTTCATTTTCCACAATGTTTTCCAAAGCCATTTTCTTGTGGGATGTAATGGTAATGGGTTAATAATAAGCTTGGTCGGTAATGTTAGAATCTATCAATCCAAAGGTCACAGGTTCAAACCCGGTTCAACCAATATCATTTCTGTATTAAATCTTTCTAAGCTACAGCAGATAACAAAATGGTAATTAATCAACATAGAATTTGAGTACACATTACTGCATAGAAAACTTTGAAGGAAAGGCAGATATGTTTTTGTCAGCATTTTCTTCTTTTGACTCAATCTCTTTAGAATGCTCTCAAAACAGGTGCTGTTTCTGAAAGTACTTATTAGTTGAGGTCATATCTCGCAAAATGATCCATGCAGCATTTAACCAAGAACAATGCTGTTCTTTGATAAAGTCTGTCTGAATTATTTTAGACAACCTAACCAAGTTCAATGCTGATCATTGATAAAGTCCAGCTGATTTATTTTAGACAGTTTAACCAAGATCAATGCTGATCATTAATAAAGTCCACCTGAATTATTTTAGACAGCCTAACCAAGATCAACGCTGATCATTGATAAAGTCTGGCTGAATCATTTTAGACAGCCTAACCAAGATCAACGCTGATCATTGATAAAGTCCAGCTGAATTATTTTAGACAACCTAACCAAGTTCAATGCTGATCATTGATAAAGTCTGTCTGAATTATTTTAGACAGCCTAACCAAGTTCAATGCTGTTCTTTGATAAAGTCTGTCTGAGTTATTTTAGACAACCTAACCAAGATCAATGCTGTTCTTTGATAAAGTCTGTCTGAGTTATTTTAGACAACCTAACCAAGTTCAATGCTGATCATTGATAAAGTCTGTCTGAGTTATTTTAGACAACCTAACCAAGTTCAATGCTGTTCTTTGATAAAGTCTGTCTGAATTATTTTAGACAGCCTAACCAAGTTCAATGCTGATCATTGATAAAGTCTGTCTGAGTTATTTTAGACAGCCTAACCAAGTTCAATGCTGTTCTTTGATAAAGTCTGTCTGAGTTATTTTAGACAGCCTAACCAAGTTCAATGCTGATCATTGATAAAGTCTGTCTGAGTTATTTTAGACAACCTAACCAAGTTCAATGCTGTTCTTTGATAAAGTCTGTCTGAGTTATTTTAGACAACCTAACCAAGATCAATGCTGTTCTTTGATAAAGTCTGTCTGAGTTATTTTAGACAACCTAACCAAGTTCAATGCTGTTCTTTGATAAAGTCTGTCTGAGTTATTTTAGACAACCTAACCAAGTTCAATGCTGATCATTGATAAAGTCTGTCTGAGTTATTTTAGACAGCCTAACCAAGTTCAATGCTGATCATTGATAAAGTCTGTCTGAGTTATTTTAGACAACCTAACCAAGTTCAATGCTGTTCTTTGATAAAGTCTGTCTGAGTTATTTTAGACAACCTAACCAAGTTCAATGCTGATCATTGATAAAGTCTGTCTGAGTTATTTTAGACAACCTAACCAAGTTCAATGCTGATCTTTGATAAAGTCTGTCTGAGTTATTTTAGACAACCTAACCAAGTTCAATGCTGATCATTGATAAAGTCTGTCTGAGTTATTTTAGACAGCCTAACCAAGTTCAATGCTGTTCTTTGATAAAGTCTGTCTGAGTTATTTTAGACAGCCTAACCAAGTTCAATGCTGTTCTTTGATAAAGTCTGTCTGAGTTATTTTAGACAGCCTAACCAAGTTCAATGCTGTTCTTTGATAAAGTCTGTCTGAGTTATTTTAGACAACCTAACCAAGTTCAATGCTGTTCTTTGATAAAGTCTGTCTGAGTTATTTTAGACAGCCTAACCAAGATCAATGCTGATCATTGATAAAGTCTGTCCGAGTTATTTTAGACAACCTAACCAAGTTCAATGCTGTTCTTTGATAAAGTCTGTCTGAGTTATTTTAGACAACCTAACCAAGTTCAATGCTGATCATTGATAAAGTCTGTCTGAATTATTTTAGACAGCCTAACCAAGATCAATGCTGTTCTTTGATAAAGTCTGTCTGAGTTATTTTAGACAACCTAACCAAGTTCAATGCTGATCATTGATAAAGTCTGTCTGAGTTATTTTAGACAACCTAACCAAGTTCAATGCTGTTCTTTGATAAAGTCTGTCTGAGTTATTTTAGACAACCTAACCAAGATCAATGCTGTTCTTTGATAAAGTCTGTCTGAGTTATTTTAGACAACCTAACCAAGATCAATGCTGTTCTTTGATAAAGTCTGTCTGAGTTATTTTAGACAGCCTAACCAAGTTCAATGCTGATCATTGATAAAGTCCAGCTGAATTATTTTAGACAGTTTAACCAAGAACAATGCTGTTCTTTGATAAAGTCTGTCTGAGTTATTTTAGACAGCCTAACCAAGTTCAATGCTGATCATTGATAAAGTCTGTCTGAGTTATTTTAGACAGCCTAACCAAGTTCAATGCTGTTCTTTGATAAAGTCTGTCTGAGTTATTTTAGACAACCTAACCAAGTTCAATGCTGATCATTGATAAAGTCTGTCTGAGTTATTTTAGACAACCTAACCAAGTTCAATGCTGTTCTTTGATAAAGTCCAGCTGAATTATTTTAGACAGTCTAACCAAGATCAATGCTGTTCTTTGATAAAGTCTGTCTGAGTTATTTTAGACAGCCTAACCAAGTTCATTGCTGATCATTGATAAAGTCTGTCTGAGTTATTTTAGACAACCTAACCAAGTTCAATGCTGTTCTTTGATAAAGTCTGTCTGAGTTATTTTAGACAACCTAACCAAGTTCAATGCTGATTATTGATAAAGTCTGTCTGAGTTATTTTAGACAACCTAACCAAGTTCAATGCTGTTCATTGATAAAGTCTGTCTGAGTTATTTTAGACAACCTAACCAAGTTCAATGCTGATCATTGATAAAGTCTGTCTGAATTATTTTAGACAACCTAACCAAGTTCAATGCTGATCATTGATAAAGTCTGTCTGAGTTATTTTAGACAACCTAACCAAGTTCAATGCTGTTCTTTGATAAAGTCTGTCTGAGTTATTTTAGACAACCTAACCAAGTTCAATGCTGTTCTTTGATAAAGTCTGTCTGAGTTATTTTAGACAACCTAACCAAGTTCAATGCTGATCATTGATAAAGTCTGTCTGAGTTATTTTAGACAGCCTAACCAAGTTCAATGCTGTTCTTTGATAAAGTCTGTCTGAGTTATTTTAGACAACCTAACCAAGTTCAATGCTGTTCTTTGATAAAGTCTGTCTGAGTTATTTTAGACAGCCTAACCAAGTTCAATGCTGTTCTTTGATAAAGTCTGTCTGAGTTATTTTAGACAACCTAACCAAGTTCAATGCTGATCATTGATAAAGTCTGTCTGAGTTATTTTAGACAACCTAACCAAGTTCAATGCTGATCATTGATAAAGTCTGTCCGAGTTATTTTAGACAGCCTAACCAAGTTCAATGCTGTTCTTTGATAAAGTCTGTCTGAATTATTTTAGACAGCCTAACCAAGTTCAATGCTGATCATTGATAAAGTCTGTCTGAGTTATTTTAGACAGCCTAACCAAGATCAATGCTGATCATTGATAAAGTCTGTCTGAGTTATTTTAGACAGCCTAACCAAGTTCAATGCTGTTCTTTGATAAAGTCTGTCTGAGTTATTTTAGACAACCTAACCAAGTTCAATGCTGTTCTTTGATAAAGTCTGTCTGAGTTATTTTAGACAGCCTAACCAAGTTCAACGCTGATCATTGATAAAGTCTGGCTGAATTATTTTAGACAGCCTAACCAAGTTCAATGCTGTTCATTGATAAAGTCTGTCTGAGTTATTTTAGACAACCTAACCAAGTTCAATGCTGTTCATTGATAAAGTCTGTCCGAATTATTTTAGACAACCTAACCAAGTTCAATGCTGATCATTGATAAAGTCTGTCTGAGTTATTTTAGACAACCTAACCAAGTTCAATGCTGTTCATTGATAAAGTCCAGCTGAATTATTTTAGACAACCTAACCAAGTTCAATGCTGATCATTGATAAAGTCTGTCTGAATTATTTTAGACAGCCTAACCAAGTTCAATGCTGATCATTGATAAAGTCCAGCTGAATTATTTTAGACAACCTAACCAAGTTCAATGCTGTTCTTTGATAAAGTCTGTCTGAGTTATTTTAGACAACCTAACCAAGTTCAATGCTGATCATTGATAAAGTCTGTCTGAGTTATTTTAGACAACCTAACCAAGATCAATGCTGTTCTTTGATAAAGTCCAGCTGAATTATTTTAGACAACCTAACCAAGTTCAATGCTGATCATTGATAAAGTCTGTCTGAGTTATTTTAGACAACCTAACCAAGTTCAATGCTGTTCTTTGATAAAGTCTGTCTGAGTTATTTTAGACAACCTAACCAAGTTCAATGCTGTTCTTTGATAAAGTCTGTCTGAGTTATTTTAGACAACCTAACCAAGTTCAATGCTGATCATTGATAAAGTCTGTCTGAATTATTTTAGACAGCCTAACCAAGTTCAATGCTGTTCTTTGATAAAGTCTGTCTGAGTTATTTTAGACAACCTAACCAAGTTCAATGCTGATCATTGATAAAGTCCAGCTGAATTATTTTAGACAGCCTAACCAAGTTCAATGCTGTTCTTTGATAAAGTCTGTCTGAATTATTTTAGACAACCTAACCAAGTTCAATGCTGATCATTGATAAAGTCTGTCTGAATTATTTTAGACAACCTAACCAAGTTCAATGCTGTTCTTTGATAAAGTCTGTCTGAATTATTTTAGACAACCTAACCAAGTTCAATGCTGATCATTGATAAAGTCTGTCTGAGTTATTTTAGACAACCTAACCAAGTTCAATGCTGTTCTTTGATAAAGTCTGTCTGAGTTATTTTAGATAACCTAACCAAGTTCAATGCTGTTCTTTGATAAAGTCTGTCTGAGTTATTTTAGACAGCCTAACCAAGTTCAATGCTGATCATTGATAAAGTCCAGCTGAATTATTTTAGACAACCTAACCAAGTTCAATGCTGTTCTTTGATAAAGTCTGTCTGAATTATTTTAGACAACCTAACCAAGTTCAATGCTGATCATTGATAAAGTCTGTCTGAGTTATTTTAGACAGCCTAACCAAGTTCAATGCTGTTCATTGATAAAGTCCAGCTGAATTATTTTAGACAACCTAACCAAGATCAATGCTGTTCTTTGATAAAGTCTGTCTGAATTATTTTAGACAACCTAACCAAGTTCAATGCTGTTCTTTGATAAAGTCTGTCTGAGTTATTTTAGACAGCCTAACCAAGTTCAATGCTGATCATTGATAAAGTCCAGCTGAATTATTTTAGACAACCTAACCAAGTTCAATGCTGTTCTTTGATAAAGTCTGTCTGAGTTATTTTAGACAACCTAACCAAGTTCAATGCTGATCATTGATAAAGTCCAGCTGAATTATTTTAGACAACCTAACCAAGTTCAATGCTGATCATTGATAAAGTCTGTCTGAGTTATTTTAGACAACCTAACCAAGTTCAATGCTGTTCATTGATAAAGTCTGTCTGAGTTATTTTAGACAACCTAACCAAGTTCAATGCTGATCATTGATAAAGTCTGTCTGAGTTATTTTAGACAGCCTAACCAAGTTCAATGCTGTTCTTTGATAAAGTCTGTCTGAGTTATTTTAGACAGCCTAACCAAGTTCAATGCTGTTCTTTGATAAAGTCTGTCTGAGTTATTTTAGACAACCTAACCAAGTTCAATGCTGTTCTTTGATAAAGTCTGTCTGAGTTATTTTAGACAACCTAACCAAGTTCAATGCTGATCATTGATAAAGTCTGTCTGAATTATTTTAGACAACCTAACCAAGTTCAATGCTGTTCTTTGATAAAGTCTGTCTGAGTTATTTTAGACAACCTAACCAAGTTCAATGCTGATCATTGATAAAGTCTGTCTGAATTATTTTAGACAACCTAACCAAGTTCAATGCTGTTCTTTGATAAAGTCTGTCTGAGTTATTTTAGACAGCCTAACCAAGTTCAATGCTGATCATTGATAAAGTCCAGCTGAATTATTTTAGACAGCCTAACCAAGTTCAATGCTGATCATTGATAAAGTCTGTCTGAGTTATTTTAGACAGCCTAACCAAGTTCAATGCTGTTCTTTGATAAAGTCTGTCCGAGTTATTTTAGACAACCTAACCAAGTTCAATGCTGATCATTGATAAAGTCTGTCTGAGTTATTTTAGACAACCTAACCAAGTTCAATGCTGTTCATTGATAAAGTCTGTCTGAATTATTTTAGACAACCTAACCAAGATCAATGCTGTTCTTTGATAAAGTCTGTCTGAGTTATTTTAGACAACCTAACCAAGTTCAATGCTGATTATTGATAAAGTCCGGCTGAATTATTTTAGACAGCCTAACCAAGTTCAATGCTGTTCTTTGATAAAGTCTGTCTGAGTTATTTTAGACAACCTAACCAAGTTCAATGCTGTTCTTTGATAAAGTCTGTCTGAGTTATTTTAGACAACCTAACCAAGTTCAATGCTGATCATTGATAAAGTCTGTCTGAATTATTTTAGACAACCTAACCAAGTTCAATGCTGTTCTTTGATAAAGTCTGTCTGAATTATTTAAGACAACCTAACCAAGTTCAATGCTGTTCTTTGATAAAGTCTGTCTGAGTTATTTTAGACAACCTAACCAAGTTCAATGCTGTTCTTTGATAAAGTCTGTCTGAGTTATTTTAGACAGCCTAACCAAGTTCAATGCTGTTCTTTGATCAAGTCTGTCTGAGTTATTTTAGACAACCTAACCAAGTTCAATGCTGATCATTGATAAAGTCTGTCTTAGTTATTTTAGACAACCTAACCAAGTTCAATGCTGTTCTTTGATAAAGTCTGTCTGAGTTATTTTAGACAGCCTAACCAAGTTCAATGCTGTTCTTTGATAAAGTCTGTCTGAGTTATTTTAGACAGCCTAACCAAGTTCAATGCTGTTCTTTGATAAAGTCTGTCTGAGTTATTTTAGACAACCTAACCAAGTTCAATGCTGATCATTGATAAAGTCTGTCCGAGTTATTTTAGACAACCTAACCAAGTTCAATGCTGATCATTGATAAAGTCTGTCTGAGTTATTTTAGACAACCTAACCAAGTTCAATGCTGTTCTTTGATAAAGTCTGTCTGAGTTATTTTAGACAACCTAACCAAGTTCAATGCTGTTCTTTGATAAAGTCTGTCTGAGTTATTTTAGACAACCTAACCAAGTTCAATGCTGTTCATTGATAAAGTCTGTCTGAGTTATTTTAGACAGCCTAACCAAGTTCAATGCTGTTCTTTGATAAAGTCTGTCTGAGTTATTTTAGACAACCTAACCAAGTTCAATGCTGATCATTGATAAAGTCTGTCTGAGTTATTTTAGACAACCTAACCAAGTTCAATGCTGTTCTTTGATAAAGTCTGTCTGAGTTATTTTAGACAGCCTAACCAAGTTCAATGCTGATCATTGATAAAGTCTGTCTGAGTTATTTTAGACAGCCTAACCAAGTTCAATGCTGATCATTGATAAAGTCTGTCTGAGTTATTTTAGACAACCTAACCAAGTTCAATGCTGTTCTTTGATAAAGTCTGTCTGAATTATTTTAGACAACCTAACCAAGTTCAATGCTGTTCTTTGATAAAGTCTGTCTGAGTTATTTTAGACAGCCTAACCAAGATCAATGCTGTTCTTTGATAAAGTCCAGCTGAATTATTTTAGACAGCCTAACCAAGTTCAATGCTGATCATTGATAAAGTCTGTCTGAGTTATTTTAGACAACCTAACCAAGTTCAATGCTGTTCTTTGATAAAGTCTGTCTGAGTTATTTTAGACAACCTAACCAAGTTCAATGCTGATCATTGATAAAGTCTGTCTGAGTTATTTTAGACAGCCTAACCAAGTTCAATGCTGTTCTTTGATAAAGTCTGTCTGAATTATTTTAGACAACCTAACCAAGTTCAATGCTGTTCTTTGATAAAGTCTGTCTGAGTTATTTTAGACAACCTAACCAAGTTCAATGCTGATCATTGATAAAGTCTGTCTGAGTTATTTTAGACAACCTAACCAAGTTCAATGCTGTTCTTTGATAAAGTCTGTCTGAGTTATTTTAGACAACCTAACCAAGTTCAATGCTGATCATTGATAAAGTCTGTCTGAATTAATTTAGACAACCTAACCAAGATCAATGCTGATCATTGATAAAGTCTGTCTGAGTTATTTTAGACAGCCTAACCAAGATCAATGCTGATCATTGATAAAGTCTGTCTGAGTTATTTTAGACAGCCTAACCAAGTTCAATGCTGATCATTGATAAAGTCTGTCTGAGTTATTTTAGACAGCCTAACCAAGTTCAATGCTGTTCTTTGATAAAGTCTGTCTGAGTTATTTTAGACAACCTAACCAAGATCAATGCTGATCATTGATAAAGTCTGTCTGAGTTATTTTAGACAGCCTAACCAAGTTCAATGCTGTTCTTTGATAAAGTCTGTCTGAGTTATTTTAGACAACCTAACCAAGTTCAATGCTGTTCTTTGATAAAGTCTGTCTGAGTTATTTTAGACAGCCTAACCAAGATCAATGCTGATCATTGATAAAGTCTGTCTGAGTTATTTTAGACAACCTAACCAAGATCAATGCTGTTCTTTGATAAAGTCTGTCTGAGTTATTTTAGACAACCTAACCAAGTTCAATGCTGTTCTTTGATAAAGTCTGTCTGAGTTATTTTAGACAACCTAACCAAGTTCAATGCTGTTCTTTGATAAAGTCTGTCTGAGTTATTTTAGACAGCCTAACCAAGATCAATGCTGATCATTGATAAAGTCTGTCTGAGTTATTTTAGACAGTCTAACCAAGATGCTATTCTTTGATAAAGTCCAGCTTAATTATATATTTCAGGAACAAATGCGAGTGCCCCAGATCAGCTGTGTTTAGCTCTAACCTGGGATAGAGTGGACATTGCTAGAAGTCATATATTTGTGTATGGACAAGAATGGCCGGTGAGTGATTTCCTATTCCAATAACTTTCTTAACACTGTTCGCAACAAGACTATTTCCCGTTTGACATCAATACAGAATTAGCTGGACAAAGTTTGCATTTAAAGTCCATACAAATAAGTTGGATTTGTCTTTTCGTTCTCGAATTATATGCTCCTGAATAAAAAATGCCCATTTTCTTGTGTGTACAACTCCCCCTACAGTTTCAACCCAAATTAAATCAAACTTGCCACTATGAATCTCCATGGTGTGTAGTTGTGCACACTGCTCACAGAATTAAGCTTACTCTTTTTGTTCTTGAATTATAAAAAAAAGACCATTTTCTTGTGTGCGTAACTCCTACAGTTTCAACCAGAATTAAATCAAACTTGTCACAAGCAATTTCTTGATTTCCCACAATGTTTTCCAAAGCCATTATCTTGCAGGGAGTCAAAACAACTCTTTTAGTTTCACATTTTTTGTTTAAGGTATAAAGTGCCTAATGAAAAACACCACTTTCTAGCCATACGAAATGCATCAAATCACACACACTTGTAAATACACTTCACATAAGTTGATTCACCGTGCCGGATTTCAAGATTATGCTTCAAAAAGAAAATAATTTACAAATATCATTTTACTCTATATTCATATGCAAGGGAGGTAATTTTGAACATTTTTGTCAAATATTTCGATAAATATGCATTAATTCAAAATTCTAAACCGTACAAAATGCTTATGTTTGTATTTGGAATGGAAATGTAACACAGTTTAGGAAATACTGGCACTTTTCAAATTTTGCCGCTGGCTCTTTTGTGCTAATTAGGCCCTTCTTACCTTAACAGGAAGGATCTCTAGAACAAGCTATGATGGATGCATTAATCAACGATCGGGTAGACTTTGTCAAGTTATTACTGGAGAATGGTGTACATATACAGAGCTTTTTGACAATTCCTCGTTTAGAGGAACTCTATAATACAGTAAGTATACAGATTATGATGAAAGCCTGTTGTTAACATATTTATTGCATAAAGCGAGAAATGTTCAGAATGCAATATTCAGACAAATATAGTATGGAATGCTAGGAAGGAGTGGCAAGGTGCAAAACGTTGTTGGGAGGTCAAAACTTTGTAACTCCAACTTGTCAAGCTGTAGTTACTAGGTTTTGACCACCCACAATAGTAAATTTTCTGTAATTCTCAGAATTGAAGAAATTATTCTTTCCTTGGGGGGGGGGGGGGGGGGGGGGGAATTTGTTGTGTATACATGTAAACTCCTGTCAAAGTTAAAAATACACAGTCTTTGGTAGATCTATCTATTGATGTGTGGAATACAATTTTCTGTCCAAAACCAGATCTGGTTATGATTTCCCTTTTGGAAGAAGTCTGGGCTTGAGAAAACATTGAAATGAAACCAGCATTTTCTCCATTTACTTCAATATAAAATGTGTTATGTTTTGCACAAATCTTATCTTTATCAATATCCATTTTGTCCTGTGCAGCTTCTTTCAAATTGGACAACCCTATAATATTGCTGTTTTGGAAAGGGGTAAAGGTACCTCTGAACAGATATTTTTTATGCCCCTGTATTGAAAGATCAGGGCATAATGTTTTACTTGTGTCTGTCTGTCCTTCCGTTTGTCAGTCTGTGTGTCCTTCCAAAAACTTAACATGAAAACTGAACATTAGAATTTTTAGGGGCATTAGTGTTTCACAAACACATCTTTTTATGCCCCCATATCGAAAGATCAGGGGCATATTGTTTTACTCATGTCCATCTGTCTGTCTGTTTGTCTGTCATTCCGAAAGCTTACTTTGAAAATTTAACATTAGCTTTTTTGGGTGTATCCATGTTTGTGATTCGTGTTTCACAAACACATCTTCTTTTTCTTACAGAGACAAGGACCTCAGAATACTCTACGATATCTAGTCAGGGATGTAATAAAGGTAAATAGAAATGTAGCGCTCTCTTGAATTTTCATTCAACATATTCATTATAGATTAAGCAACATTAACTTACAACTGTTACATATTCTTTTGTCATGTATCTTGAGATATGCATTCTCTTATGCAAAAAAAAATCAAATATGATGATCATCATTTTCTCCTTTTCCTCCTATAATCACAGGCGGCAATCAGGTGACTTTGTTATGATATATATTCCTAACTTATGTAAACAAAAACACTGGGTAAGAACACATTTTCTCAAATTTTAAATCAAATACTTAACTCTCAGTATTGAGATACATACCATTCGATGCGTTGTAATCTCGGGTTTATTTTGATACAACCATATTCCCTCAAATCCATGTCAAAGCTGAGAACATTCGTGCAAAGTGCAAACATTTCTTAATAAAATATATCACGGCATTAAAAAATACTTTGCACGAATGTTCTCAGCTTTTACAGGGATCTGAGGGAAGATCTTGGTATCAAAATAGACCAGAGAGTAGGACGTATCAAATGGCAGGTATCTCAATATTGAGTGTTAAGTATTTGATTCAAAATTTGAGAAAAATGTGTACTTACCAAGTGTTTTTGTTTACAAAAGTTAGGAAAACATATCACAACAAAGTCACATGATTGCCGCCTGTGATAATATCAATGTCATGACATAAAAGGTCCATAATGTATTCACATCCATTTTGTCATTTGCAGCAGCTTTCAAACTGGACTGGGCAGTTGAGAGAGGCATCAAACTCAATCAATTACTTAAACTGGACTGGTCTACAAAATGACATTTGGGAATGTGTAAGATGCCTCTTACAACAATAATTTTGAAAATTTCTGCATTCACTATCATGTATTTCATCTATTCATGTTTACAGCATATGCCGAGTGGTTATAAATACACCTTGTTGGATATAGGCCTGGTTCTACAACATCTGATGGGAGGAGCGTTCAGGGCGACTTACTGCAGGAAACGATTCAGACAAAAATATAATGCTCTCAGACGAACGGTAAGTATTAAGTTTATCGCTAGAAATGTTTCAGATTTAAAAATTCTTCAATTTATAGAGATGGTTATAGACATATATTAGGCCACAAATATGACAGATTTAAAAAGAAAAAAAAATAGAATACAATGCCGCATCCACATTGTGCCCAAAAATATGCTGTGCGACTTTTGGATGTGGTCTGGCTTTGATGTGGAAGCGGAGTTGTGTATGTGACCAGGTCTTAACAAGAAGCATGATTCTCATTCTTGTAATAGCAAACCTTAAGTATTATTTGACTTTTCTGTAAACAAAGGCAATGAATTTAGTGCTTGAGATAGACTGGGTTTACCGCTATGTAATTGACTTGTATGGATAAATGGTCAATGTTGTTATATAATGTACAGCTTTATTTAAGTTGTAGTTGCCAGATTCAAGAATAACACAGACGAAATAATATTGTTTGTCCAAAATTATTTCATGGTTCACTTGATAAAATCATTGAAATTCTTATTTTAATAGAATGATCAATTTACTTTTAAAGTTTTCGATATATTAATGAACGCTTTGAAAGATCTTAAGCAGTTACAAAAATGAAAAAAAAAACACTTTAACCCTTTTCCAAACAAGACCTGGTTTTGACGTTCCTAATAGGAAAGGCTTCGGAAAACATTGAGGCAAAAGAAGAAACTGCTGATAACCAGCAGTTTCTCCTTTTGTCTCAATATTTTCTTTGCTATATTGTGCATAATTCCACTCCTTTTTAACATGAATTTTGTCATCCACAGCAGCTTTTAAACAGGACTACCATAAAATTTTGCCGTTTGGGAAAGGGTTAAAGTGACATTTCACAATTATTTTTACATAAATTTTACTTTTATTCTATCTGAAAGAGCATATTTTCTTATGAAAATTTCAAGCCAAAATATTGAACCGTTTACGAGAAATATAAAAACAAATTTTTGTGGACAGTTAATAGTTCAGATTTATATAGAATTGGTCATTTCTGTCTCAACTTTGAAGGAGTATGTTTCGCTTACAAATAACAGATTAAAAAAATTGATAGCATTTCTTACGCATTAGAATAGACAATCTTTGCATCAAGACATACTTTTAAAAAATGAAATAAATGTGAAATGTCACTTTAAACACTAATAATTCAAGTAGACCGTCTATCTGGTTCCCCTATTTTAGGGTACAGCTCAGGGAAATATTGTACAGCTGGTAACCAGCCTACCCACGCTAGTCAGCACAAAACAGGCCGAGGAATTGTTCCCCTATCCGTTCCACGATCTCATGATATGGGCCATCTTGATGAAAAGACAAAAAATGGCTATGTTCATGTGGCAACACGGGGAGGAGGCAATGGCAAAGGTGAGTGGTAAATTTTTAGCTCACCTTAGCACGAAGTGCTGAGGGTGAGCTATTGTGATCGCTCACCGTCCGCCGTCCGTCTGTCCATCTGTCTGTCCACAATTACTAAAAAATCTGCTCCTCCCAAACTATTAGGTCTAGAGTCTTGAAATTTTTGTATGTAGTATTTTCTCAATGCCCTCTACCAAAATACTTCAAATTATTGTGCTTAAAGAAAAATTGGCCCTATGTTGTGGGGTTTAAAGTTTCACACAGAAACACAGTTTTCTCAAAGACTATTTGGCCTAGAGTCTTGAAATTTTGCATGAATTTACATCTCATAAACCTCTAAATGAATACTAAAAATCATCACATTCCAAGGAAAGAAGCCCTATGTTGTTGGTTCTGGAATTTTCAAGTGAGGAATTGTTTTGACCAAGTAGATCTTATCACATATCTCATCCCTAAAATAACAGTTTGGGGTCTATAATCAGATTATGCAGATCATAATATCAGATAAAGAATGCATGGAGCTACAGATAAAAGGAGGTAAAAACATTCTATATTTGATGTTTAAAATCTAATTGCTTTGTTATGGGTACTCATTTGAGTAGTCTTGATTTAAGAATTCAAATGAATACCCTCAACATAGGGTGTTATAATATTAAAAAGATATTTTATGATTCTGAAGCCATTACCCTCTTTTACCTGTATCCCTGAGGCACCCAAGTTTGTTTACTCAATCTATGGATCATCTAAATACTTTAACCCTTTCCTGAAAAGACCTTGTTTTGAAGTCCCTATTAGAAAAAGCTTTGGAAATTAATGAGTCAAATGAAGAAAACGCTGATTCTCCTTTTACCTCAATATTTTATTTTATTCAATATTTTATATGCTAGTTTATTGTAAAACGAATCCTATTTGTACTGCTGTCAATTTTGTATTCTGAACTTTCAAATTGGAACAGTCTATTTCCTGTCTGTACCTTTCTGTATGGGAAAGCATTATGCCCTTTCTCTACCATACACAGGTTTGCCTCACCTGTAAATGATATGGTAAAAGAAGAAAATGTTGATAACTTGATAGCCTGTGTTGTCTCATTTTGCCTCATCATTTTCTCTGCATTTTTATACATGAATGCAGTCTTTATCAACACCTGTTTTATCATCTACAGCAGCTTGTAATTATGTATGCTCTTATGTTATGTTGTTTGGAAAAGGTTTAACCATAACCAAATCCTTACTGTTCAATGAATATTTCCCCTATGTTGTGGGTTCCATATAAATGATAGAGGGCAATGTTTGACAATCTTTTCAAATTTTTAAGGCCTGAAGATAATTTTTTTGCCTTGTTTTAGAACTATTAAAATTATTCCTATGCTGTAGGCCTTTGCATTTTGTACAGAAAAAAGTTCATATAAGTTGTGTGTGTCATATTGTCATATAGTTCAAGATATCATTATGCTTTGAAAATAAGCTCTACCATGAGGTATTCTAGATTTGAAAAAAAGGGGACAGGTTTAGAATTGTCTTAGAATTTCCAAACCTTAAAGTGACATTTCACAATTATTTCTACATAAATTTTACTTTCATTCTATCTGAAAGAGCATGTTTTTTTATGAAAATTCTGAAAATTTCAAGCCAAAATATTTAACGGTTTACGAGAAATATATAAATTTGTGCTAAAATTAAACAAATTGTTGTGGACTATATAGATTTTGTCATTTCTGTCTCAACTTTAAAGGCATATTTTTTGCTTATAACAACTGATAACATTTCTACGCATTAGATTAAACAATCTTTGCATCAAGACATACTTTTTAAAAAAAAGAAATAAACTTGAAATGTCACTTTAAGGTATTTGACCCATCATTAAAAACTCCACTTTCTAGCAATGGGACATGTATCAAATTACACACTCTTGTAAATACATTTCAAATAAGTTGATTCGCCATGCCGGATTTCAAGATTATGCTTCAAGAAGGAAATAATCTACAAATATCTTTTAACTCTATTTTCATATGAAAGGGAGGTAATTTATAACATTTTTGCCAAATATTTCCATAATTATGCATTAATTCAAAATTCTAAACCGTTCAAAATGCTTATGTTTGTATTTGGATTGGAAATATAACACAGTTTATGATTTAACCCTTTCCCAAACAAGACCTGGTTTTGACGTCCCTAACAGAAATGGCTTGGGAAAACATTGAAACAAAAGAAGAAACTGCTGATAACCAGCAGTTTCTCCTTTTGTCTCAATATTTTCTATGCCATATTCTACACAAATCCTTTCTTTAATAACATCTATATTGTCATTTGTGGCAGTTTTTGAAGTGGATCACCCTAAAATTTTGTCGTTTGGGTAAAGGTTAATGGCACTTTTCAAATTTAGCCTCTGGCTCTTTGGTGCTAATGATTGGTTGCATATGTTAAGTTCTATGGTTTCTAAATATTATAGCCCAATGACCTGTTTCCAAAATTAATGCTTCGATTTGTCTATGTGCAATGGAAATTCAGCAATATATTGTGGATTTTCTGATTTTAAATACAGATATAGTGAAAAAAATTTGACAATCTTTTCCCAAATTATGCTTTGAAATTAAGTGTGTACCATTGTCATATGACTCTTTTTCAAAATCCTCGGAAATTTAAAAGGTTTGCTAAAAAGTATGTCTCAGGAAGCTCTAAGGTGAGCGATATAGGACCATCTTGGTCCTCTTGGCCATTTTTGGGGGCGATGGTGTTTCACAAACATACTGTTTAGGTTGGATATAAGAATATTACAATTGACCAATTATGAAAGATGAGTTTGGCCTCGGCATATCTTTGTGCCTTGGATATCTGGCTTCCCTCAAGATTGTTTGAAAATTATTTGCATTTTAATGAAAATTCACAAAAAGCAGATGATTGTAGATAAGATTAAAAGCACCTGGCTAAATGTGGAAGGACAAAAATGTGTTGAAATCAAAAAAAATTATCTTGTATTTATTACAGGCCCTGATGGCGTGTAAGCTGTACCGAGCGATGGCTCATGAAGCTGACCAGGATGATCTGGAGATAGAGATACCTGATGAGATACGGACATACGCACAGTGAGTGTTGATCTTGAATGATATTTCTCCGTTGTTGTTAGTGAGCTTGGACTTAATGTCAAGGGAGCTAATGTCACAGCCTTAGCCCTGCATCGGTGTTGGCGTCGCATCTTAAAAAACTTAAACCTGGTCCATATACTTCACACATGGAAACCTCCTGCCAAGACCTTTCATCTGCGACCATGACCTTTGACCTAGTGACCTTGACTTTGGAGTTTGACCTACTTTAAAAAACTTCAATCAGACCAATATTTCATGCACTATTACAAATACACACTTGATATTTCACATATGGATACCTAGTGCCTTGACCTTAAAACCATGACCTTTGGCCTAGTGGCCTTGACCTTTAACCTTGGACTTCTTTTGTTGCGACAAGCTCTGGTACAGGCGAGCTACATTGTCTGCGGACAACTATTGTTTCTGAATTTTCTTGAATAATAGTTTTGCAATGCTGATAGTCCCTTTTGATATAGGGAAGTGACTTTTCATGCCCATTTATTGAAAGCTAATGGGCATTTCTTCTTACTGCTGTATGTCTTTCTCTTTTTCTATCCAAAACATTAGGCAAAAACATTTCATGGGAATTTGTGTTATAAAAACACATCTTGTATTAGTTTGTTCACAGTGGAAAACAGTGTCTATTTGAAAGTGAAAGACATGAACAATTACTTGGTTTTGGTGTCCCTAGTAGTAAAGCCTTTGAGAAACAGAAGCAAAAGAAGAAAATGCTGATAAACAGCATTTTTAGCTCACCTTAGCACGAAGTGCTGAGGGTGAGCTATTGTGATCGCTCACCGTCCGTCGTCCGTCTGTCCGTCTGTCCGTCCGTCTGTCTGTCCACAATTACTAAAAAATTTTCTCCTCCCAAACTATAAGGTCTAGAGCCTTGAAATTTTGTATGTAGTATTGTCTCAATGCCCTCTACCAAAATACTTCAAATAATTGCGCTTATAGAAAAATTGGCCCTATGTTGTGGGGTTTAAGGTTTCACACTGAAACACAGTTTTCTCAAGGACTATTTGGCCTAGAGTCTTGAAATTTTGCATGACTTTACATCTCATAGACCTCTAACAGAATACTAAAAATCATCACATTGCAAGGAAAGAAGCCCTATGTTATGGGTTCTGGAATTTTCAAGTGAGGAATTGTTTTGACCAGGTAGATTTTATCACATATCGTTGGTGGGGAGTCAAACCCTCGTAACTACAGCTTGAATAAGCTGGAGTTACGAGGTTTTGACTCCCCACCGGCGATATCATATCCCTATTATCAGATTATGCAGATCATAATATCTGATAAAGAATGCATATGGAGCTACAGATAAAAGGAGGTAAATCATTCTATATTTGATGTTTAAAATCTGAACGCTTTGTTATGGGTACTCATTTGAATAGTCTTGATTTAAGAATTCAAATGAATACCCTCAACATAGGGTGTTAAAATATTAAAAAGATATTTTATGATTCTGAAAGCCATTACCCTCTTTTACCTGTATCCCTGAGGCACCTAATCCACTTGTGTTTGTTTAGGGATCAACTAAATACTTTAACCCTTTCCTGGAAAGACCTTGTTTTGAAGTCCCTATTAGAAAAGGCTTTGGAAATTAATGAGTCAAATGAAGAAAGTGCTGATTCTCCTTTTACCTCAATATTTTATTTTATTCAATATTTTATATGCTAGTTTATTGTAAACGAATCCTATTTGTACCGCTGTCAATTTTGTATTCTGAACTTTCAAATTGCGACAGTCTATTTCCTTTCTTTACCTTTCTGTATGGGAAAGCATTATGCCCTTTCTCTACCATACACAGGTTTGCCTCACCGACAGAAAAGGCTTGTAAGTGATATGGTAAAAGAAGAAAATGTTGATAACTTGATAGCCTGTGTTGTCTCATTTTGCCTCATCATTTTCTCTGCATTTTTATACATGAAGAATGCAGTCTTTATCAACACCTGTTTTATCATCTACAGCAGCTTGTAATTATGTCTGCTCTTATGTTATGTTGTATGGAAAAGGTTTAACCATAACCAAATCCTTACTGTTCAATGAATATTTCCCCTATGTTGTGGGTTCCATATAAATGATAGAGGGCAATGTTTGACAATCTTTTCAACTTGTTAAGGCCTGAAGATAATTTTTTTGCCTCGTTTAAGAACTTTTAGAATTATTCCTATGCTTTAGGCTCTTGCATTTTGTACAGAAAAAAGTGCATATAAGTTGTGTGTGTCATATTGTTTTGTTCAACAGATTAGTTCAAGTTATCATTTCGCTTTGAAAATAAGCTCTACCATGAGGTATTCTAGATTTGAAAAAGCGGGAACAGGTTTAAAATTGTCTTAGAATTTCCAAACTTTCTATGGTTTCTAAATATTATAGCCTGATGACATCTTTCCAAGATTAATGCTTCAATTTGTCTATGTGCAATGGAAATTCAGCAATATGTTGTGGATTTTCTGGTTTAAATACAGATATAGGGAAAAATCTTTGACAATCTTTTCCCAAATTGTGCTTTGAAATTAAGTGTGTACCATTGTCATATGACTCCTTTTCAAAATCCTCGGAGATTTAAAAGGTTTGTTAAAAAGTATGTCTCAGGTGCTCTAAGGTGAGCGATATAGGACCATCTTGGTCCTCTTGTTCTTCTTTTGCCACAATACTTTCTTTGTTATATTGTTCTCTTATTCTATGCTTATCAACAACTATTTTCTCTTCTGCAATAGCTTTCAAATTGAATCAGTCTAGAATAGTGTTGTTTTGGAAACGGTTGTTAATACAATATCTGTTTCGTTTGATGCAGAGGCTGCGGCATTAGCGCAGTTGGTAGTGCATCTGCCTTTCATTCGAGAGGTCCCGGGTTCAATACCCGGCGGCAGCAAATACCCTTTCTGACAAAATTGTCACCCACCAATGGGTTTGAAATCGTAAACCTAAGTGGGCGAGCAGCTGGAGGCTCGGTAAGGGTGTTGTGGTAGTACTGGTTTGAGAAACAACAGGAATCCATGGGTAGGTGCTCCAGCCGCCGCGATATGACCCTGGCAGTTGGAAACATTGTTAAACCCAAATTAACTAAATAAACTTATCTGCAACAGCTTTCAAATTGAATTATTGTAGAATAGTGTTGTTTTGGAAAGGTTTGTTAATACAATATCTGTTTCATTTGATGCAGAGATGACAGAAATTTTGTTTTTCTCAATACAACATTAGCCCTTGAGTTACTAGAACACTGTTATAAGATCAATGATGACTACACACAACAGTTACTCACATACAAACTCAAGAACTTCAGTCTAGAATAATGTTGTTTGGAAAGGGTTGTTATCCCTTTCCAAAACAACAGATTCTCAGACTGTCCCAATTTCAAAGCTGCTCCAGACTACAGAGTGAATTAAGATAGCATTAGTATATGATATAGCACAGAAAATATTGAGGCAAAAGGAGAAACTGCTGGTTATCAGCAGTTTCTTCTTTTGTCTCAATGTTTTCCCAAGCCTTTTCCAACAGTGAAACCAAAACCAGGCCTTGTTTGGGAAAGGATTAAACAATATCTGTTTCATTTGATGCAAAGGTAATATATATTTTGTTTTTCTCCATTCAGGGAGTTTCAAACATTAGCCCTTGAGCTGCTAGAACACTGTTATAAGATAGACGATGATTACACACAGCAGTTACTCACGTACGAGCTGAAGAACTTCAGCGATCAGACGTGCCTGAGTCTGGCGTACGCGGCCAACCATCGTGAGTTTCTCGCACACACATGCTGTCAGATACTCCTCACTGACATGTGGATGGGTGGGCTGCGTATGAGGAAAAGTACTAGTATGAAGGTAATGTTATAAAGATTTAACCCGTAACTTTAGTAATAAGACCTGTCTGAGTCTGGCGTACGAGGTTAACCATCGTGAATTTCTCGCACACACATGCTGTCAGATTCTCCTCACTGACATGTGGATGGGTGGGCTGCGTATGAGGAAAAGTACTAGTATGAAGGTAATGTTATAAAGATTTAACCCGTAACTTTAGTAATAAGACCTGTCTGAGTCTGGCGTACGAGGTTAACCATCGTGAGTTTCTCGCACACACATGCTGCCAGATTCTCCTCACAGACATGTGGATGGGTGGGCTGCGTATGAGGAAAAGTACTAGTATGAAGGTAATGTTATAAAGATTTAACCCGTAACTTTAGTAATAAGACCTGTCTGAGTCTGGCGTACGAGGTTAACCATCGTGAGTTTCTCGCACACACATGCTGCCAGATTCTCCTCACAGACATGTGGATGGGTGGACTACGTATGAGGAAAAGTACTAGTATGAAGGTATGTTTTAAAATCTGATTTTAACTCAAATCCTTTTTTCTCAGAAGGTGGATATAAATAAATAATTATGTTAATTTCCTTTTGTTTGCCTGTCTGTACATATGATGTACACATCCTTGGAATGCAACTCCACCAATTAATGATAGATTTGGATGAAATTTCAATGAATGCTTAGAATCACCCGACCTTACACATATTGCATTGATAAAAGAATGATAACTTATTGTAAGCGCTTGACTATCTATCCACCTCATATATTCAAAACTTGTTCATGTTTTACATGTTAACCCATTACCAGACAGCAAAACTTAGACTGTTCCAAATTCAAACATGATGCAGACGACAATCCCAAGTGAATGAAGTCTTAAAATTCATGGTTGTTGTAGGTAGAAAATATTGCGGGAAATGAAGAAATTGCTTGTCACAAGCAATTTCTTTATTTACCACAATGTTTTTCCAAGCCTTTTCTTGTGAAGGAGTCTAAAGGTGTCACTGTGCAGTAATGGGTCAATATGTTTTCCAGGTTTTACTTGGTATTCTCTGTCCGCCGTACATTATGGCGCTAGAGTTTAAGAGTAAAGAAGAATTACAACTGATGCCACAGACCATGGAGGAACATTTAGATGAACTCAACAGTCAGTTTAGTGACAACGAAAACCTGTCTATCAGCTCATTTGAGGAAGAACAAGTGAGTAAAATAGATTGTTGTGCTCACTGAAAGAAGTTGTCAAAGGTATAGTAAATGACAAAAATTAGTGACGTCAAAGAATCAATGTAAATTCCTCATGTTTAATATTTGACCTATAATAATTCAACAGTCAGTTTAGTGACAACGAAAACCTATCTATCAGCTCATTTGAGGAAGAACAAGTGAGTAAATATCAATGAGTTTTAAGCTAAAATAGATTGGATTTACTGCTATGTATTGATAAGTTGTCTGTGTTGTTATAAAATCTTGTAACTACAGCTTGAATCAAGCTGTAGTTGTGAGGTTTTAGAATAACACCAGTGAAATACTATAGTTTGTCATAAATTACTTCATGTTACTTGATAAAATCAAACCCTATTAGTATGTTGTGCTCACTGAAAGAAGTTTGTCAGATGTACAGTGCATGACTTAAAATTAGTGAGGCAAAGAACCATCATAAATCCTGTTTTATATGGTTGGTCTCAGCACACTTGCTGTAATTGATCATTTATTCACATACTCAGCCATGTAATTACAATTCCATAATCACTGTGGGCTACAGGTGCAACCCCTTGGAGAATAATGCATCATCACAGAGTCCTGATTGGTGCAAGGCATCTGTTCTAAAATTGAATTTTCAATATAACATAAAGTGCCCTATAGTCGTCATGTTTGGCTATTCAAACTGTAATTGCGCCTTAAGTCGTCAGTCTACCGGTTCCCTGCTTTTACCATATCAAAGCTGGACCATTTATCTACGATTCCGTATATACATTGTAACTCTATATGATAAAATATGCAAGATATTGAAGGAAAAAGAGGGCTGGGGTCCAGCTGACGACATTTGGACATCGCGGACCTAAAGTCGTCAAGTTATATGTCCTTAAGTCGTCACCCTTTAGAAAACAATAAAAATAGCGTCAATTGATATTTAAAATGATTTTAAAACATAATTTTATGTATCATTATTCAATACTTAAGCCATCCAACCTTAATTACTAGCCCTGGGTAGCATAGATCTACTGAATCCGATCTCTCAAATTAGGCACCCCTTCGATATTTGTACCGTGATTTTTCCCAAATGACATCTTTTTCTTCTATGGGTGATATTGTAACTCTTTCATGACCAAGACCTGGTTTTGATATCGTTTTTCAATGGTGTTTTGTAAGCATTGAAAGAAAAGAAGAATATAAAGACAATCTGCATTTTCTTCTTTTCCATCATTACTCTCCACGGTATTATAGAAACATTTCTCAACACTGATAACAGCCATTTTTAGCTCACCTGAGCACAAAGTGCTCAAGGTGAGCTATTGTGGTCACTTTTTGTCCGTCGTCCGTCTGTCCGTCCGTCTGTCTGTCTGTCTGTCCGTCCGTCCGTCCGTCCACAATTTCGTGTTTACACTCTAACATCTACAAATATAAGTCAATCTTGACCAAACTTGGTCAAAACATGTATGGCCATAAGATCTCGAATGAGTTCGATCATGGGTCAGATCGAACTAGAAAGTCAGGAGTTATCTGCCCTTGAATGCGAAAAATACCTAGTTTTGACCTTGTTTACACTCTAGAATCTACAATTATTCATCAATCAGGACAAAACTTGGACACAATGTTGGGGACCATGAGATCTGGAATGAGTTTGATTTTCAGTCTGATCTGATCAGAAAGTCCAGAGTTACTTGCCCTTGAATTTGACCAAATTGTCATTTTTGGCTGTTTTCGACCTTGTTTACACTCTAGAATCTACAATTATTGATCAATCAAGCCAAAACTTGTACACAATATTGGGGATCATAAGATCTGGGATGAGTTTGATTTTCAGTCTTATCTGATCAGAAAGTCGTGAGTTATGAGCCCTTGAATTTGACAAAATTGCTTTTTTTGACTGTTTTCGACCTTATTTACACTCTAGAATCTACAATTTTTGACCAATCAAGACTAATCTTGGACACAATGTTGCAGGCCATAAGATCTCAAATGAGTTTGATTTTCAGTCTGATCTGACCAGTAAGATGAGAGTTAGGTGCCCTTGAATTTGATAAAATTGTCGTTTTTGGCTGTTTTTGACATTGTTTACACTCTAGAATCTACAATTATTTATCAATCAAGCCAAAACTGAAAAACAGTGTTTGAGACCATAAGATCTTGTATGAGTTTGATTTTCAGTCTGATCTGATCAAAAAGTTGAGAGTTATGTGCCCTTGAATTTGACAAATTTGCTGTTTTCGACTGTTTTCGACCTTGTTTACACTCTAGAATCTACAATTATTGACCAATCAAGACTAATCTTGGACACAATGTTGGAAACCATAAGATCTCAAATGAGTTTGATTTTCAGTCTGATCTGACCAGAAAGATGAGAGTTATGTGCCCTTGAATTTGATAAAATTGCTGTTTTCGGCTGTTTTTGACATTGTTAAAACTCTAGAATCTACAATTATTTATCAATTAAGACAAAACTTGAAAATAATGTTTGAGACCATAAGATCTTTGATGAGTTTGATTTTCAGTCTGATCTGATCAAAAAGTTGAGAGTTATGTGCCCTTGAATTTGACAAAATTGCTGTTTTCGACTGTTTTCGACCTTGTTTACGCTCTAGAATATACAATTATTGACAAATCAAGACAAGTCTTGGACACAATGTTGGGTATTATAAGATCTCAGATGAGTATGATTTTCAGTCTGATCTGACTAGAAAGTCAAGAGTTTTGTGCTCTTGAATTTGATTAAACTGCCGTTTTCGGCTGTTTTCGACCTTGTTTATACTCTAGAATCTACAATTATTGATCAATCAGCACAAAACTTGGACACAATGTTGGGGATCATAAGATCTGGAATGGGTTTGATTTTCATTCTGATCTGATAAAAAAGTCGAGAGAAATGTGCCCTTGAATTTGACAAAATTGCTGTTTTCGGCTGTTTTTGACCTTGTTTATACTCCAGAATCTACAATTATTTATCAAACAAGACAAATTTTGGACACAATGTTTGGCACCATAAGATTGTGGATGAGTTTGATTTTCACAACGTTATTGACCAGAAGTTCGTTTTCAGTCTTAAAGTCATAAATATTTATTGAAGTGAATAAAAGTGTTGCTCATATCATTTTGGTTCAGGTGAGCGATATAGGACCATCATGGTCCTCTTGTTTAAATCAGCGTCTGCTTTCAAAGTTTCTTTTTCAGATTGGAAAAATGCTGTATGCCCTATACTCGTCATGTGGACTTAAAGTCGTCATCGACTTTTAATCTGGTTTTGGGGACCGAAATTGATATATAAAGCTAGAACGGGGGTTTAAATATGTATTGAAATATATCTTTTGTAAGCTAGAGTTATCCCTTTGGTAATTTGTGTAGGTAAATGTGTACAACATGCATTCGCGTGAGAGCCTGTGTTTACGTCCATTGTCTTCGGGCGTTCTATGTCCTGGTGCAAAATACACAGGTCCGAATCACCGTACATATACACGTTCACTATCAAAAAGGGTTAATAAACAAAGTATATGGACGAAACAAGAGATATTTCCCTTTCAAATGACGTTTCTTTTTAATCTTTAAAATGACAGAAACGTGAGAAAAAGACATTACAAAAACAGTGACGACAATAGGACACTGACGACTATAGGGCACTTTACGTTATTGTTTATATCGATGATATTAAAATATATGTTCATTGCATGTATTTTTTCCATCCTCCCATTTTGATAAAGGCCTAATTTATGTTTTACTAATACAACTAATTTTGAATTCCAGAATGTCTATATGGAAGAGCTGGAATCCAGGATCACAGTGACACTTGTGTGTTTACCATAATTGTATAACTAAAAAATGTTAACAGAGGCGTTAAATCTCATAGAATCAATTATTTTGAATTCTAGAATGACTATATGGAAGAGCTAGAATCCAGCATAACAGCGACGCAGGTGTACACAGGTGGTACTGCAGTAAAGGAGAATGGGTTTTTAGGACCAGATTCCTGTGTCTACAGTAATCATGTATACAAGAAGAAGAAAAGTCCACTCAGACTCGGCAAGAAAATCTACGAGTTCTATAATGCTCCGATAACCAAGTTCTGGGCCCATACTGTAAGTGAAACGTGTACAAAACTTTCTTCTAACAGTTTCATTTAAAATTGTGTAAAATAAATTGCCCTAGACATTTTAATTAATTTGTCTCAAGTTTTTGGGTGCATGCTTACTTATCCGCATTTGAGTTGTTTTAAAACTAGTGTCAGTTTAGAAATTAATTAACCCATACCCACATAGTGACGCCTTTTAAAGCCTAATGACATTGATGCTTTGAAAAGATTGTGGAAATTGAAGAAACTGCTTGTTATAAACCACTCCTTTTTTCCCACAATATTTATTTCCCAGATAGACCAAAAATTGTACAATTTCATTCACTTGTAAGTGCCTTCTGCAAAATCTTTGGATTTGGGCCAGTCTGAAATTTTGCTGTTTAGTAATGGGTCAAATATACAATATAGTTAGGGAAAATGAAATGATAAACTTAACATTTGGAGATAGTGTTAATCAATCACTAAGTATTTCACTGCTTTTTATGCGCCCCGTATCGAGAGATCGGGGGCATATTGTTTTACTTGTGTCCGTCTGTCTGTTTGTCTGTCCAAAAACTTAACATTGGCCTTTTCTCCAAAAGTATTCAACATACAAAGCTCAAATTTGGTATGTAGCCTTCTTTCTGTTCCATGCAAGATGACCTTCCTCAAGGTCATTCCATAACCCTTATCAACCCTTAACCTGAAAACTTAATATGAAAATTTAACATTGACATTTCGGGGGCATTCATGGTTCACAAACACATCTTGTTGTTTTCAGCTGCAGTTGAGGGTTTTTGTTGAAAAGCGATTAGGGTTTTCGTTGAAAAGCAACGGTTTTCTCTATTTTACAGGTATCCTACTTTGTGTTCCTGTTTATGTATACCTACATTGTCCTTCCCAAGACTACGATACAACCCAAATGGCAGGAGTACTATGTGATAATCTATGTTGCTACTCTAGCCATTGAAAAGTTTCGTCAGGTGAGTTCTTCACATCATGATTTTAAGTGAGTCATAACTTTATGTCAATAAACACTGTGGTTAGTCATGTGAAGTAGAATTTCAGAAAATAATCAATGTTAATGTCAATAATTGGCCAATTTGAATTTGGTTTGAAGCAGTTTGATGTTATGGATAAAACCAAGGGAGGCAATTCCTGAGGAAGTTGTAAATTATTTTAAGCTGAGTTATTGTTCCTGAATGTTATTGTGAAAGGTATAGCCAATGTGAGAATTGTTATTCTTCTGGAGGTTTGCAAGTGTTAGAGTTTTACTTGAAGTTAGGTAATCTGATACAATCCAGACCAGACTGTGTGTATTTGAAGAGAATATCATGATTTTGTAATCAAACTTCAACTATCAACCCTTTTCCAATCAAGAATTGATTTTTAACACCTCTTAATTAGGTGTTGGAAAACCTTGCGAGAAATGAAAATCGTAAGCCAGCATTTTCTCCTTTCCCTCAACTATGTTATCTAAAGATTCTCTATTTTTGTTCCGCCATATAGAAAGATTGGTGGCATATTGTTTTACTCATGTCTGTCCATCTGTCTGTCTGTCAGTCTGAAAACTTAACATGAAAAGCTTAACATTAGCCTTTGGGGAGGGGGGGGGGGCTTTAGTGTTTTACAAACACACCTTGTTTAAGCATTTATTTACTCATCTTGAACATGGTAAATTCATACATATCCAAATTGCTTTTTTTTAGAAAAGGATGAATATCAATCGCTCGCTGGTGAGATGATTCTGAGTACGCACAACATAGGGTTTAGTTGAATTGTAAATGAGAAAAGACATTTTGAAAAGTCATCACATCCACTTAATTGCAACAGTGCTTTTGCATCTGAAGGCTGAAGTTTTTCAACACTGCCTTCAATGTTTGTCCAAATTAGGGTGAAGCATTCATTTACCGGTTATATAAAGATATCTTCTTTCTTCAGTCAGATGTCAGTTGGTATTTATGCACTTTACATTGCATTCAAAGAACAAATTGCAGGTTAATATTTAAAGATAAAGCACATGCCATTTGCTCTAGATGTTGTTGCCAAAATGATGGACCAATGCAAAATTATTTTATGACACAAATATGTTTTCATTTAAAACTGTTCTATTACCTAAGCCCCTGGAACAATGAAGGTTAGATAAAAATCAAATTTTCTGCTGAAATGACATTTCTAAATAAAAGAATCTATTCTATGTTACATTTATTGGGACAATCTAAATGTTATGACAGCTTTCGTGTGCAATAACATCATGGTTATATATACTAAAATCAATTTGACATTCCTTTGTTACTGTAAAAGGATTGTATATATGACTTATCAATTAAAATAATTGAACATTCCCTTATTTGAACAGATAACAGCAATAAATTTTAGTCTGGGAATGATGAAAGGGCCCATATGGCATTTATACCATCTCATCATTGAATAAATACTCCAAAGCTCCTCCAGTGCTTTCCAAAGCCTGTCACAAGCAATTTCTTCATTTCCCTCCTTATTTACCAAAGCCATTATCTTGTAGGGCGTTAAATGTGTCATTAATATGTGGAAATTGCTCAATATCTTTGCTTAACCCTTTCCCAAAAAAGCAAGACCTGGTTTTGACGTCCCTAGCCTTGGGAAAACATTGAGACAAAAGAAGAAACTGCTGATAACCAGCAGTTTCTCCTTTTGTCTCAATATTTTCTATGCCATATTTTACACAAATCCTATCTTTAATAACAACCATTTTGTCATTTGTGGCAGTTTTTGAAGTGGATCACCCTAAAATTTTGTCGTTTGGGAAAGGGTTAAACTGATTTTGATACATGTTTGCCTCAAATGCAATAAGGCTCCTTCTCTTAGATCACTACTCAAAATTTAATGGTCAGTCAATTGTCCTTTTGAAATCAAACGTTGATAGAAAAGAAACAATTTCTTTGACAATATAACAAAGTGTATGTAAATACAATGCTTTCACATGTTATGTAAATAAATCAAAGGTAAAAAGTGATATAAGGTTTGGAAGGAATTTGAAGCTTAGCCATGTCAAACAAGACATTGTTCATTTCTCAATGAACATCCATTTTGTCATTTGTAGCAACTTCAAAAGTGGTGCAGGCTAGAATTTTGTCAACAGTAAAATGTCAGACTTGTCCATTTTAAGTGCTTGTCTCAAAGAAAACCATGGAAACCCTTCCACAAGCACTTCTCATACTAGAGGTGCCCTGTGTTGTAGGTACTCTCTTTAATATTGCTGAATAAGCAATTTTTGCTAGACTTTTAATTAATTCCTTTGTGGTACCTTTTAGTGTGTGGGAGCACATTTGGTAAAAGGAATTTCTTTAAACCAAAGAACAAAACAAATCTATGTAAAATATCAATAATAATTGATTTTAGTCTTGTTTGTTTTTGTATAAAAGCCTCAGAAGCTCTAATGCATGTCCATATTACATCTGTCAATAAACAGATTTGTTCAGAACAGCCAGAACAATATTCCATTTATATGGCCCATTGTTTGCTGAATTGTACAAACAAGCGGGCCAAAATGCCGCAACATTATTTCTATTATTTGTTCGGATATCCTGACCTAGCCAGGACTTATTGTCCTGGAAAACTGGGAATGGCTGATTGGGAATTTTTCAAAAACAATTGTCAATCATCAGAAGAAACAATTTTAAAAACTTGTAAATAGAATTAATTTTTTGCCTGTCATGAAAAACGAGCCCTTTGGGGGAATTGTATTAACCCAATTCCAAGCAACAAAATTTTGCTGGTTTTTGACATTTTCTTCTGTTGTCTCAATTGTTTCCCAAGCCCTCTTTTAATTAGAGTCATCAAAACCATGTCTTCTTTGGGAAAGGGTAAACCCAATCCCACTTTTTGATCCTTTTGAAGCTCCCATGAGATAAAGTATTCTGAGAACATTGTGGAAAATGAAGAAACTGCATGCATCCAGCATTTTTTTCATTTCTCACAATGGGTTCTAAACCTTTAAAATTTCATTCACTTGATAAACAAATTATTAATTCACAGAATTGATGCAGGACCTTTGCAAGTGCATAGAAGTCATGTCATTCCAAAACTCTGTAATTCCAGGCTGGTTAGAGCTGGAGTTACAAGGTGTTGCAATAAAACCAACATGTTAACCATTACCAAACAATGACTCTTTTTGACTCCCTTCAAGATAATGGATTTGGAGAACATTGTGGAAAATGAAGAAATTGCTTGTGACAAGCAATTTCTTCATTTCCCACAATGTTTTCTACCAAAAATGATCAACAAACTTTGAATTTTATTCAATTGAATTTGTCGGCTGCAACATCTTTGAATTTAGACCAGTCTAAAATATTGCTGTTTGGTAATGGGTTAACCCTTTCCCAAACAATACAATTTCAGGGTGCTCCAATTTGAAAGATGTTGCATACGACAAAATCAAGATTGAAAACCATTGGATTTATGTAAAATATAGCGTAGAAAATATTGAGGCAAAAGGAGAAAATGCTGATTATCAGCATTTTCTTCTTTTGGCTCAATGTTTTCCCAAGCCTTTTCTATTAGGGACGTCAAAAGCAGGTCTTGTTTGGGAAAGGGTTAAATAGTCTTTACGCTCCCCATAATTTCTCTGTAATCCACAAGAATTAGTTAATGTATTGTATGCAAATAGATGCATTAGTTTGGATCACTATTGTTAACCTGCTCCCAAACTGCAACTTCTTTTAATAACCCTTTCCCAAACAAGACCTGGTTTTGACGCCCCTAATAGAAAAGGCTTGGGAAAATATTGAAACAAAAGAAGAAACTGCTGATAACCAGCAGTTTCTCCTTTTGTCTCAATATTTTCTATGCCATATTTTACAGAAATCTTACTTTAACAACATCCATTTTGACATTTGTGGAAGTTTTTGAAGTAGATCACCCTAAAATTTTGTTTTTTGGGAAAGGGTTAATGCCCCCCGCCCCCCCCCCCCCCCCCACCACTGGATAGAGGTTTAAAAAAAATCTTACAGGAAAAGAAAAATTTCTGCTGATAACCAGCATAGTCTTCTTTTCCTCCAATGTTTTCTATGCCATTACATGGGTATTTTTTACATGAGTTGGTTTTCCTTTTGTCATCATTCTGCAACTCTTTCCAAATAGAGGGTTGTATTTTCTGGCATTTTGGAAAGGGTTATTGGGCTGGAATAGTATGACTGACTTTCATACAAATATTTTGTACTCATTACTCCTGGTTATACCCCCCACAACAAAGTAATGGGGGGGGGGGGGGGTATACTGGATTCAGGTTGTCCGTCCGTGGACATAATTTTGTGTCCTCTTCTCCTTCCACAGTTTTTGACCGATTTTACTGAAATTTTAGCAGGTTGTTTCCTATCATATGAAGTTGTGCACCTGCAATTTTCATCTTTATCCAGGCAGTAGTTTCAGAGTTATGCCACTTTGAACTTTAGCACTTTTTCAGTGACAACGCGCTAGTGGGGGGTATTTGTCCGCTTTGCGACAGTTTTATCTGGGTCAGAATCATTGACTGGTGGTCATTTCTTACTTTTCACTCAATGATTTCAGTTTCAAATTTTGATAATAAGTCCAGAAAATGTAAAAGGAAAAAAAATATTCAGTTGACATTGTTGGCTGCAACATCTTTGAATTAGGAACAGTCTTATTTTAACTTTCAGCCTTTCCCAAATGGCAAAATTTTAGGATGGTCAAATTTGAAAGCTTCGGCAGACGACAAAAAGGGATGCTGTTTAAGATAGAATTTGTGTATAAGATAGCATGGAAAATATTGACACAAAAGGAGAAATTGCTGGTAATCAGCAGTTTCTTCTTTTGTCTCAATGATTTCCCAAAGCCATTTCTATAAAGAACGTCAAACCAGGTCTTGTTTGGGAAAGGGTTAAATATTGAGAGTCATTATCCAGGGTCTATAGGTCATGGCTAATTATCATGCAAAAACTTTTTTACAGTTAATGAAAAATTCTCTTTTATTATACAACATAAATAAAAAATAATCACCAACAAATTATTTCAATATAAAAAATAAATAGACAAGAAAATATATTTAAAAAAACAATAACAACAGCAATATTTAAAAAAAACAATAACAACAACAAGAAATGTTACCAAACTTTTTCAAACAACTAGTTCAAGTTTTCAAACTGTGTTCCTCAAAATATAAAATGTAATTTAACCTTTTCTCAAATAACAAATTTGAGACTGTTCTGATTTTTCAGCTGGTGCAGACATCAAAACGGATCTTTACAAAGTTGGTATTCTATAGTACAATATAATACAGAAAAGCAAAAGGAGAAAATGCTGGAAAATCAGCATTTTCTTCTCTTGCCTTAATATTTTTGTCAGTCTTTTTCGTTAGGGAAGTCAAAACCGCGTCTTGTTTGGGAATGGTTTAGAAAATTCTGACAACTAAGCAGATATGTCATATTTGTAGAAGAAGCTAGCTTTTCTGAATATTTCGCAATCGACATTGAGAGCATTTTGAAATTGATGCCTGTTTCATTCAAGGTAGAGCTGGCACTCGTAATGTTGACAATACACTTGTGTTGGTTTCACCATGTCTGTCTGTCTGTCCGTCCGTCCGTCCGTAGACTTTTTCGTTTCCGTGCTCTTAGTCATGAACCGGTTGACCTAGGATCATGAAACTTTACACAGTTGTTGCCCATGACCCAAGGACGTGCCCTATTGTTTTTGGGTCACGAAGGTCAAAGGTCAAGGTCATAATCAGACTTTGTTTAAAATCCATTTCCGTGCTCTAAGTCATGAACCGGTTGACCTAGGATCACGAAACTTTACACAGTTGTTGCCCATGACCCAAGGAGGTGCCCTATTGTTTTTGGGTCATGAAGGTCTAAGGTCAAGGTCACAATCGGAATTTGTTTAAAATCCGTTTCCGTGCTCTAAGTCATGAACCGGTTGACCTAGGATCATGAAACTATACACAGTTGTTGCCCATGACCCAAGGAGGTGCCCTATTGTTTTGGGGTCACAGGGGTCAAGGTCACTTTGTTTAAAATCTGTTTCCCTGCTCCAACTAAAGAACCTTTTGACCTATAGCACTTTTTTCAGTGACAAGGCGCTAGTGGGGGGTATTTGTCCGCTTTGCGACAGTTCTAGTTATCAATGATCTTGCGACCACGTTTTCGTGAAACTGTGTTAGAAGACACCTTATTGCACGAGAATTGGGCCATTCAGGCTTGTTGTTACATGTATAAATTACCCCAAAAATAATAGAACGACAGTTGATGATACGGGTCCTAGGTGCAGTTTCCCCAATGGAAGTGAACAAGTGTTCAAAATATTTCAGAACTTGATTTTACAAGATGAATATAGAGGAAAAAATTTGCTAGCAAGATCTCTCTTTTGTAGATCATACAAAATTAAAAAGGTGTTTGTAACTGATTCTGTCACACAATAAATAAGAAAAGCATTTTTCAAACTATCAGGGTATTCAGAGATAAATTCCAGATGTTCGCTGTCTGTGAATTAGTTAATCTAGGTTGGAGCTTGTGTTTCCTTGGTAGTGTTGAATTCAGAACTAGTACAGCAGAAATATCCTGAAAATAGACATCGGAAAGTTTCCTTAACCCTTTCCCAAACAAGACCTGGTTTTGACGTCCCTAAAAGAAAAGGCTTGGGAAAACATTGAAACAAAAGAAGAAACTGCTGATAACCAGCAGTTTCTCCTTTTGTCTCAATATTTTCAATGTCATATTTTACACAAATTCTATCTTTAATAACATCCATTTTGTCTTTTTGGCAGTTTTTGAAGTGGATCACCCTAAAATTTTGCCATTTGGGAAAGGGTTAAGGTGGTCCATCCCTATGAGATTCACATGACGAGAATTATTTGGGTCACATCGTAAACATTTGGCAGTGGAAAGTTCCACTGCTGAATGTGTATGACATTGCTCAATTACATTTGGAAACATGCCTGTGGGTGGACTACCTTAATGTAAGAAAAAAGTTGGGGTGGGGGTGGGGGGGTTATAATCCTTTAGATTTGCAGATGTAATTATTTAAGGTTTGTCCAATTTAGCTCTAGAAAACATAAGGGCTAAAAAATGGTGTTGTTAATTTACATTGGAAAATATCAATATTGTCTCTTCGTAATTATTGTCCACCCAAATCAACCCGGGACAACTTAATTTTCGTGTGCAAAGTCCGTTAATTGAGCGTCTTAACAAAACATTTCCGAAGTGGGATCATTACATAATTATGCAGATGTCTTGGATTAATCTTGCTGGACAATACAGCTTTAAACAGATTCAAGGTTTACGAAGGAAGGCAATGCTATTTTGTTTCTCTAACAACAACATGTCTGCAACTTTTTTTCTATCTTGACCAGTAATGAAGGATCAGTAATACAATTACTTCAGTTTTTCCATGGTATTACTTATCAAGGATGGACAAATTCAGGCAATTATGCCAATCTAGTATTGTTGTAGGTGACACTACTGAATAAATGAAGAAAATTAGCCAGAAAAGGATGCTGAGTAAGCTAACTTAGAATCAGAAAATGCTGATCATATTCCCCTATTACTTTTGGTAAAAAAATATTAGATTTAGTGATTATTTACAAAGGCTTAACCCTTTCCCAAACAAGACCTGATTTCTGACATATTTGTTATGAAAGGTTTAGAAAAACATTGAGGAAAAAGGAGAAAATGCTGATGACCAGCATTCTCTCCTGCTTCCTCAATATTTTCTGTACTATGAAATTGTATGTCAATTTTGGAAACTGCAGCAGCTTCAAATTTGGGACAGTCCAAATTGTTGTCGTTTGAGGAAGGGCTAAACATACCTTTTATATTTTTAAGTCACTCAATGAGAAATCTCAATCTACCAACAACTACACTGGAATTTTCATTCTTTGCTTTTATGAAAAATGACACAATTTCTCGTTTATCTGCAAGTAGAGATTTGAAAATAGAAGTTTACTCCTTTTGCCAAACATTTTGGAAGCTTTTCCTGGTAAGTCTAAAGCCGCATTCCCATTGCCGACCAAATCAACTTGATCGCTTAAATTCCCAATCAAACCAGACTAAACATGATCAAATGTATTTACACGACTTCTTTATTTCTCGTCGAGTAATTCCCGATAATTTTTGCCGACCATGCTCAATCGTCCCAATCACTCTTGCCGACCGAGCTCAATCAGTACTCCATTGCTTGATCAAGCTTGATTGAGTTGTTTTGGTCGGCAATGGGAATGCACCTTTAGAAATAATAGAGGAGTTATGACAAAGAATATGTAACATCAGCCAACTATATGAAATGTGATCTAAATTAATGGATTGCTATCAAATGGAAGATAATTTTACGAATAAAACATTGTTTTAAAAAAAGAAGAAAAAAGGGACAACAAAAAATAGCTAGTGAGACAGTTATATCAATGTTACATCATTTGGCAGTTTGAATTTTCTAAGTCAGGGTCGTTTTAAATGCAGTAAGATCCTTTTTTCCAAATCCTATCTCATAATGTGCAGAATGATAGCTTGCAAGCTATATCAATTGCAGTTTTAGTACAAAAATGCCAAATGGTTTCCATTTTGGTCAAAAACAATAAAAATGACTGCCAAAAAGGCACTTTGGCAGACACTCATTGTTGGCCTTAATGTTTTTGCTCCTGACATAATATTGACATACAATATCCAACAAATCATAAAACACTCATTGTTGGTGAATATGAGTGAGAAATATTGCAGTTTTGGACTGAAATGGTAGAATTATTAACCACAGTGTATTATTCTCTGTGAAGATGTCATTGTTATTACAAATGACCGATTTAGGATCTGGGCCAGACTACCTTGTCAGTTTCTTTCCTGAATTTTCAAAGTATGTGTTCATCTTAATCTAATTATTGCACAAAACTTGAATATCGTAGGAAAATAATCTGGTAGTCAATGGTGACTGCAGGTTATAGGAAGAGAGAATGACCACTGTTAATTGGCGATCAGTTACCATTTATAGAGAAACTTTCACTTTTTAGCGAGCCTTGACTTTATGTCCGGGGAGTTAATGTCACAGCCCTAGTGTCGGCGTCTCGTCCCGTACCGCCCCGTCCCGTCGCGTCTTCACTTGAAAAACTTTAACCTGGTCTATATCTTAGGCACTATTAGAGATACAGCCTTGATATTTCATACATAGATGCATCTCGACAAGACCTTTCATTTGGGACCATGACCTTTGACCTAGTGACCTTGACCTTGGAGTTTGACCTACTTTTGAAAAACTTTAACCTGGCCTATATCTTAGGCACTATTAGAGATAAAGCCTTAATATTTCATACATAGATACATCTCAACAAGACCTTTCATTTGGGACCATTGACCTTGACCTTGGAATTTAGTTTGACCTACTTTTAAAAAATTTGCTGTTTTTGTGACAAGCTCCGGTATAGGCGAGCTATGTTGTCCGCGGACAACTTTTGTTCTTAAACAAAACCGGCTTTTGACGTCCCTAATAACAAAAAAGGATTGGGAAAGCCATGGAAGCAAAAGAAGAAAATGCTGATGATCAGCCTTTTCTCCTTTTGCCTCAATATTTTCTGTACTATATTGTACCAATTCTGCCTTTACCAACATCCATTTTTAGCTCCACTGGCCGACAGGCCAGCGGGCTATTGTCATGGCGCTGTGTCCGTCGTGCGTCCGTGCGTGCGTCTGTCCGTCCGTCCGTCCGTAAACTTTTCCTTTAAAAATCTTCTTCTCAAAAACTACCCGATGGATTTCAACCAAACTTCACAGGAATGATCCTTTGGTGACCCTCTCTCAGATTCCTTCAAAGAATTCTGATTGAAGTAGAATGTCTGGAGTTATCTGCCCTTGAATGTCAAAAATGGCCGTTTTGACTTTATTTTCACTCTAGCAACTAAAAATATTGACTAATCAAGACAGAACTTGGACAGAATGATGGTGACTATAAGATCCTGCTTTGGTGTAATTTTCAGCTAGATCTGAATCTTACATCATGAGTTATGTGCCCTTGAAATTGACAAAATTGCCATTTTCTCCTTTATTTTGATTTTGTTTTCACTCTGGCAACTACAAATATTGACCAATCAAGACAAAACTTTTACAGAATGTTGGTGACTATAAGATTTTACCTTGGATTATTTTTCAGCTTGATCTGAATTTTACGTCATGAGTTATGTGCCCTTGAAATTGACAAAATTTCCATTTTCAGCTCTATTTTGACTTTGTTTTCGCTCTAGCAACTACAAATATTAACCAATCAAGACAAAACTTTTACAGAATGTTGTTGACTATAAGATCCTACCTTGGTATGGTTTTTAGCTTGATCTGAATTTTATGACATGAGTTATGTGCCCTTGAAATTGCCATTTTCGGCTCCATTTTGACTTTGTTTTCACTCTTCAACTACAAATATTGACTAATCAAGACAATACTTGTACAGAATGTTGGTGACCATAAGATCTTACATTGGTGTGATTTTCAGCTTGATTTGAGTTTTATATCATGAGTTATGTGCCCTTGAAATTGACAAAATTTCCATTTTCGACTCTATTTTGACTTTGTTTTCACTCTTGCAACTACAAATATTGACTTATTAAGACAAAACTTGTACAGAATGTTGGTGACTATAAGATCTTACCTTGGTAAATTTTCCCCTTGATTTGAACTTTATGTCATGAGTTACGTGCCCTTGAAATTGACAAAATTGCCCTTTTTGGCTTTATTTTCACTTTTTAGCTCACCTGAGCACGAATGTGCTCATGGTGAGCTATTGTGATACCGCTGTGTCCGGCGTCCGTCGTGTGTCGTGTGTCGTGTGTCGTCCGTCGTCCGTCAAACTTTGCCTTGTGTGCACTCTAGAGGCCACATTTTTTGCCCAATCAACCTGAAATTTGCTCAGAATGATTGTCTTGATGAAATCTCGGACAAGTTCGAAATTGGGTCATCTGGGGTCAAAAACTAGGTCACGAGGTCAAATCTTAGAAAAACCTTGTGTGCACTCTAGAGGCCACATTTTTTGCCCAATCAACCTGGAATTTGCTCAGAATGATTGTCTTGATAAAATCTCGGACAAGTTCGAAATTGGGTCAGCTGGGGTCAAAAACTAGGTCACGAGGTCAAATCTTAGTAAAACCTTGTGTGCACTCTAGAGGCCACATTTTTTGCCCAATCAACCTGAAAATTGCTCAGAATGATTGTCTTGATAAAATCTCGGACAAGTTTGAAATTTGGTCATCTGGGGTCAAAAACTAGGTCACAGGGTCAAATCTTAGAAAAACTCTGTGTGCACTCTAGAGGTCACATTTTTTGCCCAATCAACCTGAAATTTGAGCAGAATGGTTGTCTTGATCAAATCTTGGACAAGTTTGAAATTGGGTCATCTGGGGTCAAAAACTAGGTCACGAGGTCAAACCTTAGTAAAACCTTGTGTGCACTCTAGAGGCCACATTTTTTGCCCAATTAAGCTGAAAATTGATCAGAATGATTGTCTTGATGAAATCTCAGACAAGTTTGAAATAGGGTCATCTGGGGTCAAAAACTAGGTCACGGGGTCAAATCTTAGAAAAACCTTGTGTGCACTCTAGAGGTCACATTTTTTGCCCAATCAACCTGAAATTTGATCAGAATGATTGTCTTGATCAAATCTTGGACAAGTTTGAAATTGGATCATCTGGGGTCAAAAACTAGGTCACGGGGTCAAATCTTAGAAAAACCTTGTGTGCACTCTAGAGGCCACATTTTTTGCCCGATCAACCTGAAAATTTATCAGAATGATTGTCTTGATAAAATCTCGGACAAGTTTGAAATTGGATCATCTGGGGTCAAAAACTAGGTCATGGGGTCAAATCTTAGAAAAACCTTTTGTGCACTCTAGAGGCCACATTTTTTGTCCAATCAACCTGAAAAATGATCAGAATGATTGTCTTGATGAAATCTTGGACAAGTTAATAATTGGGTCACCTGGGGTCAAAAACTAGGTCACAGGGTCAAATTTTAGAAAAACCTTGTGTGCACTCTAGAGGCCACACTTTTTGCCCAATTAACCTGAAAATTGATCAGAATGATTGTCTCGATCAATTCTCGGACAAGATTGAAATTGGGTCATCTGGGGTCATAAACTAGGTCATGAGGTCAAATCTTTGTAAAACCTTGTGTGCACTCTAGAGGCCACATTTTGCCCAATCAACCTGAAAATTGATCAGAATGATTGTCTTGATCAATTCTAGGTCATGAGGTCAAATCTTAGCTAAACCTTGTGTGCACCCTAGAGGTCACATTTTTTGCCAAATCAACCTGAAAACAAAAAGTTATTATTTTATCAGGTGAGCGCTTCAGGGCCAATGGCCCTCTTGTACAACCATTAGCATCAATTAATCAATACAATAACTTTTCAAAGAATTTTGCTGATTATTAGATCTTTCTTGCTTGAAATTTTCAGCTTGCTTGTTTGTGCAGCCTGAACATTTGAAATTGCATTCAAAAGTTGTTTGAAGGCAAGTTACAGGATAAATTTCATATTACAGTCTTTCAAATATTTCCATAATTATTATAATGCCTTCGAAAAATAAGTGGAAAATAATGTTTTTTAGCATTTTCTTCTTTTTCCTGCATGTTTCGGTATGCTAATTATGTAATTTTAGTCAAAATTGCAGATTAAGTCCTTGATTGTTTTTGAATGCAAAAGGTTTAACCCATTACCACTCAATGACTCTTTTTGACTTTCCTAAAGCAAATGGCTTGGGAAAACATCGTGGAAAATGAAGAAATTGCTTGTGACAAGCAATTTCTTCAGTTTCCACTATGTTTTCTAACCCTGAATGGAAATATTTTTAAGATTTCACCAACTTGAAATTGTCGTCTGCAACACCTTTCAAATTGGACCAGTCCAAAATTTTGTCATCTGGTAATGGGTTAAATGATAGATAAGTTATAAACATGCCTTATCATATTTGAGAATGTGAAGTGGAACGACTTTCCTTACTCTTATTCCCCATCAGTGGAAATGTCGTCTCCTGACCACTCCCGCTCCTACTTGCACGAAACGTTAACCGAGCCTTTGGTTTCTTCTTTTTACGAAACACTCGACAGATTAATTTGTAAAACTGGTGTCTGAATGTTTGACCGGTGATACAGTACAGTATAAAGTTGATTGAGTGATTGATATATAGCAGTATATAACAGATTATCTTCGCTAGAAAGATTTGAGCGGCAGCTGTCATTGACTTAGGTTGAAGTCGTAACACTGTATATAAAGCACTCGGTGTAGAAGTTAGCATCCAGACTAATGATACGGATAGTAATGTGATCGCGAGTTTACGATGAACTTTCCGCATCCTGCGATCATCCTTCGTCATCTGTCTTGTTAGTATCTGACGATGTGTCATGGCCATGCTCACAATAATGAGTCCGTTAAATACCAGTAGTAGCACAAACGGTACCAGACAGTATATAACAAAGTGTAACCATGGTAACAGGTTACGATACAGAAATAAGTTGTTATGTAACGCAGCACACTGTTTTCTGCCTGATTTATCATCGGTCAGTAATTCGGCTGTCCAAAATAAATGACCGTTCAATATCACAAAAAACACACTGATACCTAGGGTGGTCATTTTAGCTCGCTTGGTGTTACAGAACGATGTAGCCTTTAGTGGGAACCAGACAACTATAAACCTCTCTACAGTTACAGCGACGATCAGCCACGCCGACATGTGTAGACTGAAATATGTCAGAAACAGCATGATACGACAACTGGCCCCTGATATATGTAACAGTTCAAACCCTGACCACACACGGATCCAGGTCTTGAACGCACTCGCAAACAGAACGAGTGTATCAGCAACGGCTAACATGGCGAGGTAGAAGTAGGTCGAGGTTTGTCTCATCTCTCGCTGTAACATGAGGATAAAACTGAAGATGTTCCCGATAGTACCACAAGCAATGATGACCGGCAGGGTCCACAGTAGTAACGTCATGGCAAGTTTGTGTATAGGATGGTCGGACAGGGACGGCATCGTCATGTTTCCACGACCGGAGACCATGCTGATGTTGCCAACATCGCCAACTACTGTGTGACTACCATTCATGTCTGTGTGATTTAGATCTAATACTGGATACATGGCAGACATAACTGTTGTATATTCTACACTGGTCACTGATTCATTCATGGTGAGCAGTTTAGGCTTGATTGTCATATGTTCTGTGTTTATGGACAAGTTTGAGATGTCAATCTCATTCTGTACAAGTTGTTTGTCGTGGTTTGTTTGAATGTATATCAGACTTGGTCATTTCGGAGACAGATGTTCCTCAAGTTCCTGTGTCAATAGAAATCAGATTTTATCACATAGAGCTTTAACTGAACTGTTTAGCGATAAAAACCTTGTTCTGACATTCCTGTTAGAAAATGGTTGAGATTATTTTGGAAAAGAAGAAAGAATGTTATAATCAGCATTTCATCCTTATTATGCTCCGGTATCGAGAGATCGGGGGCATATTGTTTTACTCATGTCCTTCTGTCTTTCCATCTGTCTGTCCGTCCATCCGTCTGAATACTTAACATTTGCCTTTTCTCCAAAAATATTTGACATACAAAGCTCAAATTTGGTATGCAACTTCCTTTCAATGATATCTATCTGCTCCATGCAATTTGACCTTCCTCAGGGTCATTCTGTTAACCCTTATCAATCCTTTCCATGAAAAATGAACATTTTAGAAAAATGGCCATTTCTGGGGCATTGGTGTTTCACAAACACATCTTGTTCCTCAATGTTTTCTATGCTACATTTTACACAAATCCTATGTTTATGTACAAATATTTGTTTTTCCACTGTGCATAACCAAATATACACGAAAAAGGTCAAAACACTATACCAAGGATTTTGAAACTCAGAAATATATATGGTTAGAATTTTTAAAATAGAAAAGGGTTTTGCTGTATTTATGATATTTTGGTTACTAATTGGCAGCTAAATGAGCTTCAAACCAAGAACTTGTTTTAATTCAATTAGTTGAATCAAATATTCATGGAAAAGCTTTTACAGGTGATGTTTTCTAGAATTTATTAGATTTGCATGTTACAATATTTTGATGTATTGTCAAAGAGTAATGTACCGTTGTCATGGGACATAATTATTCACCACCCACCATAATTATCTTTCCAAGCAAATTTGAATGATGTTTTGGACTAGAACTGTCATAGAACAATTTTTCTTTTGCCAAGCAGACAACCGAAGATATGAGTCATTTATCCATTACTGTTTTATGCTCCACAAGTAGAAAGGTTTAGAAACATTGGGGGTGACAAGCTATTTCTTCATTTTCCACAATGTCTTCTATCATGAAAGACTAATAATATAAAAATTCCATTTACTTGAAATTCTTGTCTGCAATATCTTTGCATTTTGACAAGTCCAAAATTTTGATGTCTGATAATGGATTAAAAGTACATGTACAAAAAAAATAGTGGTACATGTATTTAGTTTGCATGAAAGCACTTTTCAAATGAACATAGTACATAGTACATAGTATTATAAATCCTTCCGCAGATAAGACCTGGCCCCGGTTTCTAGAAGAAACTTAAGTATATTCTCATGAGAACATGCTCAACTTCAAAGGGCTACTCTCCAATGTTGAAGGATATTCGATTGAAGTTCACGTGGGCTGCGTGCGATTTGAGCACGGTGCTCAGATTTGAGCATGAGAACGTACTTAAGTTTTTGTCGAGCCCGCTTGCGGTGAGCTCGACATAGTTGTCACAATGGCGGTTCGGTGTATGTGCGTTAGTGCGTTAGTGCGTGCGTGCGTGCGTTAGTGCGTGCGTCCGTCCGGATGGAGCTTGTCCGGGCCATAACTTCACCATGGATGGAGGGATTCAGAAATAACTTGGCACAAATGTCAAGCTCAGTAAGGCGGAGTGTCGCGTGCAAGAACCAGATTCCAAGCTCAAAGGTCAAGGTCAAACTTGGAGGTCAAATGTCAAAAATGAGAAGATTTTTGCTTGTCCGGGCCATAACTTCAACATGGATGGAGGGATTCAGAAATAACTTGGCACAAATGTCAAGCTCAGTAAGGCAGAGTGTCGCGTGCAAGAACCAGATTCCAAGCTCAAAGGTCAAGGTCAAACTTGGAGGTCAAATGTCAAAAATGAGATGATTTTTGCTTGTCCGGGCCATAACTTCACCATGGATGGAGGGATTCAGAAATAACTTGGCACAAATGTCAAGCTCAGTAAGTCAGAGTGTCGCGTGCAAGAACCAGATTCCAAGCTCAAAGGTCAAGGTCAAACTTGGAGGTCAAATGTCAAAAATGAGATGATTTTTGCTTGTCCGGGCCATAACTTCACCATGGATGGAGGGATTCAGAAATAACTTGGCACAAATGTCAAGCTCAGTAAGGCGGAGTGTCGCGTGCAAAAACCAGATTCCAAGCTCAAAGGTCAAGGTCAAACTTGGAGGTCAAATGTCAAAAATGAGATGATTTTTGCTTGTCCGGGCCATAACTTCACCATGGATGGAGGGATTCAGAAATAACTTGGCACAAATGTCAAGCTCAGTAAGATGGAGTGTCGCGTGCAAGAACCAGATTCCAAGATGAAAGGTCAAGGTCAAACTTTGAGGTCAAATGTAAAAAATGAGTTGATTTTTGCTTGTCCGGGCCATTCCTTAACTTGGCACAAATGTCAAGCTCAGTAAGGCGGAGTGTCGCGTGCAAGAACCAGATTCCAAGCTCAAAGGTCAAGGTCAAACTTTGAGGTCAAATGTAATTTGGTTTTATGGACTTAGCATAAGGTCCCTTTTAGCGTGACGGGTCTATGGACTTAGCATAAGGTCCCTTTTAGCGTGACGGGTCACATATGTATACTCAAATTAATCCATTCTGGTATCTCGTTATAAATACATAGACATGTAATATTTTGTGAACAATAAACTGTCTCACCATGATCCCCATCATTCCAACTTATTTTGTCCCCACTTTTACAACGCCATTGTAATGACAGCTGTAGACATAGGTATGGTCTTCTTTCTTCAAAATGAGCGGGCTCGACATGTTGCCCTTCGGCATCTAGTTTCGAAAAACCGGGGCCTGGTTTTGATGTGTCTAAGAGAAAAGGCCTGGGAGAATTTTACGGCAAAAGAAGAAAGTGCTTTTCTCATTTTGTCTCAATATTCTCTGTGCTATATTGTACACAAATTCTTTATTTATCTCTATGAGTAATGTCCTCGGCAGCAGTTTTCGAATTGAATGGCCCAAATTTTCTGATCAACCTAAAATATTTCCATTCAGGAAATGGATAACCCATTACCAAACAGCAAAATTTTAGTCTTGTCCAAATTCAAAAACTTGTATTGCACATACCATTATCAAGTGAATTCAATGTCATAATTTTAGCTATTTTAGGTTAGAATACATTCTGGAAAATGAAGAAATTGCTTGTCACAGTCTTTTCTAAAGCATTTATCTTGTGGGGTGTCAAAAAGCGCCATTATGGGGGATTGGGTAACTGACCTATGTACAAAAAAACAATAAAAATAATAGATAATAATAATCGAAATAAATACCTCATCAAGTTTCCGATTTCATCCTTATGATTATGAATCTATCCATGTCTTTATGTCATAACTTGATCTAACATAAATATAAATAAAGAAACTTAACTCCACTATTCTTAAAGTATAATTCTATTAAATTCCAAGTCTACCCTAGTGGTCCCATCCCAAGCTGCAGGAATTATGAGAAATGTCTGTGACTGTCTGTCAATCTTGTCTGTTTGTTTTGTTTAACCTTTTCCCAAACAAGACCCGGTTTTGACATCCATGATAGAAAAGGCATGAGAAAACATTGAGGCAAAAGAAGAAAATGCTGACAATCAGCATTTTCTCCTTTTGCCTCAATATTTTCTAGACTATAATTTATTATACACAATCTATTTTGTCGATTGCAGCTGCTTTTAAATTTAACAGTCTCAAATTATGCTGTTTGCTGTTTGGGAAATGGTTAACTCGGACCAGCTCCGACCATCCTCCAGTCATGTTTATCTGACAAAAATGTCGACAAAAACGTCAACAAAAACGTGAAATAAGTACCGAGAATAATCGTCAAGAATTTAGTCAAACAGATATCCATTAGGAGTGACGTTTATCCATATTGGATTCTGTTGGCCCTTAACCCTTTCCCAAACGACAAAAAAAAAAGGTCCAATTCAAAAGCTGCTGCAGACGACAAAATTGATGTTAATATAGACTGAAATTGTGTGTGATAAAGCCAAGAAAATAATGAGGCAAAAGGAGAAACTGCTGGTCATCAGCAGTTTCTTCTTTTGATTCAATATTTTCCCAAGACTTTTCTATTAGGGACGTGAAAACAAGGTCTTGTTTGGGAAAGGGTTAAACCTTTCCCATACAAGTCTGGGTTTTGACGTCCCTATTGGAGAAGGCTTTGAAAATATTGTGGCAAAGGAAGAAAATGCTGATTACCACATTTTCTCTTTTTCTCTCAATGCTTTCTGTTCTAAAACACACACATTTACTTCTCTCAACATTATATGTTTTTGTCGCCTGTAGCTGATTTAAAATTGGACTGTTACAAATTTTTGGCATTTAGGAAAGTGTGAAGACTGCAAGAATTTGGACTGTTTCAGCTTGAAAGCTGCTGCAGACAACAAAATAATCATTGATTAAGATAGGATTTTACAATTAAACATAGAAAATATTGAGGCAAAACTAACCAGCATTTTCTTAATTCTTTCGTCTTAATATTTTTCTATGCCTTTTTGTTGGGGACATCAAAAGCAGGTCTTGTTTGGGTAAGGCATAACTCTGACCCATACAATGGTAGCCTAGATTGGAAGGGTGAAGTTTGTGCTATTTCTTCTTTTGCCTCAATATTTTCCATGAAATGGTTAATGAAGTCTTGCATAGTCCAGCTTATAGCATAGTCTGTTAGGTTGGATTCTTTCATTTTACAGCTTGTCATGTGTTTGAAATCTTCCTCAGAAATGTTTGTAAATGCTAAAACTATATTCTGATTGTGCCACCAGATATTCTGTGTTTAAATCAACAATAATTGTTGTTGAAATGACAAAATAATAGCCATCAATCACTCATAAACTGTTCCCCAACAACATCGCCTTTAGACACACATAAATGTAGCTTTAAATATTGTAGCAAAAGAAGAAAATGATGTTCATCATTCTCCTTTTACCAGCATTCTCCTTTTACTTAAATATTCCTTTTGCTATATTGTACACAAGTCAAAGCTTTATCAATGTCAATTTTGTTATTTGCAACAGCTTTCACATTTGTCTAGAAACTCAGCATTTTGGAAAGGTTTAACCCTTTCCCAAACAAGACCTGGTTTTGACGTCCCTAAGAGAATAGACTTGTGAAAACATTGAAACAAAAGAAGAAACTGCTGATAACCAGCAGATTCTCCTTTTGTCTCAATATTTTCTGAGCTGTATCATACACAAATCTTATCTTTATCAACATTCATTTTGTCATCTGCAACAGGTTTCAAATTGGATCACCCTAAAACTTTATCGTTTGGGAAAGGGTTAAGGTAGCCCACCTGATCCCACACTTCTCCGTATTTCAACCCACTTCTATAATTACCCAACAAAATATGGATTGATTTCCAGTATGTGCTACTTATTGCCCACAGATTAATGCATGGGAAGGCTGGATTTTTTACTATACTCGGTTTCTGTTTTGATCATATTCCATATTCAAATCGACAGAATTCTCTTTTAATCACAGCTATTTTTTTTCATTCCATCTCTTTGTTTTGGGAAAAACTGCTATGATTTCTGATATTTTCTGCTTCCAGTTCACATATCGCTGCTTTTCAACAAAAAACTCGTAACTGCAGCTTGTTTTAAGCTGCAGTTACGATGTTTTTGTTGAAAAGCGACATTATCTAATTTTTACTTCAAATATTTGTTCAATTTGCATGGAAACATTAAAAATTCTGCTTTAAGAACAATTAGACAACTAAACTGTTTTATTCCAAACATTTTCACAACAAACATGCTCAGTAAGAATGCTTTTTTTGTAAATCTCCATATAATTTCTTTATTCCCCATATAGGATGGCCAATCAAATTACCTTCCATATCCTCCAATATATTTTGATATCAAGATAGAAGCTCAATTCCAGACTTATATCAAGCAAGTGACACTAGAAAGGAAAATGTCAGATTCCAAGCAAGGACAGATTTACATAATGATAATAAATGATAATAAGTGATAAACAGCTGTGATGTTTTTATATTGGTGATGGTGGTCCTACCTAATATTACAGAATGTCAATACAATGTCAATAAATAACAAAGATTAATCAATTTATATCTTACTATCGAGGAATTTTCTATGGAAAGTAATGTTACAAATTTCTTTTAGTGACATAGTTTTGGTTTTAACCAATGAACATGGGCTGGAATAATGCTGGATGAGGCTTAACCCTTTCCCAAACAACACCTGGTTTTCACGTGTCTGGTAGAAAAGGCTTTGGAAAACATTGAGGCAAAAGAAGAAACTGCTGAGGACCAGCAGTTTCTCCTTTTGCCTCAATATTTTCTATGCTATATTGTACACAAATTCTATCTTAAACAAGGTCAATCTGTTGCCAGCAGAAGCTTTTGAAATGAAATTTTGAAAATTTGCAGTTTGGGAAAGGGTTAATACTTTCTGTGCTATATATTAATATCTATATTATTTTATACTAATCCTATCGTTATCAACATCCATTTTGTCATGTGTGGAAATAGAACAGCCAGGATTAATGCTTTGCAAAGCTTTCTGTATTCAAGACATCAAAATCAGAGGCGCGTTCTTTAAAGCGAGATTTCTTTAGATTTCTTAAGATATTTTAGGATAAAGCGTTCTTTAGAGCAAGATTTTTAAGACGCTCAATTGGAGGCGCCATTACCCTATGCTTTGTGCGGAACCCCCTCGGTCAACTCTGTAGAAACAATATAAAAGAGGCTTAACCGAGTTGTTCCAAACGCTCTATAATTTATAAACCGCGGTGTTCCGAATGCTTCATACTTTATACAAATGATGTCATGATGACGTCATTTGTATAGATATGGAGCATTCGGAACAGCTCGGTCAAAGTCTCGGTCTTAAAAACGCTTTATCAAAAACATCTTAAGAAATCTTAAAAAATCTCACTCTAAAGAACGCAGCTCAGGTGCAAAACAGCATGAGATGTTTGTGAAAAGGTTAACCTTTCTCATGCTGTTTGTGTCATATTCCTGTTGTGATCAAAGCTTTGGTAGACAGTATAGACTGAGATCAGCCTGCACAGATGTGCAGTCTGATCTTGGCCTACGCTGTCTGCTTTCTATTCAGTTATAGTAGCAAAAAATTGAAACAAATTGATTGAAATGTCTCTTCAATGGGCAATTTGTTGTATACAAAATTTATATAGTCAACAGGATACAGGCTAACCCTTTCCCAAAACAAGGCCTGGTTTTGATGTGTCCATGAGAAAAGGCTTGGGATAATATTGAGACAAAAGAAGAAATTGCTGGTAATCAGCAATTTCTCCTTTTGCCTCAATATTTTCTGTGCTACATTGTACACAATTTCCATACTTTTCTACAGTTATTTTAGCAGCTTTCAAATTAATAATGTCCAAAATTTTGATGTTTGGAGTTTGATATTTTTCAGATAATTGCGTCCGAGCCAACTCGACTGATGATGAAGTTACGTGTATATTTCTCGTCGATGTGGAATATATGGGACGCCGTGTCGATAACATTCTTCATGACAGCTGTGATAGTCCGTTTTCTGCCGGTGACGGAGCGTATGGCCCGGGTACTGTACACGGTAAACATCGTGTTCTGGTATATTCGTATACTGGAGATACTCGGTGTTAACAAGTACCTGGGGCCGTATGTCAAGATTATAGCAAAATTGGTAAGTTCATGAATAAAATTGAAGATGATCTCTTTTGTAGATCTAAAAGCAAAGCTGTATGTTTAGGGCAAAGTAAAGCATCAAAGCCATACTACTGACATAATGTTATAATGGCACTGTAGTGTGTTCTTTTGTCTATAAAGATTATATAATTTTCCTGAAAGAATGTTTCTCAGTTTACCATGCAATCTGCTGCTCAAGTGCTTTTTGCAAAGAATTATTCAAATAATGGAAAAATTATCCTTTCTCAAGATTTGACTTATGAAGAACATGCATGTCTTTAACAAAGCAGCCCACAATACAGTGATAAAGCTCAAATCTGGAAACATGAATTTAAAAGCAAAGTGTTGTAAGATTGACTGCCACTTGCCACAAAGTTTTATTCCTGTATAAACAAGGGTTATATTCATAAACAAACACAATTAACTCCTTTTATGTTGCATCTATGAATCGGTCAAAAACTGCTGGATGCATTTCAACCAACTTTTAGAAGAATGATCTTCGTTGCATAATCTAGTAATGATCCTCCTTTTAAGCGGGAGGTCAAAGGTTTGAATGCTGGTGGATGCCACCCTATCGAGTTAGAACTGAAGCAAATGGTTGGTGAGCCACCAAGTGGTAAAACTAATAGTAACCATATCCCCCCTGACATTCATCATCATAAGACTAAGTGGGGAATCAGAATGTACTGTGCAATCAGGAGAAAGGTTTCTCATAAGTCAAAACTGGCTTACCCTTTAAATAGGGGTGTCTCAAAAAAAAAAGCAAGCATCAATCTCTGTATTTATGTTTTAGTTACGAGACATGTGTTATTTCCTGGTGATACTGCTGATATTGGTTGCCAGTTTTGATATTGTATACATAACAGCAGTTAAGAGGGGATGGAGACATTCTTAATTTGTAATTTCAAATCCAAACCCTATGTTGTGGGTACTCATTTGTATCGTCTCAATGAGACGATGCCAATGAGTACCCACAACATAGGGTATGGTGAATATTCAGTGAGTTATTTCATTTTTAAAAGCGATCATCCCCTCTTATCTGTAGCTGTGCAGTCTAGGTATTATGCCAATATTAGTTGCATGAATCCCTGCCTGTATGTTTCTCGTTCATGTGAATCCCTGGTTTTCTGTTTTAGTTACGAGACATGTGTTATTTCCTGGTGATACTGCTGATATTGGTTGCCAGTTTTGGTATTGTCCGACAAGCCATTCACTATCAGGACGAGGAGCCGTCGTGGTTTCTGGTGCGCGGCGTCTTCTTCTACCCGTACTGGATGATATATGGAGAGTTGTTTGCTGATGAAATTGATAGTAAGTTACTGAGCATATCATGTTAATTATCATAGTCTACTTATTTTGAACCATACATTTGAAAAAAAAATGACATTTGTGCCATAATAGTTATTGCCTACACAGTAGATTTGAATATTGAAATAACTTGATTGAAATGCTGGGGGATCTTTATGACTTTCTTGGAAATCAGTTGTTTCAAACTCTCAGAAAAGTACACAAACATATAAAATGAATCACATAGTGGTGCATAGAGCTATGTTTTTTGGGATACATGGAAAAAAAAATACAAGAAATTAAAGGGACATTAGTATCCACAGGCCTAAATCCCTAATGATCCACAGAAGTTGGCTTTTAGCATGTTGTCGCACCTTTTATTGACTTTATAAGACAGAATACAAGATTCATACAGTAAATGACATATATCCATAATCATGCAGTGGTGTAATAGTATGTAAAATATTTAAAGTGGGTTGATTGTGTTTACAAAATAATGTGATTTTGGGTTTTAAATCTGTCGTAATCTAAGCCAATACAGATCAGACGGAGCTGAAATTTTTCACAGAGAAAATTTAAAAGCCATAATTTAATTATGCACAGTTATTTTAACAGCAAATTACCCTCGAAAATAAGTAAGTAACGGTAAATATGTATCTTTAAAGCTCACAAACTTCAGACCAGAAGCAGGCTTATTCTGCTTTACATGTCAATCAATCCCATGATTCTGTCTACAATATATATCTGGCCGCTGTTCCTCCTCTCATGGAGATCTTCTGTAATGGTATCACAGACTACTCACATTTGATCTTATACTCTCAAAAATTCTCTTCATGGAGTATATAGGAGTCAGCTTGCCTGTCTTTCATTTGGCATGTCCTTCTGTTGGCATGTCTGTAGCATTTTGGTCTGCTCTGTCTCTAATAATGCAGAACAGATTTCATTAGTAATCCCCTCAATTTATGCTAACTTCTTCTTAGTGAACCAGGATTACACCCGAAAAATGTAACGCATGCCTGCTTCTGTTTTCAGCATGTACAGATCCAGTACGTCTAGAGATGGTGGAGCGTGGGGAGATCGAGTCTGCCTGTACTTACGGATCGTGGGTCGCTCCTTTACTCATGTTTCCCTTCCTTCTCATGTCCAATATACTCATGATCAACATGTTGATTGCTAGGTTTAAGTGAGTATCTTTTTCCTAATATCCGTATTGTCTAACATATGACCACATCTGTTTTCAGCGTGTACAGATCCAGTTAGATTAGAAATGGTGGAGCGCGGGGAGATCGAGTCAGCATGTACATATGGATCGTGGGTCGCTCCCTTACTCATGTTTCCCTACCTTCTCTTGGCCTTTATTCTCATGATCAACATGTTGATCGCTAGATTTAAGTGAGTATCCACCGAACATTTTCAACTGCCACCTGTACAATTCATTATAAAATATGTCTACACTAAGCTTCAACAGAGCTTTAAGAGCCTTTTAGAAGTTAGTTGCTGTTTAACAGCAGTATTTTTGATAGCAGAGAGATAAAATGGTTGTTGTTTTTAAGGGGAAAAAATTGGCTTTAAAGAAGAAAAAAAGTTGGATTTATATTCAATGTAAATACTTAGACCAGGACTGGTGGCGGGTATATATATGTAAATGAATGTATGGTTGTGGATATTTCTTAACACTTGGGGCACAACTACTGGATAGCAGGGTAATCTTCATAGGAATTTTCATGTGCATGGCATTGCTAGTGATGTAGTTAAAGACAGCAATTAACTAAAGACAACTGGTGGTTGGTATATATGCGGATGACTTTTTGGTGGTGGATATTTAACCGTTGCCCACCTGACTTTTAAATTTTGTTTGTAATGAATGGCTAATTTAAGAAACATCTCAATACTTATATCAAAAGTTTTTGCTACAAAAATTCAATCGAACGCAGCTAGCTAGATAGTGTAGGCTAAGATCAGACGACATGTCTGTGTCCCTCAATTGTATTTAAAGAAAGGAAAGGCAGGAATTTCAAACTGTTACTTGTGAAAACGTTGTTGAATCATCTTAAATAATTAAGAAATAAAAACAGAATCAAATGTAGAGCATGCTAATTACAACTTTAGAAAGGCCAATGATGTTGGTATAAAGAGGTTGTGCGTTGATTCGTTCATTAATTACTAACAGTCATGTGCTTGGTATTCATGATGACCCAAATTTTTAGGTATCAAAGCCTGTCCTAACTAGTGTATATCTGATTCATATTTTGATGTTTTGCCCACTTTAGGTCTTAAGCAATCAGGCAAAAACTTCACTAGATCATATTTATTCACTGCTTAAAGTGACATTTCACATTCATTTAATTTTTTACAAGTATGTCATGATGCCAAGATTGTTTATTCTAATGCGTAGGAATGCTATCAGTTTTTAGCTCACCTGAGCACGAAGTGCTCAAGGTGAGCTATTGTGGTCGCTTTTTGTCCGTCGTCCGTCCGTCTGTCCGTCCGTCTGTCCGTCTGTCCGTCTGTCCACAATTTGTTGTTACCACTCTAGCATCCACAAATATTTACCAATCTTGACCAAACTTGGTCAAAACATGTATAACCATAAGTTCTCGGATGAGTTCGATTTTGAGTCAGATCGGACCAGGAAGTCCAGAGTTATGTGCCCTTGAACATCAAAAATGGCTAGTTTTGACTTTGTTACCACTCTAGTATCTACAAATATTGACCAATCTTGAATAAACTTGGTCAAAACATGTATGACCATAGTTTCTCGGATGAGTTCGATTTTGAGTCAGATCAGACTAGAAAGTCCTGAGTTATGTGCCCTTGAATGTTAAAAATGGCTAGTTTTGACTTTGTTACCACTCTAGTATCTACAAATATTGACCAATCTTAACCAAACTTGGTCAAAACATGTATGACCATAGTTTCTCAGATGAGTTTGATTTTGAGTCAAATCGGACAAGGAAGTCCGGAGTTATGTGCCCTTGAACGTCAAAAATGGCTAGTTTTGACTTTGTTACCACTCTAGTATCTACAAATATTGACCAATCTAACCAACCTTAGTCAAAATATGTATGACCATAAGTTCTCGGATGAGTTCGATTTTGAGTCAGATCGGACTAGGAAGTCTGGAGTTATGTGCCCTTGAACGTCAAAAATGGCTAGTTTTGACTTTGTTACCACTCTAGTATCTACAAATATTGACCAATCTTAACCAAACTTGGTCAAAATATGTATGACCATAAGTTCTCGGATGAGTTCGATTTTGAGTCAGATCGGACTAGGAAGTCTGGAGTTATGTGCCCTTGAACGTCAAAAATGGCTAGTTTTGACTTTGTTACCACTCTAGCATCTACAAATATTGACTTATCAAGACAAAACTTTGCCACAATGTTGGTAACTATAAGATCTTGGATGAGTTCGATTTTCAGTGTGATAGGAGCAGGAAGTCTGGAGTTATTTGCCCTTGAATTTGACAAAATTGCTGTTTTCGACTTTGTTTACACTGTAGCATCTACATTTATTGACTAATCAAGACAAAACTTGGCCACAATATTGGTGACCATAAGATCCTTGATGAGTTAAATTTTCAGCTTGATTTGGCCAGAAAAACAAGAGTTATTGGCCCTTTAATTTCATAAAATTACCATTTTCGACTTTATTTTCTCTCTAACAAACAAATATGGACCAATCAAGACACAACTTGGTTGCAATGTTGGTGACCATAATATCTTAGATGTTTTAATTTGTCAGATTGATTGGACTTAAAAAACAGAGTTGTGTGCCCTTGACGGTTACAAAATTGCCATTTTCTACTTTGTTTTCTCTCAAACAGCAATAAATATTAACCAATAAAAAAAACTTGGACATAATGTTGATGAGAATATCTTTATCAGAACAGAGTTATGTGCCCTTTACTGTGACAAAATTGTTGTTTTCTTCCACTTTGTTTTTACTGTAACAGCTACAAAAATTGATCATTCAAGATTATGAAAGCAGTCATAGCTGGATCATAATCTTGCATCTTAAATTATGTGCTCTTGAACTTGACAACATTGTGACTTTCATTCTATCTAGGGTGCAGGTGAGCGATTAAGGACCATCATGGTCCTCTTGTTTTGAAGTTGTTATTTATAAGCGAAATATATGCATTTAAAGTTGAGATAGAAATGAATAATTCTATATAAATCTGAACTGTTGTCCACAACAATTTGTCTAATTTTAGCATAAAAAATATAGATATCTATTACTCGTAAACGGTTCAATATTTTGACTTGAAATTTTCAGAATTTTCATAAGAAAAGGTGCTCTTTCAGATAGATTGAAATGGAAAATTTATGTAAAAATAATTGTGAAATGTCACTTTAAGGTGGAGGTATACTATATAATCTTCCTTGTCTGTCTGTCTGTCTTGATACCTGTTTGTATTATCAAATGTTGTTTACACAACTCTTCTTATGCTTATGGACGGGTTTTGGATAAAATGTTTATCATGTGTTCCTAGTCACATGACCTTATGCATATTGTCAGGGTTTTGCCATTATCCCATTTTCAAACATTATCACCTTATGACGCCTCAAAAGATAAAGACTTTGGAAAACATTGTGGAAAGTGAAGAACTTGCTTGTGCAATGTAGCATAGAAATTATTTAGGGAAAAGACTAAAATGCTGGGAAACCACATTTTCTTCTTGTTCACTAACATTTTCTGAAATGTCAAAACTAGGTATTGTTCTGGAAAAAGTTGAAATTATATATTTTGTCATCTGTGACACCTTTTGAGTTTGAATAATTCGTTATTATGTTCTTTTGAAAAAGATTCATCAATTAATCCATTACCACACAGTGACTCCTTTTGACGCCCAATAAGATAATGGCTTTGGAAAACATCGTGGGAAATGAAGAAATTGCTTGTGACAAGCAATTTCTTCATTTCCCACAATGTTTTCTATGTAAAAAGACCAAAACATGTAAAATTTCATTCACATGAAATTGTCGTCTGCATCATCTTTGAATTTGGACTAGACTAAAATTTTGCCGTTTGGTAATGGGTTAACAATTATATATTTCAGTGCAACGTTTATAAAGAACAACGCTAATGTCCGTGAGATCTGGAAGTATCAACGATATCAGCTGATCTTGAACTACGAAATGCGGCCGATCTTACCCCCTCCACTCATCTTTATCAGCCATATCTTCCTCGCAATGAAGTTCATCAAACGAAGATGTCAGGGAAAACGGGACAATTTTGATACTGGTCTAAGTAAGTAGAATAACTTTGTCTATATTGAAAGAACAGGGAATATTGTTTTACTATTATCAATCTATATTGTTGTTTTCATCAAAAAACTCATAACTGCAGCTTGTACCAAGCTGAAGTTATGAGGTTTTCTAAGAAAAGCGGTGACATGTATGCCCATGTGAAAGCTGTCAATTTTGTCATGTATTCATTTCTCCTAACAGTTTTGAAATTCAAGTAGGGCCTGGCAGTTTGTTGCTTATTAGACTTAAAGGAATCACAAAATAATTCTTTAAAAATCAACCATTTGGCCAATTTAGACCAAACATTGCAGAAATGTACCTTGGGTGGCCCTTTAATTAAATTGTTCATGAAAATTTGATTGGTTTATAAATGTAGGGCTTATCAGACTTCCTTTTAAACATCTATATTTGCACCTCCCCATTGATTGAAATACAGCCAGTGAAGCAATACAAGCCCTCTTGAGCCTCTTGTTGGATGATTTCTAGTCAAATGACCTTGTGCACATGGCTGCGGTTTTGACCTATTACCATGTGTGAAGTAAAAGGGGACTTAATTGCAAAACAGGTGTGTATATTTTGACTACGTCATTACTCATGTTGTGGTATGCGTCTTTTGATATAAAAAAAGTCCAATTCATCAGTGTAAAAAAGCTATGACTCTTTTGAGATAACTTTTTGTAACAGCATGTTATTGAATCTTTTGGGGTTTTACATCTTTTGAGGAAAAAAAAAACACGTTTTCGTCTAAAATTCAACTATTTCTATATCCTAACTTGTTATTTCAGAGTTGTTTTTGTCTCATGATGATATGGAGAAGTTACATGACTTTGAGGAGGAATGTGCCGAGGATTATTTCAGGGAGAAAGAAATACAGATACAGTCTTCTTCTGATAAACGGATACAGGTCATAAATGAAAGGTAAATGATTATGAAATTACTGAAAGATCAACCTGTTACATGACAGCAAACTTTTAGACTGGTCCAAATTCAGAGATGTTACTGATAACATTTTCAATTGAAGGAATTTATACATGCTTGGGTGTTTTAGGGTAAAAAATAATGTAGAAAAGAAAGAAATTGCTTGTCTCTAGCAATTTCTTCATTTACCACAATGATTTCTCTAGCCTTTATCTCATGGGGCTTCAAAAGGCGTTTTTACGTGAGAATGGGTTGAAAATTTACAGATAGTTTATACTAAATGAGAAATTTTGAGAAAGAGATACAGCTGCAATCTTCATAAGGTTTTTTTTGCCTCAAAATGTACTAATTATATGCTATGAATTTAGTAACTGCTTGTTACAAAACATAACTCATTAACCCATTAGCAGATGGCAAAATTTTGGACTGTTCCAATTTGAAAGGTGTTGAAGACAATAATTTCAAGTTGGTGAAATTTTAAAAATCTTTTTATTTTATGTTAGAAAATATTGTGGCTAATGAGGAAATTGCTTGTGACAAGCAATTTCTTCATTTTCAACGATGTTTTCCCAAGCTGTTTTCTTAAGAAGCGTCAAAAAGCCTCACTGTGTTGGAATGGGTTAATGTATATTTATATTTGTGTATTGCAGAGTGGAGAACATGACATTACGTATGGATGACATGAACCAGAAGGAGAACGCAATAAAACTGTCGCTACAGACGCTCGACTATAGAATGTCCGTGGTCGAGGATCTGGCCGTACAAAACCTCGACGTTCTCGGTCAGCTTAAAATACTCATGTCACAGATGGACCCTCGATCACGCCAGATCAGCGCGTCGAGCACGCGCAGTAGTCGTGTCAGGTTGGATAGTGAGGGGTCCATCAACGATCTGGTAGAGGAGAGCGTGCCGGACGGTAAAGTAAGGGAGCTAACTCAGGGAACAGATAAAGATACGAGTCTGACTCCGGACGGGAACTCTACAATGAGGTCCATGCCTTCACCAATACTTGTACATTCACAAAAAACTGTCAAGGATGAGACACTACAGAGGTTTACTGATAATGCAAAGTCTCACACTGCAAAGACTAAACGACAAATGGAGCGACAGTCCAGTCTAAAACTACGCAGATCACTGCCTAAAGTGTTAGAAAGACATGAAGGTAGTCCTGTGATTCAGCGATCTTTATCAACGAAAAGTTCCGAAGACAGCGAAACAAATTTACTGAGTCGGCGACATGGTCACCTACCCAAACTACGCATTGATCAACGAAGCACTGCTATAGATGATGAATATGATTCTCTTCCTCACGAGGACATTTCTGACCATTCACAAATAGAGTTTACTCTGGGAGGCTCAGATCAGAATAACAGTAACTCTAGCTCCGTGTACAGCACGGCACCGATCGGTACAAACACCTTCCTCACTACCAAAAACCCGGCACAAATAGACACAGAAGATTTAACCACACAAAAACAACATGCCAGTGACCCCAACCTAAACCGCTCTAATTCTGAACCTCTCCCTGTACACATTCCCACAACACCCAACACATATCTGTCCGCGTACTCAGGCTATCAGAGTCAGGATGGACATTCTGTCCCCTTCACTCCCATACTCACATCACTATCGGCTGAGTACACGACCATCACCGACGAGATTGACACAACCTGTATGATTAACCGCTCCCCACCCCGCAGTCCAACCTCCGCGCTACCGTACAGTAACGCAGAGCAAGTCTGGGATGAGGAGAAACTGGAGAATCAGGCAAGCATATCGGAGAAGAAGGCGTTAAGACAGGCAGAGGAAATGGAGCATCGAAGAATGGAGAAAGTTATCCGTAAACGATTACGACAAATATCGCAAGATGAGAGTGACAGTATCAGCGACATCGCAAAACTCGTGATCTGTGAGTTAGAGATCGAGGATAATCATTCTGATCACGAAGACGAGGAAGATATGCATGGATCGTCGGAGAATCTCTCGGATAGATCGATGGAAGATAAAGTTGAATCAGTTGCTGAAGATAAAAATGCAGATAAAACTGACAGTAGTTTGATGGGTGGGATAACATTTGATGCTGTAGAAATACGGATTAGACGGGCATCTACGCAGGATGAAAGATCTTCCCCTCCTTAAAAAGACAGAACCCTTTCCCAAATGATAAATTGATAGAAAGTTCAAAATTCCTTCTGTCCTAAAATGTTATGAAAATTATCTGTGATGGCATAAACACGAAGAAGGCTTTTAGCTCCACTGGCCTTCAGGCCAGCGGGCTATTGTCATGGCGCTGTGTCCGTCGTGCGTCCGTCCGTCCGTCCGTCCATCCGGTCGTCAACTTTTTCTTTAAAAATCTTCTCCTCAGAAACTACTTGATGGATTTCAATCAAACTTCACAGGAATGATCCCTCGGTGGTCCTCTATCAGATTCCTAAAATTAATTCTGATTGAACTAGAAAGTCTGTAGTTATCTGCCCTTGAATTAAAAAATGGCTGTTTTGACTTTGTTTTCACTCTAGCCACTACAAATATTTATCAATCAAGACAAAACTTGGTCAGAATGTTGGTGCTGATAAGATCTTGCCTGAGTGCAATTTTCAGCTTAATCTGAATATTATGTCTTGAGTTATGTGCCCTTGAAATTGGCAAAATTACCATTTTTGACCTTATTTTTACTCAAACAACCATAAATATCCAACAATCAACAGGAAACTTTCATGTAATCCTACTTGCTATAAGATCTTGCATGTGTGTAATTTTCAGCTTCATGGGAATCTTAAATCATGATTTTTCTGCCCTTGAATTTAACAAAATTGCTGTTTTCGACTTTGATTTTACACTCTTTACATCTACAAATATTGAACAATCAGGTCAAAACTTAAAGAAGATGTAGGTGAAGTTAAGATCTTGCTTTAGTGTTATTCTTAGCTAGATAGGAATATAAAATCCTCAGTTATATGCCTTTCAATTTGACATTTTTACTAATTGTGACTTTTTTTCACTCTTACAGCCAAACTCACTCTAATAAAGACAAAGCTTGGTAACCAATTGATCTTATATGAATGTATTTTCAGCTTTCTAGTTACTTTGTAATTGCTTTAAGAGCAACAAGTATTGAAAAATTTAGTCAAAACTTGGACTTGATATTACAAGAAATTCAGGTTTCATCAGCCATTTGCATGAATTTTGGAATATGGTATTCCCCAAATCTATTTTTAGCTCAAAATCTATTTTTAGAAATATGAAATATTTTGGACTAATTAATGGTCTCTTAATTTAGATCTGTTTGGAAGATGGAAAATTTTAATTGGTAGTATCATCCTAAGCTGGAATGTTCTACCATTTCCTTTTACCCTTTCTCAAATGGCAAACATATAGTTTTACTTTCTTTGCTTCAAGAACCAAACATTTTGAACAATCTAGTTTTGTAACTTTTTTTTGCTCTATGAAACACAAGCATTGAACAATCTAATCAAAACTTAGATGAAATATTACATGAAATTCAGGCCTGTGGAGCGACTCAAGACCTTCAGGTCTTCTAGTTTTAAGTTTAATTTATGGAATTACAGATTATCATTTTTTAAGATTTTACCTTCACATCTTTAGGAAGACTTTGTTTTGTATATTATATTAGTTATAATGAAATAGCTTACAAAGCAATACACATGCTAGGAAGATTATTTTAACTATAAATGATTAGTTACAAAAGATTAATGTTTTTAGATTAGAATGTAATAATGTTTAAGTGTCATTGCTTCAAATGTGTTCAAAAACTTAAGTAGAGATCAGCATAAAACTATTGGAGGTGCATCTTTATTTGTTTACATTTTACAATAGTTTTGCTTTTAATTTGCTTGAAGCCCAAAAGGATGTTTCTTTTTCATCATGTTAAAACCAAATTCTCAATCTATAAATTGTGCTATTAAGATATTCAAGCCACTTTGGTATGCAACATAAAACAAAATTGTTGTTTGCATGCATGCAGATCTGATCAAAATTGTTCACTGTTTACTATATTGATTCCTCGTGACTTATAATACTTATACTACTTAAATAATAAGTATTTACACATGCCTTCTGTGCATGTAGATATTTATATACCATATGTATTTGTCTAGCTGTTACAAGCTATAAAATATTGGTTGTGTTCAATAACTGTTGAGCCAGGACCTGGGAAATGGACTCTTACAGCATTGGAAAACAACATGGATCTAGATCAGCCTGTGCATATGCACAGTCTGATCTAAAACCATGTTGCTCTCTAATAGCTTCTTTAAGACCTGTAACAACGATAATAGAATAGCATGGATCCTGATCAGACTGCACTTATGCTCAAGCTGATTTTGAAATTCTATTCTATGTTATAAGGGATGTTTTAGCGAACCCTGGCCTCTTTATATCAATGTGTACTCTTTTGTGCCAAAAATAGATAGAATGACTACAAACCACATATAAATCTTCAGTTACTACACAAATTTAATTGCATCTTTTTTAGTAGGTGTCAAAGTTTTCAAAGCCAATGTATGATTTGATGACACATATACACATTATGTTGTTGTACACAATTTCTTGATCCTTTTCCAAACAGCACAATTTAAGGGTGGTTCAGTTCTAAAGCTGCTGCAGACGACAAAATGGATGTTGACAAAGTTTTGATTTGTATATAATATACTCAAGAAAATATTAAGCTAAAAGGAGAAAAATGCTGATTATCAGCATTTTCTTCTCTTCCCAAGTCCATTCTTTTAGAGACATCAAACCCAAGTCTTGTTTGGGAAAAGGTTGAGTTGTTTCCAGTCTAATATGTCATCAATGTGATGTTTAAAGTTTGAATCATGTTTGTGATTCTTTCGTCATTCAGCACTCAATGAGTCAAAATGATGTATTTTTAAGAAAGTATTTTATAATGTCTTGCCATATGTATTTTTAATGGATGATATTTTGAGAGGAGTGATATTTTCTTATTCATATGTATAATATATATTCTTGAACTATGACAGTAATCTCAAAGAGATGTCAGTCAATGTAGTCCTTTTCCAAACATACTCTAGTTTGTTGTCCCTTTAAAGAGCTTGAGAAAACATAAAGGCAAAAGAAGAAAATGAATATAAATCAACATTTTCTCCTTTTGCATCAATAGTTTCTGTGTTTTATTGTACACAATTCCCATTTTCATCAATTTCCTTTTCAGCTTCAGTAATATTTTAATAAAAACAATATAAATTTTTGCTTTAACATTTTCTGCAACATATTGAAAAAAATCTATCATGTGATCTGTATCATATTTCAAATCTGAACTGCCCAAATTCCATATTGTATTGTTGTGAAGGGTTAAAGGCAAACTCTGGTGATTGGTTATCCATTTTTTCTCTTTTGATTTTGTTTATTTGTACCTCATATCACATGTATTATTGTGCTGAGTGACTTGAATAAACTTGTAAAAAAAAATTGGTTAAGTGCTATAGAAAAGAATTTCTGTTTAGCTTATATTTTGTTGCATGTCACATTTTGTTCTTTGCCTTTGTTTTAGTGCTCTAGAAAAGAAGTTTTACATAACATATTTTTATGCCATGACAGTTTATTATTTGTTTCTAAGCTTTCAAAAAATGAAAATTTTGATCTTGCTGGGTTATACCCAAAAAACTGTATAGGGAATATTTTATTGTCTGAAGGATATGAGGGTTGTTCAAAAATTATCCGGACTGTGTCCGGTAACAAAATATTTCCAACCCAATTTTACCGAATTTTACATCATTTTATATCGGAATTTAATACACGCCTGACTTTATCTGTTTGAATTATTTTTCTACACTTAGGCGCTTACAATTACGTTATGAATTACCATGGTAACGTGTACCCGGCGCAGCCCAAAATATGATTCTTTTAGAATCCCTTTTGCTGTTCATAATTTGCCCACTGTAATTGCGAACAACGCGGAATTTTCACAGAATACGTAATTTGGTACATATTACATCATGTCCAAGTTATACTTCACTCGATGAATGAATGTACGAAACGTGCCCTTTTGAATAGCGGTGGGTCGGCATTTTGACTGTTTAATGTGGCGTCAATTGATTGTTTGGAAATTCGGTTTGTCTTAAAATCCTGCAAATACCTCTGAGAAACGCCGACAAACTCATACAAAAAGATCACAACGGCAAAGGGTAAAGATTCAGTCTCTAGGACCCTACTGTTGAATTGGTTTTAAGAACGCAACGGTAAAGATTGAAGCTAGATGAACAAGACCGGAAAAGGAAAACAACGACGACGTCACTTACGACCATTGCGGATGTGCAATGTAGAAATCGGAGGATGATGGTACGGACATTGTCAGACGAATTTTGTATTATTGTAGGCGGCATTCATTTGATTCTTATTAATGAATTGAAAACTACGAAGGTAATTTCGTTTTAATATTTTTGATTTCAAAACCAGTAGCAATTTACTACTTTAATAAAACTGTCCAAAATTTCCGTATTATCCATTTACCAAACGGAGAAGTTTAGACGATTCCAACTAATGAATTTTCTACTGCACATGGATAGGCCGTATGCATATCACCCCATACGGCAGGTCTTACCGATCTGTTGTTAGCTATACTTTGACTCGAAACCGTATCCTGTCCATCATTTTCTCTAGATATAGCAACATATGACTTCGCCATATTCCCAACGATAAAAGCGCACCTGATGGGTAAAATATTTTCATCCTTAAAAGAACTGCAAAATTAAACAAAGGACCTCTACGGATAAGGCGAGAATTCTCCCTAAAAGGCTCAGCTCGATCGGTCAATTCTCAAAACTAACAAATTGAGAAACAAAATTAAGCTTTATGGTTAGGTAGACAAATAAAGGAAATAAACACCGATTTTTATGTCATTTTAAAAGTTCTATAGGTGCAGATAACTCTTGATTTTAGTACCCACCTAAATGGTTTCGTTTTCTTACACTACCGGTATTCAAAGAGGTAAAATGAAGATTCTTTTATTTTTATTTGCAATTTATTTTCTACAGATACAGGGATAAATGGTTTTGACATCATATGGCAGCTTTGGTTTTGTCCGTATTGCGCATGCGCACCATTGAAACAACTTTAAACGCGCATTTTTCCCGCCAAAAACCGAGGCATACCTGCCTTCCCAAGGCTGGCTAACATCGTTCCACCCCTTGACCCAGCTTCCCATTGACATATGTTGTGTAACTGGATCATAGGCTTCCTTGGTAAAAAGGATTTGCTGGGTCACGGGGGGGAACATACTTTTATACTAAAAATAGTACTCATATACCATATGCCATAATTTTGGCGGGAAGATTTCGCCTTTAAACTCGTTTCAATGATGCGCATGCGCATTGAGGACAAATCGAGAAATGGTTTATGATTTCAACACCAATTGTCCTTACATTTACAGAAAATTTTTTGCTTATAAAACTAAAGAAAACTTAAATCTGGTTTAATGAATAACGGTGGGGTAAGAAAATGTAATTTTGGGGGTAGGTACAGAAACCATGAGTTATCTGTACCTGTCGAATCGTTTTGGTCGTACAAAATCAGTTTTCATATGATTTAGATACATATCTAACAATACAGTTCGAAATAATAATCAATTTGCATGTTTTGAAAAATGACTTTTCCATTTGAGCCTTTTAGGGAGATTTCTCGCCTTATCCGTAGAGGTCCTTTGATTACCAGACAATATGGGTCTGAGTGGTATGGTGATATTTACAACCAATAGTTGAGCCGTAAATTACACTGTATTGATCATAACGGCAATTACTTTGAAAAAAAATATGCATCATTATCTTTATACTTACCGACGACGTCGTCGACGTCGCCTTGTGATAAGTGACGTGCGCCGGTCCCTAGTATTTATGTGAATTTGAGTGTTTGTAAAATCCATACCCGTGATCGGATTTTCAAATAATTTCACAGAAGTGTGCATACTAAATCTAACTTCCAATGAGTGAAGTATTGTTGTTATTTGATATCCCATTTAAATTCTATCGACACAATCCGGATAATTTTTGAACATCCCTCGTAGAAGTGAAAAGTTGTCAAAAAGGACACAACTCTTGTGCATGTCTTTGTTTGCTTATTAGTGCTTCTTTTGGGACATAGCAGCAGATAAAGGAGTAAAATCATTTTAAATTTGTTATTTCAAATTCAAACCCTATATTGTGGGTACTCATTTGAATCGTCTCGGTGAGACGATTCTAATGAGTTCCAGCAATATAAGGTTTTATGAAATATTGGATTTTGAAAAAATAGATTCTCTCTGTGCAAAGCCATTGTAAGTGCTAGAAATCTTATAAGCTCTTACAGTAACTCAACTACCCACCTACAAATATCTTTTTTTGTTATTTTATCATATTTTTGTTGTCTTTTTAGCTCACCTGAGCACGAAGTGCTCAAGGTGAGCTATTGTGGTCACTTTTTGTCCGTCGTCCGTCTGTCCGTCTGTCCGTCCGTCCGTCCGTCCACATTTTCGTGTTTACACTCTAGCATCTACAAATATTAGCCAATCTTCACCAAACTTGGTCAAAACATGTATGGCCATAAGATCTCGGATGAGTTCGATTATGGGTCAGATCGAACTAGAAAGTCGGGAGTTATCTGCCCTTGAATGCGAAAAATACTTAGTTTTGACATTGTTTACACTCTAGCATCTACAATTATTGATCAATCAGGACAAATCCTGGTCATAAGATTGCAGACCATAAGATCTCGGATGAGTTCGATTTTCAGTCTGATCTGACCAGAAAGAGGAGAGTTATGTGCCCTTGAATTTGACAAAATTGCCATTTACGACTGTTTTTGACCTTGTTTACACTCTAGAATCTACAATTATTCATCAATCAAGACAAAACTTTGACACAATGTTTGGGACCATGAGATCTTGGATGAGTATGATTTTCAGTCTGATCTGATCAGAAAGTCGACAGTTACTTGCCCTTGAATTTGACAAAATTGTCATTTTTGGCTGTTTTCGACGATTTTTACACACTAGAATCTACAATTATTGATCAATCAATCCAAAACTTGGACACAATATTGGGGATCATAAGATCTGGCATGAGCTTGATTTTCAGTCTTATCTGACCAGAAAGTTGAGAGTTATGAGCCCTTGAATTTGACAAAATTGCTGTTTTTGACTGTTTTCGACCTTATTCACACTCTAGAATCTACAATTTTTTACCAATCAAGACAAATCTTGGACACAAGGTTGGAGACCATAAGATCTCAGATGAGTTTGATTTTCAGTCTGATCTGACCAGAAAGATGAGAGTTATGTGCCCTTGAATTTGATAAAATTGTTGATTTCGGCTGTTTTTGACATTGTTTACACTCTATAATCTATTATTATTTATCAATTAAGACAAAACTTGAACACAATGTTTGAGACTATAAGATCTTGGATAAGTTTGTTTTTCAGTTGGATCTGATAGAAAAGTGGAGAGTTATGTACCCTTGAATTTGATCAAATTGCCGTTTTCGGCTGCTTTAGACCTTGTTTACACTCTAGAATCTACAATTATTGACCAATCAAGACAAATCTTGGACACAATGTTGGATATCATAAGATCTCGGATGAGTTTGATTTTCAGCCTGATCTGACTAGAAAGTCGAGAGTTATGTGCCCTTGAATTGGACAAAATTGCTGTTTTCGGATGTTTTCGACCTTGTTTATACTCCAGAATCTACAATTATTTATCAAACAAGACAAATCTTGGACGCAATGTTGGGCACGATGAAATCTTGGATGAGTTTGATTTTCACAATGTTATTGACCATAAGTTCGTTTTCAGTCTTAAAGTCTTAAATATTTTTTGAATTGAAGAAAAGTGTTGCTTATATCATTTTGGTTCAGGTGAGCGATATAGGACCATCATGGTCCTCTTGTTATATCAATCTCAGAACTGGATCTTACATAATATCAGAACTTTTCTGTATATTAGCAACTTTTTATTTGAACAATATTTTCAGTTTTATGCAATTGTATTATTTCCTTTTACACTTTAATCTAAAATCTAATGGGTTTAATTTATGTTTATGATTATATATTCTGTTATATGTTTGTTTTTTAAGTTGATTGCATGTTTGTTTTATGTTGATTTTGTGAACTTTTTTATGAAGCCCTTATTAGCTCACCTGAGCACGAAGTGCTCAAGGTGAGCTATTGTGGTCACTTTTTGTCCGTCGTCCGTCTGTCTGTCTGTCTGTCCGTCTGTCCGTCCGTCCGTCCACAATTTCATGTTTACACTCTAGCATCTACAAATATAAGCCAATCTTGACCAAACTTGATCAAAACATGTATGGCCATAAGATCTCGGATGAGTTCGATCATGGGTCAGATCGAACTAGAAATGCAGGAGTTATCTGCCCTTGAATGCGAAAAATACTTAGTTTTGACATTGTTTACACTCTAGCATCTACAATTATTGATCAATCAAGACAAATCTTGGACATAACATTGCAGACCATAAGATCTCGGATTAGTTTGATTTTCAGTCTGATCTGACCAGAAAGACGAGAGTTATGCGCCCTTGAATTTGACAAAATTGCCATTTTCGGCTGTTTTTGACCTTGTTTACACTCTAGAATCTACAATTATTCATCAATCAAGACAAAACTTTGACACAATATTTGGGACCATGAGATCTCGGATGAGTTTGATTTTCAGTCTAATCTGATTAGAAAGTTGAGAGTTACTTGCCCTTGAATTTGACAAAATTGTCATTTTTGGTTGTTTTCGACGATGTTTACACTCTAGAATCTACAATTATTGATCAATCAATCCAAAACTTGGACACAATATTGGGGATCATAAGATCTGGGATGAGTTTGATTTTCAGTCTTATCTGATCAGAAAGTTGAGAGTTATAAGCCCTTGAATTTGACAAAATTGCCGTTTTTGACTGTTTTCGACCTTATTTACACTCTAGAATCTACAATTTTTGACCAATCATGACAAATCTTGGACACAAGGTTGGAGACCATAATATCTCAGATGAGTTTGATTTTCAGATTGATCTGACCAGAAATATTAGAGTTATGTGCCCTTGAATTTGATAAAATTGCCGATTTCGGCTGTTTTTGACATTGTTTACACTCTATAATCTACTGTTATTTATCAATTAAGACAAAACTTGAACACAATGTTTGAGACCATAAGATCTTGGATAAGTTTGATTTTCAGTCCGATCTGATCAAAAAGTGGAGAGTTATGTGCCCTTGAATTTGATCAAATTTCCGTTTTCGACTTGCTTTAGACCTTGTTCACACTCTAGAATCTACAATAATTATTATTGACCAATCAAGACAATTCTTGGACACAATGTTGGATATCATAAGATCTCGGATGAGTTTGATTTTCAGCCTGATCTGACTAGAAAGTCGAGAGTTATGTGCCCTTGAATTTGACAAAATTGCTGTTTTCAGCTGTTTATACTCCAGAATCTACAATTATTTATCAAACAAGACAAATCTTGAACACAATGTTGGGCACGATGAAAACTTGGATGAGTTCGATTTTCACAATGTTGTTGACCATAAGTTCGTTTTCAGTCTTAAAGTCATAAGTATTTTTTGAATTGAAGAAAAGTGTTGCTTATATCATTTTGGTTCAGGTGAGCGATATAGGACCATCATGGTCCTCTTGTTTGCATTTTTGATGCTTTTCAAGGCCTTGAATGAAATAAAACTTTTTCTGGGTAGAACATATTTGTGGAAAATGAAGAATTTGTGTGTCTTGTAAGGCATTAAAAAGGGTCATGATATGGAAATGGGCTTAACCGTTTCCCAAACAAGACCTGGTTTTGACGTCCCTAAGAGAATAGGCTTGGGAAAACAATGAAACAAAAGAAGAAACTGCTGATATCCAGCAGTTTCTCCTTTTTGTCTCAATATTTTCTATGCCATATTTTGCACAAATTCTATCTAAAGTAACTTACATCATGTCATTTGTGGCAGTTTTTAAAGTGGGTCACCCTAAAACTTTGCTGTTTGGGAAAGTGTTAATATCACATTATACCTAATTTTATGTGCTATGTGTCAAACTTGCAAACTAAGCCGGTGATCTATGTATTGGAACAAATATTTTTATGCCCTCGTATCGAGAGTTTAGGGGCATATTGTTTTAGTCATGAATGTCTGTCTGTCCGAAAACTTAACACGAAAACTTAACATTAGCCTTTTCTTCAAAAGTATTTGACATACAAAGCTAAAATTTGGTATGTAACATTCTTTCAATGATATCCATCTATTCCATGCAATATGACCTTCCTCAAGGTCATCCATTAACCCTTATCAACCCTTTACACGAAAACTTAACATTTTTGAAAAATGGCCATTTCGGGGGCATTTGTGTTTCACAAACATATCTTGTTTTATCTATTCTGTTCTCAAGTAGTGGCTATTGATTTGAATCCTAATATTACCATTTTCTTCTTTTCTTTCAAGGTAACCAATGTTATAAGATTTCTACACGAGTAATTTTGTCCTCTTGAAATCTTTTCAATTTTGTTCGACCTAAAATTTTGCCATCTGGGTAAAATTAAAATGTTTCCAAAAACACACCTTACTCAGCATCTTAACAGCTATATTTTTATTGTATTTACACAAATTTAAATATACAACTTGTAAATAAAGTCATGAAGAGTATTGTTTTATGTAACCACAATGAAATGAATCTGATATTAGAAATATATTTATTATCAACAATACAAGATTGTGCATTTTTCATGGTGATAAATTTTGTCTTAATTGAAAATTCTTTAGTGCATTTCAGATGTACGTCATCTGAAATTTAAGCCAGTTCCTATGTATTAAATAGAAGCTTTAAATGGTTTGCGATATTTATACCTCCGCAAAACAAATGTTTTAGGGGGTATACTGGAATCAACCTGTCTTTTCACTCATCCGTTGGTCTATCTGTCTGTCCGCTTGTGTAATCTTGTCTTGGGCATGACTTGAATATCTAAAGGTAGAATCATGAAAGTTATTGACCTTTATGGATAAAAAAGCTTGTCTGGACAAATGTAGTGACAGGATAGCAGGAATTAGGAGTCTTTTTTTTCTCACTATTAATGTGGTGCAATATTCTACTGCCCATAGAGCTTCAACGGGTGCATAATTCTAGTGACCTCTTAAACACTACATGCAAAACTGTCAGCCATCACCCATTCCCACATAAGGAAGTTTTCAGTGGGTTTTTGACAACCAACAAGTTAAAAGGCTTTGGAAAACATTGTGGCAACCAACAAATTAAAGGCTTTGGAAAACATTGTGGGAAATATAGAAATGGTTTGTGATGAGCCTTTTCTACATTTACCACAATGTTTTCTACACAGAAAGAAAAAAAGTAAAATTTCATTCCCGTCAAATTGGGAAAAAAAGTATAAATTTAAGGTTTTAGGATTGCAACCTGTCATTAGATACCAAACAGTTGTTTTACCATTTCTGTACCAGTGTATCAGTTTACCTTGGCTCCCGGGGACCAAGGTACCCACAGATAGCTTCGCTTGGTTAAACTGGGATAGCCTTGTATATTTACATTGTTATGACGTCTGAAGATGCACAGAGTGTTTTATAGTTAATGATGGGTGGTAATCCAAATTTTTGCTCTTGTCATTTTGGCATTGAAGAAGCAGATAGTGAAAAATAACATTTGACTGCTTAACCCTTTCCAAAACCACAAAATTTTAGGGTGGTCCAATTTGAAAGCCGCTGCAGACGACAAAATAGATTATACTAAAGGTAGAATTTGTGCTTAATATAGTTCAGAAAACATTGAGGCAGAAGGAGAAACTGCTGGTTATCAGCAGTTTCTTCTTTTGTTTCAATGTTTTCCCAAGCCCTTTCTTTTAGGGACGTCAAAACCAGGTCTTGTTTGGGAAAGGGTTAAAATTTTGATGTACATGCTATAACCTCGATGCCTGGCTAATTGGTCGGAACTTTCCATTATCGGCATGATGAAGGTCAAGTTTTGAATTTAGTGTTTTGGAGGTCCATGATTATAGGAATTTTACCTTAACCCTTTCCCAAACAAGACCTTATTTTGATGTCCCTAGTAGAAAAGGATTGGGAAAACATTGAAACAAAAGAAGAAACTGCTGATAACCAGCAGTTTCTTCTTTTGTCTCAATATTTTCTATGCGATATTTCACTCAAATTCTATCTTTAACAACTTCCATTTTGTCATTTCTGGCAGTTTTTGAAATGGATCACCCTAAAATTTCAATGTTCGGGAATGGGTTAAGTTTGTTATTGCATACAGAGCTTGTTTTACAATTACATGTAAATTGATTAATGTACACAAATGTTTTTGTTAAATCTATGCTATTATTAGATTTTTATGCAAATACGATGAAATTAGCATGTAGATAAATCGATTTCTTGTGAAATCATGTTGACAATAAAATTTATGTTGTTTGGAGACTGGAAACAGTAGAAGTTTGTCTTAATTATAAACCTTTCTCAAACCTGACCTGAGGTTGTATTCAAAATTATATAACAAGCCATCTGATTGGACAAGACCTATGTCTTGGCCAATCAGGTGGATTATTGTGTTATTTGTAATATGAACTTGTAATTAGACTGGTTGGTGAATACCACCCCTGGAGCCCATATTTTCAACGATCTCCTGACAAAGTCACCAGTATGATTTCCCGAATAACTTGTTTGTAAGCCTGTTGATAAAACAGGCCTAGGTTTTGATGCTCCTATCAGAAAATGTTTAGGAAAACATTTATGATTTAAACAAAAAGAAAATGCTGATAACCAGTATTTTCTCCTTGCTGGATTGCTCCTTTAGCTCCAATATTTCCTGAGCTATTTTTCTCTCGCCAGTACTACCACAACATCCTTTCGAAGTTCAAGCTACTCACCCATAAATATTTGATCTGGAAAAACGTCCCTTAAGGCTTTTGAGCCCAACATAGATCCAGATCAGCCTATGCATATGCACAGTCTGATCAGGATCCACATTGTTCTCTAATAGCTTCTTCGTGACCTGTAGTAACTTAAAGAGAGCAGCATAGATGCATATTGCACTGCATTTGACAACAGACTGATCTTGAAACTCGATTTTTAAGAATGCTTTAAGGGACGTTTTTCCAGATCCCGGCTCATTTACAATTTACCAACCATTGTTGGGAGACAAATGTCTGAAAGGAGGTTTGCCATGGCTCCAACTTGAGACCTCTTATATTACTAGAAATAACCCTTTCCCAAACAACAAAATCTTGGACTGGTCCAATTTGAGAGCTGTTTAAGACGACAAAATACATGATGACAAATGCAGTATTTGTGTGAAATAATGCACAGAAAATATTGAGACTAAAGGAGAAACTGCTGGTTATCAGCAGTTTCTTCTTTTGTTTCAATGTTTTCCCAAGCCTTATCTACTATGGACGTCAAAACCAGGTATTGTTTGGGAAAGGGTTAACTGATTTTTAACTACTATAGTTGTTTTGTGGCAGCTGGGAGCACCTGACCATGGATTCTCGTTTCTCATACCATTACTACCACAACACCTTTTCTAAGCCTCCTGTTGCTCTCCCACATAGGTTTACTATTATCCAACCATAAGTGGAAAGACAAATGTCTGAAAGGATTCTCCCGCGTCTCCAACCATGGACCATTGGTGGGAGACACAAGATGTGGAGCGGTACACTTCAGTCTCTGAAGAGGTCTTACAAATGGCCTGGATAAACGGAATACACAGTGTATAATCATGTGACTTAGAATTTCCGATAATCTTCAATAACTTTGTCAATACTTGACCAATTTGAATTTGATTTGAAGCAGAGAAGGTGGAAAAATGTCAGGAATAACATGGTCGTGGCATATTTTTTGAAAAATCAACTGATAAAAAAGTTATTGAAGATAAACCAAAATTTTGGTTTATCTTCATTAACTTTTTAATCAGTTGATTTTTCAAAAATCAACCACGTCCATCTAATGCGTGACATCTGTCCACATTCTCTGCTTCAAACTGAATTCAAATTGGTCCTGTATTTACAAAGTTATTGAAGATATTCAGTAATTATTGAATCATGTGTTTATACACCGTGGAATAGGAAGATGGGTATACAGGCTCTTGTTTGAACACCAGTTTTAATTAAACCATTACCAAACCGCAAAATTTTAGACTTGTCCAAATTCCCAGATGCTGCAGATGACGATTGCAAGTGAATGAAATTGAACATTATTTTGTGGTCTTTCCAGGTAAAAAAAACATAATGAGAAAGGAAAAAACGTCAAGTAATTTCTTCAGTTTCCACATTGTTTTCTGAAACATTTATCATGTGGGGCATCTTAAGGTAACAATATATGGGAATTTATTAAGCCTTTCCTAAATGACAACATTTTAGGGAGGTCCAATTTGAAAAGCACCGCTGATGACAAAATTTGTATTTCTTTAAGTATGGATGAAGCATGGAAACAAATGGAGAAAATACCGGTTATAAGCATTTTCATCTTTTGTGACAATGTTTTTCCAAGCCTGTCCTGTTAAAAATATTCTTTGGGAAAGGGTTGATCCTTTCAGTTTGCAAAACAAAACCTGGTTTTGATGTCATTGTTAGAAAAGCTTGGGAAATATTTACGCAAAAGAAGAAAAATGCTGATAACCAGCATTTTATCCATTTTGCCTCAATAGAAAGTCCTATAGATGTCTCTGGCGTTTGGAAAAGGGGTAATACCTATGAGAATCTAGGGAATAAATAATGAAAGTTAAAAAGAAATTCAAAAATTACTTCTGTCATTTATCGCACACCTTACAACAAAGTTACAGGCATTTTAGAGAATATGAATTCAATTTTTCTTTTGAAGCTTCTTAGCCGAAAAATACATAATACTGAGCCAGGATCTGGAAAAACGTCCCTTAAGGCATTTGAGAACAACACGGTTCAAGGTCAGCCTGCGTATACACGCAGTCTGACCAGGAACCATGTTGTTCTCCAATAGCTTACACGTGGTCTGTAGCAACCATTTGAGAGTAACACGGATGCTGGATAGACTGCATCTAGGCACAGCCTGACCTTGAAGCCTGGCTGCCTCAAATGCTATAAGGGACGTTTTTCCAGATCCCGGCTTATATATTTTATATGTATGGTATAATGGTAATTTTGCTGTCTGCCATGCTGTTCAGTTTGAATCTATTCACAATAAACTTTGCTATTTGGGAAGGGTTAGCCTATATAAATGCTGGATAACAGCAAGTTCCACTTGCTGTAGCTTGTTCCTTTTCTTTGTTGACCGAATCTTACTATCCAATAAATTATCATCCATCAAAAATGTAGTAAAACTAAATCATGAAATGACAAGATTTCAACATATAAACAACCACCAAACAGCAAAAGTTTAGACTTGTCTAAATTCAAAGATATTGCAGACAGCAAGTGAAAATTAATGAATTTTTTTTATATTTTGGCCTTACTGGGTAGAAAACATTGGGGTAAATGAAGAAATTGCTTCTCAAAAGCAATGTCTTCATTTACCACAATGTTTTCCACAGCCTTCATCTAATGGGCGTCAAAAAGCGCCATTTTGTGAGAATGGGTTAAACATCAAAGCGAGTATACTTATCAACTGTAATGCATGTACTGCTGATTACCAGCATTTTCTTCTTTTCCTACAATATTGTTTTACTGCCTCTCCGCCAGGGACATCAGAATCCAACCTTGCTTGGAAAAGAATTAACATAGAATACCCCTAATGAGATTTGAGCGATGTCAGAATTGTTTGGGCGACGTCAAAAACAATTGGCGATCGCCAAATGTTCACGACTTAGTCCAAGTAGATTTGGGTATGTAAAAACCCTGCTCCGAAAATGTATTATGAATCTCAAAATGGCCACATTACCGGTATTCTACCATAATTGTGGAATGTCTAATACAACAGTAAATGTTCCCTCTATGTAGTTTCTGCTGTCCTATGTGACTGAATCAATTAAACTCAGCATATGTTGGTCTATTGTATGTTGTACTGAAAATAAAACAAGATCTACTGCTTAATTTACAAAATAAAACCTTTACCTCACTATCAAACCTTTAAGAATTCACCAAGAATGTTAAAAATGAGCATTTACATAGAATAAAGACAGAAATTTCTATTGCCATAATCATACTAATAAATGCCCATACTGATTAATAACTATCCAAATCTTAACTTAAAATCGGCCTATTTCAAGTACATTTTCTGCAAAATATGGTGATTCTAAACTAGAAGACCTGAAGGTCTTGAGTCGCTCCACAAACCACAATTTTTTGAAATATACAACACAAGTTTTGACTTTTGTAATTGATTCACATGTTATCTTAGACAAATTCTCTAAAATCAAGAGTTTTAAATCTCAATATGGTCAATATTTGTGGTTGTTAAAATGTAAACAATTTAGCTTATTTCTTACATAAAATTAATAATATTTTTTTTTTCATTTATTTATTATTCCTCCTTATACAGAAGAGCAATTTAAGATATAATACATTTAAACAATTCAAAATACAAATGAAGATAAAACAAACAAAACATGACTAAACTATGAGGAGAAAGGTACAAAAGAAAGGACAATGATTGTTTATTAACCTTTCCTAGATGACAAAATGATATTCTGGTTGATGTGGAGTTGAGTTTTGGATATGCTGACGATAGAATTTATACACACTCATGTAAAGTTTCTCAACAAACTTTTCTCTCCTTCAGTCAAACAAATACTGTGATTTTGTAAAATTCAAGGGCAGATAATTATAAACTTTCTAGTCCAATCAGACATCCGAGATCTTAATACATACCTGCTTTATGCCCTTGACCTACAGCTAGTTCTACAGCTGTATAACAATCTTCGTTCTGTATCGTCATGTCTGCACCATGTTCTAGCAGCACTTTAACACAGCTAGAGTGATTATTGTAGGCAGCATACATCAGAGCAGTGCTACCTGTCTGATAATAGAAATATACATGTAGGTATAGTTACACTGCATAGACAAATATAAATACTACCCTAAAAATTTTGCAATCTAGTAATGAGTTAAGTTTAAACACATGTATACAACAAGAGGACTAAATCCTCTCTTACAATCGGTTGTACATGCTCCTTTGTGCGGTCTGCATCTAAAACTTAGGCATAGACATGCGAGGCACGCATGTACAACATACGATTTTGGTGGACGCAACCACAATGCAGACTGCATGTAGCAAAGAATTGAACGGACAATTCTTTAAGCCTCCCTTACAACCTGTTGTGCGTCTTTACAAATTGTGCATTTTAAAAATCTATACAGACGCAAGACAGGTTCTAAGAGAGGCTTAAGTTACACAGTACCTAGTACAAGTATAAGATATTGCTCACTTGTGAGCCAGGTACCCTGTATATTTTATTGGGGAGTATTTCTGGGGAACAGTACTTGTTCCCTATACAGTACAGAGTTGATGTAGCTGACCTAACCAGTATCTTAACCAAGAATGCTGCCTGCTACACTGCTCCAATCTTAACTTATAAACCTTTTGCCAAAGAAACAAATTTTGGGAAGAAAAATTGCACATTTGAAAGCTGCTGCAGACAAGATAGTGAATGTCAATATTCATAGAATCTGCATACAGTTAGTATAAAGCCAGTAATACCATGGCAAAAGGATATATTCCTGGACATCAGCTTTTTCTGCTTGATCCTTGATATTTTCCCAATTTTTTTTTTATATACCAAGAACATCAAAACCAATAGTAAACATTTTTGCTCTAACCTCAGTTCGTTTTCCCACATATTTTTGGCAAATAATAATTGGAATTTGTTGTATTTCATGCATTGTGTGCAAGGACAGCATCAATTTTTTATTTTTTTCGTTCACATTCACAAAGGCCTGCAAATTACTAAAACAGCATTGTGCAAGCCTTCACACTTGAGTATTAATGAACAGTGTATTTTTTGAGCTTCTGAAAATGTTAATGACCTCAAAAATGTGAATTGACTATATTGGACAGTAAAATGACAAATCGTCGGTGGGGAGTCAAAACCTCGTAACTACAGCTTATTCAAGCTGTACAGAGTGTCCCGAAAAAAACGTAACCCTAATTCAAAGTCAAATATTTTAAAGCTTAAGCAAAAAATCTAATTTTTGAATTTGTAGTACTGAACATACATTATTTTTGCATTTGTGTTCCAAATTTCACTTAAAAATATGCATCGGTTCAAAAGTTATAAGCAAATTAATAATGACACTAAAAAACCGATCTGACATGATATTGATTTTTGCGTCTTGTTTGTTCGTGAAAGCGCACTTACGGTCAGCTGTTGAATTCTGTACCGTTGTACATGTATGTACCGATTTCCTCAAAATTTAATATGTACACGTTCTGTACTTTCAAATTGAGTCCATAGGGTGGTTGTTTGAAGTAATTTCAAATTATTATGTGATTCATTTCATATGGCGCAGTTCTAACTTTTATTTTCATAAATTACAAGCTTAGTATGCTTCCTAAAATTAGTCCCGCCTTAATTTTCTTGCATAGTATACATTTCTTTGGACTATGATTTAATTCTTTTTGGTGAATTTTGTGTTATTTGTGTTTTGCATGAAGGTCAGTGTCAGGTCAAATGAAACCTGTAATACTTCTCAATTGAGCGGTGACCGGCATGTTGGTCAGAAATAAAATAAGTGCCTATGATTATTAGTCCCCTACCGGTGTTCACACCGGAGGGGACTATAGGTTTGCCCTCTGTCTGTCCGTCCGTCTGTCCGCTCAAATCTGGATCCCGCGATAACTTAATAACTAAGCAAGCGTTTTTGATGAAAGTTGGTATATGACTACAGTTGTCGCCACATCGTATGGCACGTGTTTATGTTTTGTTTAACGTTCAATTACAAATGAAAAAATGTAAACATTGTGCCATACGATGTGGCGACAACTGTAGATGGCAATGTGTAGATTATGCACATCATTTTATTTTTGTTTTTCGACTTAAATTGAGGTTGCTATGGTTACAGAAATAGTGAAAATATGGCAAAAAATGGGATCCTGCGATAAGATAATAACTAAGCAAGCTAGTTTGATGAGACTTGGTATATGACTATATGGCAATGTGTAGATTATGCACATCATTTTATTTTTGTTTTTAGACTAAAATTGTTGTTGCTATGGTTACGGAAATAGTGAAAATATGGCAAAAAATATTGGATCCTGCGATAAGTTAAGAAGTAAGCAAGCTAATTTGATGAGACTTGGTATATGACTAGATGACATTGTGTAGATTATGCACATCATTTTATCTTTGTTCTTTGACGAAAAGTGCGGTTGCTAAGGTAACGGAAATAGTGAAAATATGGCAAAAACTGGATCCTGCAATAACTTATTCATCTTAATCTATTATTGATTACCATATTGAGTCAATGTGAAGCCGGTAGGGGACTTTATGTGTTGCATACAACACCAGATACTTGTTATTCATGAGTCTGTGATGCACTTGGATATTTTGTTTGTATTCAGTTTAGTTACATCGCAGCTCGCAGCATTAACAGTTTATTTATTAGCAAAAAGTATGAAATGAAAATGCACTATTATGAATATTATGTTTCAAAATCATTTTTGTATTGTATTGAATATATTAACCAATTGTATAGCGTCAATTTATTCAATGAGTGTAGGCGCGCGCTGCAAAACGAAAAGATCGATATCGCGTTAAAATGGTTTTCCGGGTATACTCATTTGAATGCCAATATTTTCAAAACTAATCATTATTTTTCAACCAAATTTTAAGTGCTAATAGAAAACTGTCGTTGCTATTGCATATGTAAATTTGGTGGAGAAATATTACAGGATACATGAGAAATGTACTTTCAAAAATGGGTTCCGTTTTTTTCGGGACACTCTGTAGTTACGAGGTTTTGACTCCCCTCCGACGAAATACTTCATACCTCATCTACATAATCCACATCCATACCAAGTTTCAGTAGAAGCTTCACAATATCTGTGTAACCATAGCAACTAGCAAACAGCAGCGGACTCTCACCATGGTTACCCACAATGTCCTTGTTGACCTTCATGTCCAGTAGATACTGGACGGTCAGTAGCTGACCGTTAGAGCAGGCCCAGAGTAGCGGGGTTAAACCAAACTCATCTATCTTGTTAAGGTCACCTCCTGTTAATGAAAATAATCCTAGCAATTTTTTTGGCAAACATTTGAGAGAGATCTCCCTAACTGTCACTTGACTTTGACTTTCAAAAGTTTAATAAGAAATAACAAGAGCTGTCTCTAGGCAGCTAAGCCTGACTATCAAGTGCTAGATAGTGAAAAATCCTAAGTTGGAAAAGGGTAAAAATTCCAAAAAATCTTTGTCTGGAGGCTGATGTTATGATCACAGTGTGTGTGCAAAGTTCCAAAGCAATAGCTGTTACAGGAAAAAAGCTATCACAGATAAATTGAAATTGCATGTAAAAACTTAATCAAGAATTTCTATGTCCAAACGGGTAAAATTTCCACTACATTACATGTGAGAGTAATGAATCTTTGTCTAGAGGATGATATTATGGTCGCAGAGGCATGTGTAAAGTTTCAGAGCAATAGCATCAGCAGAAACAGACAAACTTGAACACAAAAACTTAACCATTACGCCAACGCCTGGGTGATTAGAATAGCCCCTCTATTCTATGAATAGTGGTGTTAAAAAAGGAAATAAAGCTATTCAATCGAAATTTTAACAAAATAGATTTGTATGTAAACGCTTTGTAGACTTTGTATGCAAACACTTTGTGAAGTATTTAAAAAGACCTATGGGCCAACACTTTATGCCAAAGCAAATTAATAAATTTTAGTTGTATATTTCTATGATTCGTCTATATAGTTATTACCGACATCTTTATAATATGTACACACAAGAAAATAAAAGTGTTACCTTGATCCACTTCTTGTTTCAACATGTTTAATTCTCCTTGTGCTGCCATCTGATGTATTGTTATATCTGGTAAAACATAATGAAGCACAGTTTATTTAACACCTTAACAATTGATCCTGATTTACCAAAAAAAAATCTGAAGAAACATTTTTAGCTCCACTGGCCGTCAGGCCAGCGGGCTATTGTCATGGTGATGCGTCCGTCCGTCCGTAAACTTTTTCTTTAAAAATCTTCTCAGAAACTACAGGATGGATTTCAATCAAACTTCACAGGAATGATCATTGGGTGACCCTCTCTCAGATTCCTTCAAAGAATTTGGATTGAATTAGAAAAACCTGAGCTATCTGCCCTTGAATGTCAAAAATAGCTGGTTTTAACTTTATTTTTACTCTAAAATCTACAAATATTAAACAATCAATACAATCTTGTCTGGGTATAATTTTCAGCTAGATCTGAATTTTACACTGTGAGTTATGTGCCCTTGAAATTGACAAAATTGCCATTTTCAGGTCTATTTAGACTTTGTTTTCACTCTAGCAAGTACAAATATTGACCAATCAAGACAAACTTAAGACAGAATGCTGGCGACTGTAAGATCCTGCCTTGGTTTAATTTTCAGCTTGATCTGAATTTTACATCATGAGTTATGTGCCCTTGAAACTGACAAAATTGCCATTTCCGTCTCTATTTTGACTTTGTTTTACTCTAGCAACTACAAATATTGATCAATCAAGACAAAACTAGGACATAATATTGGAGACAATAAGATCTTGCCTTGATGTAATTTTCAGCTTGATCTGATTTTTATATCATCAGTTATGTGTCCTTGAAATTGACAAAATTGCCATTTTCGGCTTTATTTTCTATTTAACAACCATTAGTTTAAACTAATCAATACAGAACTTTCACAGAATCTTGCTGACCATATGATCTTAATTGTTTGTAATTTTCAGCTTGGTCATGCATTTGCTTGTTTGCGCAGCCTGAAACTTTGTAATTGCGTTCAACAAGACAAACAGTCAGGCCTGTGGAGCGCTTCCAGACCGCCAGGGCTGTCTAGTCTAATTGTGTTATGACTAAAACCAACCAACCCCGGACCACTCTGTCTTTAGGTGAAAGATCTACAGGGTTGGTATGTAGAAATAAACAACTATATTTCTTCTAATTACCAATATGACAAATACTGCGGTAACAATGGGTAAATTCTTTATCAAAGTATATTAACCCTTTCCCAAACAAGACCTGGTTTTGACGTCCCTTATTGAAATGGCTTGGGAAAACATTGAAACAAAAGAAGAAACTGCTGATAACCAGCAGTTTCTCCTTTTGTCTCAATATTTTCTGTGCCATATTTTACACAAATCCTATCTTTAATAACATCCATTTTGTCAATTGTGACAGTTTTTGAAGTGGATCACCCTAAAATTTTGTCGTTTGGGAAAGGGTAACAAGACATGGTAATTAATTGTATATATAACTTAGAAGCTATTGAAGCTAAAGCAGACAATGGTGGTTATATCATGATTTTCTTTTTTTGCCTCTGTATGTTTTTTTTCTATTCATAATGTTACTCACTGTGGAATACTGGTGTAGCTGTTTGTACATTTCCTCTCTGGATATTGGTCATAACAGTTGCTGGCTGTAAAACACATATACAGATTAAATTGTGTGTGTCATGTAAAATTGGGTTTTTTAGATGCAAATATAATCTGAAATCACAACAGTATGAATTAGAGGAAATTTGCCATTTTCTTCTTTAGGCCAAATGAAAAAATATGTTTGGTTCAGGTAACATGTTGAAAAAAATTTGGGTAGGTCAGTCGCCTATCTTTTTTTTTATCTTATTTTATTTGGGTTTTGTTACCTTTTTTTCTTGCCATTGTTTTTGGTATTTTTTCCTTTGAGGGCAATAAAAAAATTAGGGTCGGCCCTAATTTGCCAGGGACGGTCGGGTAACCTGAACCACACCTATTTCTTTGTTTTGCCTTATCCATAAATATTTTTACTGTTTGCACTAGAACAGACTCTATTCAAATAAATCTTGTAATTTTATTCATAACACTATTTGCACAGAGAAGGTTGTTTTAGCAAGATAAGCTAAAGTACATACCCTAACTGGTGTTTCATGTCTTTTTGGTTTTGTGGGGGAGAAAGATCCTCCTGAAACACACACCTCAATTAACCCTTTCCGAAACAAGGCCTGGTTTTGACATCCCTAATAGAACAGACTTGGGAAAACATTGAGACAAAAGAAGAAACTGCTGATAACCAGCAGTTTCTCTTTTTGTCTCAATCTTTTCTATGCCATATTTCACAAAAATCATGTCTTTAATATCATCATTTTTGTCGTCTGCAGCAGCTTTCAAATTGGATCACTCTAAAAAAATTTCGTTTAGGAAAGGGTTAAAATAGTTAAATAAGAAATGTATATCAAAATATTCTATGCTGATAATCTTATTTCAATTATAACATGGAGATGATTCAAATGAGTACAAACAATTCTGCATATAGACAAAATGTGACTCCATCATATTGATATGATCAATCCTAAATTCTAACACCTAATTTGACAATCAACATTACAATTTACGATAGATAAGCAGTGGTGGATCCTAAGGGGGTTCTACTAATGCAGTCAAAATTGTTTAAAACTAAAAAAACAAACACCCCTATTTGTATGTTCGAACCCCCTGCACAGAAATCCTTGATCCCCTGCAGACAAGTGAGTGCAAAATATATCAAACAAGCTAATTTGGTTCAATAATAGATTCTATGCTTCCAGAAATATCACAAAATAAATCATTTTTGTGACTATTGAATGTTTGAGACCTGAGGCGCATTTTTTAGAGCGAGAACCAGCATTTTCTCCTTTGGCCAGAGCTCCATATAAGAGGGGGTAAAGACTTTCTAACTTTTTTATTTGAAATCCAAACCCTATGTTGTGTGTATTCATTTGAATCGTCTCGATGAGACAATTATAATGAGTACCCACAACATAGGGTTTGATGAAATTTTGGTGCAATATTTCTTTTTGAAAAGTCATCACACCCTCTTATCTGGAGCTCTGTTTGGCCTCAATATTTTCTGGACTCTGAAGTACACGATGTTCAGTATCCATTCATATCAATTTTGTCGTCTGCAGCAGCTTTCAAATTGGAGAATTCCAAATATTTGCCGTCTGGTAATAGGTTAATAACATTTTACCTTCACCCAGGACGGATGCAACTTCAAGGTCATTTAATTCCTGGTCACTGTCAATCGGTGACACAAGTCGAAGTGCGGACAGTTTTTTCACGGGTGATATCAACAATCTTCTGCTGCCATCTGGTGACAGCTTCTTCGTGCTACTGACATCTCTGACGACCCTCGTGCGTGTGTTGGGTGGCGTAGTCGAGTCATCCACCTCCATATCTCTAAAATAAGTATTGGCATCAGAGCTTAGCCCATTACCAAACAACAAATTTGTCTTTTGCACTAAAAATTGCTTGTCATAAACAATTTCTTCATTTTCCACAATGTTTTCTACCCAAAATGAATGACAAATTTCAAATTCCATCCACTTGAAATTGTCGTCTGCAACATACCTTTATACCTTTATACCTTTATCTTCGGGCCGTAAATTTGGATGTTAATCCATAATGGCCCCTCTAATCTTCTTTAGTCTCTGTGCGTTGTTCTATGGTTGCGCTAACATGATGGCTTAAATTTATTTACGTTCCAATCTTCACAGTTTAGCCGCGACTTAAACATGTTCACTGATGTCGATGAAACACTTTCTTCGGATAGATTATTCCATAAGTCTATTGATCTTTGTGTAAACGTATTGAGACGTTGATTGGTACCACATTTTGATTTAATGAATTTGAGATGATGTCCACGTAGGTCAGATGAGGCTAATGTAAATAACTTGTCCCATTTCAACATCTTTGAATTTGGACCAGTCCGAAATTTTGCCGTTTGGAAATTGGTTAACCATTTTTTCTGCCAATCCAGCAGTTTGCAATGTTGAAATCACCTCAATCGAGAGGGATTAAAATAAGTTGAAGAAACTTGCTTCCCAATCGATGTAAAATAAATGCGTTCAAAGGAACGTCTGAAGAAGAATAGATTGAGAAGGTTATGTTTGCAAGGCCATTCTTGCCAATTGATCAGATGACAATAAAATAGATATTTATGTACCTTTAGAATATAGTTCTGTAGCTTCTAGAGATAATCAAAATAAGCTGATCGTTGATTCATTTGTTCACTCTATCCATTGATCGGTCTTTGTTTACTTCATTACAAATGGCGACTATTCAAATAGGGGAAGTAACTAAGTCAGAATCGAACTATCGATTTATAAAGGGACACAACTTTTGAGTTTATTTTGGTTGTCTGCTGAAGAGGGACAAGTCGGTCGATACAAAAATGGTGGAAGTTTAACGTCAATTTTAAGCCCATTCATAAAGTCAAACTTTCCAAATAATGCCCTGTTTTGTCGCCCGTAATAGATCTAGCGAAAACTTTGAATAGAGCAAAAATAGATCAAAACTTTGAATGCCGGGTAACTAGAAGGCTATTCCAAAGTCGGAGTGTTCTGGGGGAAAAAGCCGGTATGGTAATTTGTTTTGGAGTGTGGAATGTTCATTTGGAGACAAATCAAACGACCCCCTGTTCAAAGCCTGATTAATCATTTTTCATGCAGAAATTCATTAACAATTTTGTTATATAATGTAATAGGAAAACGCCCCCCTACACACGCTTTACTGTGAAACCGGCCCCACGTAAAACCGGCCCCCGGTAAAACCGGCCCCAAATCCGTAAAACCGGCCCCATTATCGATTTTCTACAGGTAAAACCGGCCCCCAAAACCGGCCCCAAAATATCAATGACCATTATCGGTGATGATTATGAAGAAACTATATACCCAATGTGATATTTTTGTTTGTTTGTTTAATTTTACCGGAGGCCGGTTTCACGAGGGGCCGGTTTTACTGGTTCCCCTACACACACACTAACTTGTATATTCGACCCCCTCCCCTCACAGAAATTCTAGATCCACCACTGATACTAGCTTTTTTATTATCTGCAGTAACTCTCGGACATCAGTAGGCCTATGGATATTGATCACACTACAAATAGGCATACGTGGCATGCAGCTAACCTTAATCCTTGATGGACTTAAGGATTAGGGGAGACCGGGGCAAGATGATACACTTTTTCGAATTCTTCAAACTTCTCCTTACACGGCTTGCTCTGCTGTTCAATTTAGGACAAAAAAAGAAAATTTGGTTTCTTGACTATTATTCAGGCCGAAATCCGCACTCATGAAATGTTTGCAACATATGGAATTTTGCGTTTGAAACAGACTGGTAAGATGTATCATCTTGCCCCGTGCTCGGGGCAAGATGATACAGGTGGTGGCGCAAGATGATACTACCTCGTTTTACGATTATTAAAATAAATTAATTATGAGAAAAATACTACGAGGTTATTCAGAATTTTCATATTCATATTTCATATCAAAACAATAAAGAAACTAATATATTTTAACAAAGATGTGGGACTAAAAAAAGTAGCCATGCCGTATTGCGCCCTGGAACGGTTTAATTTTTTATTTTCGTGTCTTTATAAAGAAATGGTCTAAAATATTTAAAATCTGATATAATCAAGTCAGCAAATATTAGAAAAGATGGCAAATGGATTACATTTTCATTAGAATGGTCTCTTTCTTTCTGAATCCACTAACACTTGCAAGGATATAAAATGGTTTCATAGTCAAATATATCTGTCTATGGATAAGAAAAATGTTTTTTTTAAATAAAGTAAGAAAATAACAAAACAAAAATAATTCAGAAAAGAGCGCACGTATTATGAATTCCACTATTAAAGTAAATTGATGGAATATAGCCTAGTAGATTTTTACTCTCTTGAAAAGATTAAAAGATTAAATGAATTAGATTCCTTTTAATATCATACATATAAAGCCACTCTTAAATAATTCTAAGTATGAATGATCATCGAATTCAATTTTTTTTACAAATATGATGTATACATCAGAATTACTAGCAGAACCACTATGAAATAAATTTATGACCTGCATAAGTTCTCGGGGATTGTATTTATGGGTTGAACACATCTTTTGCAAAACATGACAGTCACCAGGACAAGATAGCAGTCTGTATCATCTTGCCCCGACTATGCTGTATCATCTTGCCCCGTGACACCTCGTTTCCTTTCAACTCGAATCATTAGAAAACAGACAATATGTAGATGAAAATAAGAATGGTAAATAAATGTTGAAACGACATGTTCTAATCTGGAAAAAGATTTCAACAAAATATTCTCGTATTGTAACGTTACAGAAGGAAATGAGTAAAAATGAAAATAATTATTAAAATACCCAGAAAAACGATATTTCTGTATTATTTCAGTATGTGTTGTTGTACTCCTGAGATATGTTTGCCAATTATAGATGACAAAAAGACGCTACAACATAGAATAGGGTAAGGAGGGGCAAAACGCCCCCTTAAGGAAAGGGTGCTGTAGCACAAAACAAACAAAGTATAATGTAAATGTTTCAACGTGAAATTAAACTTTGCCCTTTGTCCCAAATGTCTATACACAAAACAGCTTTGTAATTTGATTTAAAAAATGACTGTCGATAAAACATTTTTTCTCGAAATTTGGCCTTTTTGCCCCACCCTCGGGGCAAAACGCCTTTAGGGGTGGGGCATGAAGCCCACCACTGGGCTTTATGCTCCATATGAAAAATAAAAAAAATATTTTGAAAATATCTGGGGGCAAATAGGAATATAATTAGTTTGTAATTAATATACCAGGAAAAATATATTTTTGATGGGTTTTACCATATTTTCAACATTTTTTATCAAGCGTAAAGGCTAGATTTGGGCATAATTTACTTGTCTATAAAAGTGCTTACGTGTTACTGTCCTTTGTCTACAGCATCTTCAAATCAGTCAAATTAAAACATACTTATGTTATGTTCTTTATAAGGCCCCTTTAAAGTAGATTAAATGATCTTATTGTCTCATTTTAACACAAAATCGATGTTTAAGTGGCGTTTTTGGGCGCCATGGTCTAGTGGTAGGACGCGGGCTTAGGGATCGAGAGGTCCTGGGTTCAAATCCCGCCGAGGTCACGGGAATTTTTCTGAGCAAAAAAGTTACCCCACGTTGCTCCTCTTCACCCAGGTGTATAAATGGGTACACGGGAGAGTTGAAAGCCGAAGTGCTGTGGCTGCCGCAGGCGCCGACTGTAAACAGCCGACTTGAAGCTCGATGATCGTGGAGTAAAGTGTGAAAGTCGCGCGAATATGGACCTAGTTCGTAAATTTGAGACTATAAACACGGTGGGGATTGTGCATGATGGGATGGATAACGAATACGAAGTATACGGAAAAAAATTGCCTCGCTTCAGGTAAGAAATTGTGCAATAATTTTCTTATTTCTGCTCCAATTTTCAAGCGGTTTGTTGCATGTACCCCGCATTAGTGAGCTCTTTCCTCGGATATATGACTTGTTTGTAGAATCTTTGTACTTTGTCCAAAAATTGATCCCAACCGACCAGAAAAACGACAAAAAATTCAGGCCCGTTTTCTAGTCGGTTGGGATCGGTTTTTGAGAAAAGTACAGGGAAGTTCCAGTTAAATGATACATCTGAGAAAAGGGCTCAGTAAGACGGAGTACATGCAACAAACCGCATGAAAATTGACGCAAAAATAAGAAAGTTATTGCACAAATTCTTACCTGAAGCGTGGTTAATTTGGCCGTAGTCGTTACCATTTCGCTTTCTGGTCGGTTGGGACAATATTTCGGAAAAAGTATCATGAGTTATCTAATATGTCATGCATCCGATGAAAGAGCTCGATAAGGCGGGGTACATGCAGAAAACCGCTTGAAAATTGACACAGAAATAACAGAGTTATTGCAAAATGTCTTACCTGAAGCGAGGCGAGTTGGCATCAAATTTTGTGCAAAAAATAGACCGAGTTTACCGTTATGTTTTGATAAACCGTCGGTGTTGTTATAACATCTCGTAACTACGGTTTGATTCAAGCCGTAGTTACGAGATTTTATAACAACACCAACGAAATACTATTTATTTGTCCGAAATTACGTCACGGTTTACTTGATAAAATCGTTCCGGTGTCGGTAGTCGTTATCCATCCCATCATGCACAATCCCCACCGTGATAAACCACCTTTACTTTTTTACTTTACTTTGCCCCACATGGATCCATCAGGTGCCATAAAAGTTTGATATATTCGCGAAAAGTCGGTCTTTTTGACAGTTTTTGTTTTGTAGACAACGAAAGTAAATGGATTTCGTAATGTGTACCAACCTTAGTCATTCTTTGAGTTTTAAGCAAAATGTTAGTACTTCCGAATACCTACTTATAAACATTGTGCCATATAATGAGGCGCCAACTGTAGTAGCTTGTTAAACAGAAACTGTTGACACTCATTACCGCGACACCTGAGCGTTAAAAAACCCACTCACTTTGAGTCAATGTGAGATTCTTGTCCCGTCCTCATCATTATACCCCCCACAACAAAGTTATGGGGGGGTATACTGGATTCAGGTTGTCCGTCCGTCCGTCCGTCTGTCCGTCCGTCTGTCCGTCCGTCCGTCTGTCCGTCCGTCCGTCCGTCCGTGGACATAATTTTGTGTCCTCTTCTCCTCCCACAGTTTTTGACCAATTTTGCTGAAATTTTAGCAGGATGTTTCCTATCATATGAAGTTGTGCACCTGCAATTTTCATCTTGATCCAGGCAGTAGTTTCAGAGTTATGCCACTTTGAACTTTAGCACTTTTTCAGTGACAACGCGCTAGTGGGGGGTATTTGTCCGCTTTGCGACAGTTCTAGTTTGAAATAAAATAGGTCACACAAAATCATTTTGAGATATAATTTAAATAATTATATTATAATAATCGAAATATAGATCTGGTAAGAAAATGGCAGCACTTACTGGATTCGAGTAAATTCTTTTCTTTTCCCACTATACGAGGGTTGTTTGATAAATTCGCGGAATTATTCTGTAATTCAAATTTGTGGTTGAATATCAGAATTAAATCTGTTTTGTGATAAATCTTAACTATTCGTCATTTAGTGTGCAAAATATCAAAATGATACGTTCGCAAATAATTTCTACAGAAACCATTAAATAAGGCCATGTCTTGCCGGTTGCCTTCGGCCAGAGCGTCACGTAACGTCACACCGCCGCAATTGACGTCAGGTCTGTGAAGATGATAAGCGACCCGTTGAGTATTTCAATATTGTCTCCAACGACACCTTTGAAGTGTCTGTTTATGTGTTTGAACAGTTAAATGTTTCCTTAACCCAGTCACTGATGAATGACATGATAAACTAGCAATTTTCTTTAGTTCGTCAGAAGTTTCGACATGCTGGCCAAATAACTATGATATTAGATCCGTACTCACTGGTGGTGAACTCGGACAAAGCGAGGAACATTTTTCATGAACACAAGGTACATATACTTCATTGCACATACGGATTTTTGTAAACAATACACGTGGCATTTTGTTTTACTTCTTTTTCCGTCTTTTTTTAAAGGATGCACTCAAATGGAAGTTACTAAGGTATGTAGATATGATTTATAATACGCACGAAAATATCAGTTTTATCGATCATTTTTTTCAAATGGTATAAACGGATTGCAAGTGCACAAAGCGCATATTGAGATCATGTGGGTTGATCTTAATCGCCCGAACGAAATGGTACGATATCACTGTTTATGTTTATCTATTTGCATTGCAAGTATACAAAAAAGACATATAAATGTACAAATAAAGGCTGTAAATGGCAGTTTTCGGTGTCATGTCATTGAAAATCATTGTGCGGTTTCTTCGTGACAACGTTACAGCATGTTTGCGATGTTATCTTTTCCAGCTACGGTGTTTTATGAGCACATGTTTGATAAATTAATCGATTGCACTGGACTTAACGGCACATTTAAACATTTATTCGGTAATATCGCATCATCATCATCATCATCATCATCATCATCATCATCATTTTTATCGTTACCTTGGAGTTTCACCGGTAAGATTTTCGTTATGCCTTCTTAAATTTGGTACAGGTGGAGAATAAGCTATTAAATGAGAACAAGATGGATCTTGATCAGACAGTGCACATGCAAAGTCCGATCTGGATCCATGTTGGTCGCAAAAGCCTAAATGAACGTTTCCAGATCTATACTGTAATATTTGTCATTACCATTGTCACCATTTATTCTAAGGAGGATCCACTGCTTCACACATCCCAGGTCCGTACGAACAGGGGGACTCTGGAGCCACCCCCACCCCCCTCATAGTTGGCAAAAATGCCGAATTTTCATCATTTCACATTTAAAACTTATGGCAAATCTAATTTAGTCCCCCCCCCCCCCAATATTAGACACTGGACTAGACAGGGCCCATATGGAATTGCTTTCTACGGGCATGCATTCTAAAGTATACTAACGGGAAAAGTTAACAGTGCGCATTTCCTTTTTAATTAACACATTGATTGCATGCGGTACATGAATAAAATTTTACAAATGCACATTTAATCTTTTACTTTCAATAATTGTCAATTTATCACTATACTTGTTATTACCGTAACAGTTCCTGAAAGTGGATAAGGATAAGATTCGCGTTTACAAGACATTTTCGAGTGTGAACACCGTTGGTATTAATACATGCTATGCAATTGTCCTTAGAAAACAATAGATGCTGTCTAAACCACTGAAGGTAATGTTGTCAATAACATCGTAGCAAGACTATGGGTATCGCAAGACGTCTGAAACGGATGGTCTAATACGTTAATCAGCCTCTTCTGCTGATAGAACTCAACCCAGGAAGCAATCTTTCTGTAACGTTTGCCTTTTTCTGTCGATTTCACAGGTAGTAGTCCTGATAATGGTTGTCTTGTCGGAATGACGTCACGTGTAGACGTTGGATGTGTTGGAATCGACTCAAAATTGTAGCATGGCAAGAAAATCGAAACAGTCTAATTAATGGGGTAATTCGACTGTTTTCGATTTACTTGCCATGCTTCAATATCTTGTATTTATTTCGGTACATTTATGAATAATTCTAAAACTGGCGACCATTTGCATTAGACAGGTGGCTACTTTCTTATGACGGGGAGTATATTTGTGCTAATATGATTAAATCCATTTGTTTCAATATTTTAGATTTCTGGAAGATAAAATGTTAAAAAAGACGTTTCACTACATTTCTCCTGAAACAAAAGTTTACGTTCATGATCTGTTTTCATGACTTTATAACATCGCCGCCAAACAATACGACGTTGTTCCCGCGTTTTGTGTAATTGGCGTTGAAGAACGTCTAGCTTATTGTCATACAACTTCTACTTTTTCAATTTTCAGTTTAACCTCTTAACAATACAATGTCCAATAGGATATACAAACTAAAATCAAAATTGAAATTAGCATATTTTTGTGTATATTATTATACGCATGTGGCATGTTTCCATGGTGATTTCTTTAATTTAGGACGGTGGAACTTTCCTATTTCTATATATTTAATTCTTATACCTATGTTTATATATTTTTTAAGTTCTGCTTCGAAATGTACAATGACTTTGTAAATATGACAGTCCAAAAAACTTTCAGACAGTTTTCAAGAGAATTTTCGTCGCTATGCATTTCGACTTTTGTATTTTCCCCAATATTATTGTTGACAGATTACGTCAAAATCATTGTTTGGGAAAGGGTTAAAATGTTTCACTCATCAATAGGAAGAACACATGAATAAGAGATATCGGTTATGGCAATCAATTGTGTGCTAAAATAGACTTGGTTACTGTTCTGTTTTTATAAACCGTTGGTATTGGTATAAAATGTCGTAACTACAGCTTCAAACAAGCTCTAGTTGCGACGTTTTACATTTACATTTACGGAATGCCATCGTAGTCCGAAATTAATCACTGCTTTCTTGATAAAATTGATCCATATTCAAAGACGAAGCAATGAAATACATTATGTATTTCCGAAACAGTTTCCCCCCATTTAGAAAGGTTTGGAAAAACATTGAATCAAAAGAAGAATAGATCTATACTGAAAATAATTTGACTCTTTTTTTTCTTAATATTTTCCTTTCATATTTTCTTATTTAGTACACACAATTTAACTCTCAACATAATAAATTAATGTATTTTGACACCAAGAGCAGTCAGCTAGAGAACTTGGCGGACGGGTAGAAAAACGGACGGACGGGCAAACGAAGCACTTTCTATATGGTGGTCATTACTGAAAGCCTTCTAATTGGGGGCTGCAATACCAGATAGGCCTATTGTTTTGGAAATGATTATTGTATACCATTTATTCGTCTTTGAAAAAGAATAATTTTTATCTACTATATATAGACCTAGTGACGTTTTTTCGGACAAACACTAATGCTTCGTCGGTGTAAATCTAAAACGTCACAAACTCAACTTTATTGAAGCTGTAGTTACGGGATTTTATAACAACACCTACGATTTATCCATATTTAACCGAAAACCCATTCTATTGTTAGGACAAAAATCATTGCAATTCGAACAGCCATTGAAAATGTTCACGGTGTCATGAATAAACCGTACAAGTCCCCTTCAAAAAACGTTAACTACGATTTTCACATCGGAAAAAAACTTCTACTCCAAGAATTGTAATACCAACTTCAGAATCAGTCAGAGAAATGAAATAACAAAAATTACAATAGCCTCTAAGTGTCTCTCCAATTCGTCCATATTGTTTTGGGCGGATAAACACGTGCAAATCGTTGTGTACATGCTCAAACTAGTAAAACTGGTTCTTAAACGCGCAATTAAACATGAAGTATCTGTACCTTGTGTTCATGAAAAATGTTCCTCGCTTTGTCCGAGTTCACCACCAGTGGTACTGTCCAGGTATGGGGCGTTCCTAGCGTTTTACATACATATATTTCTTTCTTTGTTTCTGGACCATGGTAACGAAGTCGCATTTCGCCAGTCGTTACAATTTTGTCCAATGATTTGTCGCAACCAGACTCATACCGCATCAGAACATCTCAAGAAGAGTTAGAAGACTGAACATGATTCTTCGGGTCGACGTCTCGTAGAAGACGAGAAGTCAAACTACCTGAAACCTTTAGCATAATTATTCAACTCCTGTAAAATTATGATAAACGACTTAATCAATTCTAAATAGACAACTTAACTTCACTGCAATATTCCGTACAGTCAAGCACCTATCCGCCCTGACAAGCTGCCCTTCACAAGCACTTGTACCCTGACTGACTGAATGGTTTGGTCTCCTTGGACAGTCATCGCCATGTACCGATGTTTGTCTGTCTTTAACCATTCATGTCACGTCAATGCAAATGCTTTTCCACATATCGACACATTTTTCGACTTGCCCATTTCTCTTAATTTATCTGTAGGCGATAACTCTAAACAAACACAAAACATCTCGACGGTGCGCTACCAGGTCATCAGATGACGTCAGTTTTCTTCGACGATTTGCTTACGACATGATCTTGAAAACACTGCTTACATGTCAACTTATGAAATATAAATGGAAAATTTTCAGAAAATGACCAAACAATGTCAAACAAACGCAAGCTATATTTCCATGGTTCTAGCGTACATTGTTATGGTGCTCAGGCACGATTTTCATGAACAAAATTATTTTAAAACTGACCAAAGGCAACGTCGCGTTTATCGGTTGCTATGGAGACAGAAAAAAAGTGCATTAGAGTGGGCAAAAATTATTGCCGTTTTCCTCCTAAATGTATGACATGATTTTCTATAGTAGTATGTAATTTCATTATTTTTGAACACGAAATAAAAAAAATGGAAAACAAATTCCGCGAATTTATCAAACAACCCTCGTATAAGAATTCTGAAAGTAGCCGACTTGATGAGCAAGCAAATGGTTTATTGAGTTTAGTTCGATGTCATTATAGCTCACGATAAATGACCTGGCAGAGCTTCTCTATCGTCTAACATGGGCTGCTCTGCCAGGTCATTTATCGTGAGGTATACACGCATTTAAACTATGTTGAGCCTATTTGTTTCACAACATGAGGACAGATATTTTCAAGCGAACAATAGATATAGCCTAATCCCACCCGAGCTATTTTTAGCCTGCATTTATAATTTTTTATAAAAAGGAGGTGCACTTATCATTTATAAGTGCACTTGTATTTTTACAGTTGTACGCTGAATCTAGACTTTTGACTCATTTGTTACGGCATAAGATGACGCCCATGTCTTATTCCACTCTCTTTCACAGGGACTCTTTCATTTCGCCCCTGTCAAGGGAGCGGAAAAATATAAAAAAAGTCTCATTTTAATTAGGAAGAATATGAAAATAGTCCCATTTTAACCATATCCAAAACAAGACCTTGTTTTGACGTCCCTAATAGAAAATACGTACTTGGGAAAACATTGAAACAAAAGAAGAAACTGCTGATAACCAGCAGTTTCTCCTTTTGTCTCAATATTTTCTGTGTCATATTTTACACAAATCGTGTCTTTATTATCATCATTTTTGTTGTCTGCAGCAAAATCTAAATTGGATCACCCTAAAATTTTGTCGTTTGGGAAAGGGTTAATTAGATCAATACCTAAATTTTAGAGCATTTCTGGTGCAAACAGAATCAATAATATTTTCTTTCTCTAATATAATGTATAATACAAGAAATGAAACAGCTAGATCTACAAAGTAACTAAAGACGTTATCCTTCGGTAGACCACGATTCGTGGACTCTAGCCGAGGTAGCTCCTTACAGAGATGAAGAGCAACAAACGATCACTCTGCGACGAGAATGGTCTTACTCTATGACGGTATTACAGGGTATTATGTAGAATCTATGCCCATAATTATGTGATCACATTGTCCAACCATAATCACGATAATATGTCCGCTAGTTTGCTATATTTCATGCTTGATAGTCTTAAGAAGATGGTCATCTTCTCAGAATATTTACAAGCCCTACAAATTAATCCATTACCAAACAACAAAATTTTAGCCCAAACTAATATGTGTTGTAGACGACAAGTTCCGTTGAACAAAATCTAACATTTTTTTGTCTTTTTTGATAGAAATATTGTGGGAAATAAAGAAATTGCTTGTCACAAGCAATTTATTCATTTTACGCAATGTTTTCCAAAGCCTTTTTTGTGGCGCGTCCAAAAGCGTCAATGAATGGGAAAGGGTTAAGACATGCCGGTAGATGGTGTTCTGCGCGGGTGCCCATGATGGTTTTTATGGTCACGATGGCGGGCTATATAGCCTAATCGCGGGAAATTGTAGTCACTTCTTGCTGGTCTATGACGCTCCATGTTGGCCATTCTTTCAATATTTACATATCACTTTCCAACAAAAATCTTGTAACTGCAGCTTGTTTAAGCTGCAGTCACGAGCTTTTTGTTGAAAAGCGTGGATATAGGCCAGCTAGTGTTTGACATGGGCGGGTAGATGGTGGCCATGTCTGTGATGATGTATATGGTCACGATGTCGAGCTATAATCACTGGAATTTTCGAGTGGTGTGTCACGTAGTCTGTTACGCTGCCTGTCAAAGTTCTACGGACCGTCCCCTTTCCGCGACAGCCAATCACAATGTAGTCAGCGTGCTTCTCATTGGCTACTGTGATGATTCCAGGCCCCGCCTCTCCGTGCACGTGATACGCTTCTCCGTCAATCTGATGCCAGATAAATGAAAAGAGATCTATATAATTATGAATGAATGAATGGTTAAGCAACACTCTCTTATCACATTATGTAAATCTGAGAGTACACCTGATACAGTTTTTATCAGACTTAGAATTCAAAACATTTACGAAATCGAATTCATATAACCAATAAGAATGATTCTACAGACGACAAGAGGAATAATTGACGAAAAAAGTATATGTCTACAATATTGCACAGAAAATGAGGAGGCAAATGTTGATTTTTAGCATTTTCGTCGTTTGTCTTCATATTTTCCCATGTCGTCTTTCTTCATGTTGTCAAAAATGGGTCTTATCTAGAATACATGTATGTTAAAGGCAGTGTCCTTACGTTTTTCTCTTTAATCATGGCCTCAAGTTTGGCGAGGACAACTTTAGCTTTATCTTCTTCTACCATTAGCTTCTCCGTGAAGTTAAATTGTCCACCAGCCATAGCGACCCCTGAAACAGTAGGCACTTAATTGTCGCTTTCAACAAAAACCTCGAAACTGCAGCTTATTTTAAGTTGTAGATATGAGTTTTGTTGTTGTCATTGTTGTTGTTGATAATGATGGTGATGGTGATTACTATTATTATTATGATGATGGTGGTGATGATGATGATGATGATGATGATGATGATGATGATGATGATGATGATGATGATGATGATGATGATGATGATGATGATGATGATGATGATGCTAATGATGGTGGTGGTGGTGGTGATGATGATGATGATGATGATGATGATGATGATGATGATGATGATGATGATGATGATGATGATGATGATGATGATGATGATGATGATGATGATGGTGATGATGATGATGATGATGATGATGATACACATTTTATTGTCAGCAAAAGCTTTCAAATGGGATCAGTCCATTAATGGTGAAAGTACCGTTGATTTTCTCATAACAGAACATGACAACTTTGGTTTACTTGAAAACTACTATACAAGATTTCAACATTTTTTCTAATCATGCCCCTTTGTATTTCAGTCTACTTACTAACAATGAACGTATTCATCATACTAACAAATCAGTCAATTATGTATGGAATGATACATTTCGAGATGATTTTATTTCAGACATTTCTCGGGATATTGAATCGCTGTGTGAAAGTTTGAACACATGTATAGCCGGACGCGATGATCCGAATATATTGGTTGAAACATTCACTAATTATTTAACCTCAAAAGGAAATAAATATTTCAAAAGAGTTAATGCAAACAAAGGTAATATAACTTATAAAAATATATCAAGCAAAAACAATAAATGGTTTGATGACTCGTGTAAACAGTCTAAAAATGAATACCAAGAAGCTTTAAGAGAATTTAATAATCATAAAACAGTTGAAAATAGAGAGTATCTGCACCAAAAGAAAAAAATATACAAAAATTGCATTAAAAAAGCCAAGCGTACACATAAATGCAAAATATCAGATGAAATGGTTGATATGCGAAGAAAACCCCCCAAAGATTTTTGGCAAATGTTTAAACGCTCAAAAAATAATGATAGTGCCAACGAAATTAGCCTTAATGAGTTTTATAATCACTTTAAAACATTGTTTTCAGAATTAACAACAAGAGAAGATAACTACTGTGAAGATTTCATGAAAGATTTTGACAATAACCGTAATTACGAAAGTACTTTTGCAGACTTAGATTTACCATTTACTACCGAAGAAATAAGTCGCGCCATTAAAAAATTGAAAAGAAATAAATCTTGCTCCCTTGATAGTATAATTTACGAGTATTTTATAGAGGGAATCGACGTATTGAATAAACCATTTTTACTACTTTTTAACTATATTTTAGATAAACAAGAATTTCCAAAATCCTGGTCCAAAGGTGTTTTTGTGCCAATATTTAAAAAGGGTGACTCGAGCGATACGAATAATTATCGTGGCATTACACTTACAAGCTGTTTTTCTAAACTTTTTACTAGTATTATAAACGAACGATTAAAAACGTGGTCCGACCATAACGATGTTATAACAGATGCACAATTTGGCTTTAAAGCTAATTACAGTACTGTGGATGCCATTTTTGCACTTAATTGTTTAATTGAAAAGCAGCTTAGTGCCAAGAAAAGTCTATATTGTTGCTTTATAGATTTACAGAAATGCTTTGACAGTATTTATCGTACCGCAATGTGGACTAAATTGATTAAGCAAGGGTTAGATGGCAAACTTTTTCAGGTAATCCGGTCATTATATGACGATGTCAAATTATGTGTCAAACATGTGAGTACCATCTAAGAATTATACGAAAGTAAGACGGGATTATTGCAAGGCGAGTCCTTGTCACCTTTGCTCTATTCTCTTTTTATGAACGATATTGAAACTTTTATGCAGCAAAATCTTGTAAGTGGACTTGAAATTGATCAACTAATTATATATACTCCTCACAAAAAGTTAAGCAACAAAAGTAATTCTCTCAATATTCTTTTTATACACGCGGAAATTTTTGCATAGATTTGTTATTCGGACAGCCATATCTATGCTTAAACACACTTAAAAGAATACTGAATGTTATCGTCTCAAAAAAAGCTATCACGTGATTAGAACACACTCACCCCCCAAAACATGCATGCAAAATGTGTCGCATATACGGATTTCAAACTTGGCATTAGCTCCGTATGTGCTTAAAACGCATCAATTTGACAACTTTGATGTCATAAACATTTGAATCATGCCAATACGTCCCTTGACTCAAATTGAAGTGGCTCAAATTGTTGGAATGCTACAGGGTGGGGCAACCAAGACTGCTGCTGCCATTCACTTTAAATTTCATCGCAGTATTGACGGAAGAGCAATAACCCGATACAATCAAACAAGACAGATGTCAGAGAGACCACGTTCAGGTCGTCTAAGAGTAACAACACCTTGTGAAGACCGTTATGTTGCAACCTTAGTCCGTAGGAACTGGCTTACAACGGCCAGATCGCTGGAAAATGACCTTCACAGGGTGTCCGGAAACAGACTTTCCATCCAAACCGTGAGGAACATGTTTCACAAAGAAGTTCTAAGGTCCAGGATACAACTTCAACGGATCCAACTTCCCCCAAAACATCGACGACAAAGATTAATTTTGGAACATCAACATCAAAACTGAGGGTCACTCGTTAGCGTTAAAAACTCTTAACTGACTCGTCAAGATTCTGCCTTGATTCTAATGATGTCATGACACGTATGTAGAGAAACGGTAATAAACAGTTTGCCGACTGTAACATCGCTGAACACGACCAGTATGAACGTAGGAGTTTGATGGTCTGGAGAGGTATCAGTGTTTGCTACAGAACAGAGCTGGTTGTCATCAGACGAGGTTCAATGACTGGTGTAAGGTGCATTTACGAGATCATCACGCCTGTTATCATCCTTCTGGCACAGTAAACAGGTCCAAATGTTGTGTTAATGTATGGTAATGCCCGTCCCTATCGTTCTGGAATTGTGACTGAAGTCCTGTGGACCAACAACATCAGACATATAGACTGGCCTGCTACGTCTCTAGACCTTTATTCTATAGAACATACATAGGACATTCTTTGAGGTCGTGTCTATGGTCAGCATGTTCGCCCACAGACTCTGGATGAACTGCAACAGGTCTTGCAGACAGAAAGGAGGATCAATCCACAACGGACATTAGACAGACAAATCTGCTTGATGCCATGGTGTGTTCGGGCGTGTGTTTAACATCGTAGGGGTCATACCAGGTACTTGATGCTCGATCATGGCCTGAAGTGGCCGGAAAACAACTTTTTACACATTCTGAACTGCTGGCGAGTGACGTTTTGCACCATTGTTTCATCTGGACGGTTTTCGAGGATCTGTAACTTTGTTATTGTTTGATGATTTTCCGAATCATTTAACGTAATTTGTGTATTAAGACACCAACTTTGTATTGTATAAAACATAGATCATTAGATGTGATAAAACACATTTGAGAAAGAAAGGCATCTTTGTTGCTTAACTTTTTGTGAGGAGTATATATCCTGCTTTTTGCAGACGATTCAGTACTTCTATCGGAAACAGCCGAAGGGTTACAAAACCTTATCGACACTTTTAAATCATATTGTCACAAATGGCAATTGACAGTAAATGTTGACAAAACAAAAATTGTTGTATTCAAAAAGGGTCGCGTTGACCCAGAATTAAAGTTTTATTACGATAACGATATGATTGAAATAGTTGATACATTTAATTATCTTGGCGTAGTACTTTCGAAAAACGGTTCTTTTTTAAATGCTACTAAAACAATTTCTAGTAAGGCACTTAAAGCACTGGGTGCTTTGATGTCAATTACTAAAGACAAATATATTCCAATTAATATCATGTTAGATTTTTTCGATTCCTTTGTTACGTCTATTTTAAGTTACGGATGCGAGATTTGGTCTTTTACAAACACAGATTGCTTAGAAAGAATCCACAGAAAATTCTTGAAAAAATTAATAAATGTTAAATTGCAAACAAACAATTCTGCATTATACGGTGAATTCGGCCGATATCCCCTTAAAATCAATATGCAAACAAGAACGATTAAATATTTTTTAAGACTCTTTTCAAAAAAGAGCAAAAATTGTATACTTAATGCAATTGTAAATGACATGTGTCGAATTGATCTTTTAAATTGTAATACTTGGCTAGCAAAAGTAAAATTATTGCTACAAACAAACGGATTCTATGAAGTATGGCTTTTTCCCGCTTCAGTTAATGAAAACGTATTCATCCCACTTTTCCGTAATCGATTGATCGATCTTTTCATTAATGACTGGCACAGGGATAAGGAAATAAAAACATCTTTAATTTTATACAAAGCATTGAAACCAAATTTTGAAATTTCACCTTACCTTAGATGTATGAACATTCCAAAATTAAGAAACACACTTGCTAAAATAAGACTTTCATCTCACATGCTAAATATTGAGAATGGAAGACATAGGAACTTCCCACGAAATGAAAGAATTTGTCAAATGTGCAACTTAAATGAAGTGGAAGATGAATTCCATTTCATTCTATCTTGTCCATTTTACACTAATTTGAGAAAAAATATATTGATAAGCACTATCTTAGAAATCCGAGTGTCTTTAAACTAGTTGAATTATTGTCCAGCAAGATTAACCCGGGACATCTGCATATGTAATGACCCCACCTCGGTAATGTTTTGTTAAGACGCTCAACTAACGGACTTTGCACACGAAAATTAAGTTGTCCCGGGTTAATTTGGGTGGACAATACTTTTAAATAATAATAATAGGAAAACATTAAATAAATTAGCCCTTTTCTGCAATGAGAGTTTTGAACTTAGAAAGAATAACTTAATGATTAACCAACGATAACTTTTAAGCAACTTCCGCATATATTTTTCTCTACCTTTTCTTATTTATTTATCTACTTTTTTCATAATGAATTTTCTCTCCTGTATATATGTTACATTTTGTCTTTGTATGTTGTAAATATGTTGTAAATATGTGTTTATGACGAGGAACGACCATCGTTCAAGTCAGAATTAAAGTTTATTGAATTGAATTGAATTATTATGCCATTTGTGGAAGGGTTAATATGTCTATTACCTGGTGATGATACTGATTTATATTCCGTAGAATGCATGAACACAACGTGGTTTTCTGGTCTGTGAAATGTTTGTAGGTAAACTGTAAATATAGAGGGTAAAAGTAACGTGAATTTTAAAAATTGAGACAAAGGTAGACCATCGTTTTCTTCTTTGACCCTAATATGTTTTGTGTTTTATTGCACATCTATCAACATCAATTTAATCTCAAGTAACATCCTTGAAAATGAAACATTTTTCTGTCTCTTTGGAATGTATTAACCCGTTTTTAGTAACAAATGAAAGAACCCGTAAAATTTGTATAGCTCACGATAAATGACCTGACAGAGCATCCCTAGCTAAAAGCTAGGGATGCTCTGCCAGGTCATTTATCGCGAACTATGAAGAAGGTATGTACAACTTACATTCTATTGCATATTCCGAGAACTCACTCCCGTCCGTCGGTATTAAAACAATGTCCCGCTTAACTACCGGAGACACTGGTTCCTTTCCTACATCAGCCATTTTTTGTTTATTTCATTTATTTTATATCGATATAGTTCTAATTTTTTGCTATTTTTATCTTAGAGGACAGTTGAAGCGGTTGTTTTATCGTATATTTGACCTTGTCTATCTCAACCCTTTCCCAAACGGCGACATTCTAAACTATATAGTTTTGAAAAGAGTTGCAAACGACAAAATAATGGATATCAAAAGTAGAAGCTTTATATGTCATAGATAAGAAATATTGAGGGATATTTTCAGCAATTTCTTCTTTTTCCTCTATGTTTTCCCAAACTCGACAAAACTAGATCTTGTTTCGGAAAAGGTAAAAAAGGTCCACAAGATATGAGTTTCGTTATAAACACTGGAACGCAGAGCGGATAGGTCCAAAAGTAATCCAAATTGGCTTTGAAATTGCTGATACTTAGGCCCTTTTGGGCACACATTCAAATGCGAAACGAAAGATAACCAGATATGGCCTAATTTTTAGGAGGTTTACTAAAATAGTTTCTCAAAAGCGTTCTAAAATATCATCTTCTTAATTTTAACTATTTCCCAGACGGTTAAAATTAAGACCAGCCCAAAGTCCAAGATATGTTGCAGGCGACAATTTCATCCTAATGAAATTTCATACGTAGAAATCATTGATGGAAATGTAGAAATTGCTTGCTACGAAATTGCTTGCTACAAGCAATTTCTTCATTTTCCTCAATGTTTTCCAATGCCATGGTCTTATAAGGCACCAAAATGTGTCACCATGATTACAATGTATTTTCTATATTTATAATCACATGATGTCTCACAGTCATTTGTTCCACTACATGGAAACCACCATACATTTACATTATATTAACATGTTCCCAACAATAACATTTCAGACTGGAACATGCTTAAGACGAACAAAAGGATGTTTAGCAAATTGGAGCACTGGCGTAGGAACAGGGGGCAGACCCTCCTCCCCCAATGAATAAGAAGGGGAGAAGAATATTATGAAAGTGCCCAGATTGCAGGAAATGGCTTCTTAGAATTCAAAATATGCTCAGTCGGGTTCCATTCTCTTAAACATTTGGCCCCCATATTATAAACCTTCCTACGCCTAAAAGAAGTTTGTGCGGAACATTGCGTAGGAAAAATGTATTGGGCGAAAAAGAGGAAATGGTGGATACTTAATTCATAGCCAGATGATAGGATGATTTTATTGGAACACTCTTACCTAATTGTATGCAAAAAGTTACCAGTTTACAGATCCCGATAAACGAATGACCTGGCAGAGAATCTTTAGCAATTATCTAGAGATGCTCTGCCAGGTCATTTATCGTGAGCTATACAATTAACCCCAAACAATTTGGCATCGGAAAGCATTTAGAGGATAAAAGATAATGCCGAGGAAGCATTATTTATGGCGTGTGGAACGTTGCAAAATTCGATAAATATTTTTATGTGATATAATTTTATATTTATATTCTATAATTTTTATTTATATTGTATATTTTTTATTTATGTTCTTTATTTTTTATTTATGTTCGATAACGCGAAAAAAATTTATATGATATAATTCTTTATTTATATTGTATATTTTTTTTATTTATATTATATATTTTTTTATTTATGTTCGATAACGCAAAAAAATATGTGATATAATTTTTTATTTATATTCTATATTTTTTATTTATGTTCTATATTTTTTATTTATGTTCGATGATAGCGCGAAAAAAAAATTATGTGGTATAATTGCATCATGGGATACTCTAGAATTAAGTTCACCCGACAAAACCCAATTAATTCTAGTTACCACTGCCGGTCAAATCAACTCGATTGCTTGAATTCCCCGACCAATCCCGACCAAACAACCTTTTCTCGATCTCTAGCGGATCAACCCGACTTCAACAGTCGATTTGATCGGATTGACACATGAAGCAGAGGACGAGTTAATCGCAATAGTGTCTGGATTCACTCGAATATCAGTCGAGGTAGTCTAGTTTAGGTTGGGTGCTGGTCGAGTGAAAGATATTAACCAGACCACACTCGATTCCCAGACACTATCATTTCCTGATCGGGTCGATTTTCTACCCGATCAACACAAAATCAACACAAAGCCGCTTTCCGATCGATTTTATACTCCATCGCACGCCAATTTGTTTACAATTAAAGAAATCCGAGATAAAAGCCGTGGCGTTTCCGATCAAACTTGATTACCAGACAATTTCCGATTACCTATGCCGATCGAATTCGATCTGAACTCGATCGCTTGCTTGGGCTTGATCGAGTTGATCTGGTCGGCAGTTGGAACCTAGGATTCTGGATCTGTAGACAATCAAAACATAACATCTACAGTCGTTTTGAGAGGGTGAATCGAGTACAAGTCGGGATGACCGAAAGCAGGTTGGGTACAGGCCGGGTAGAAATTATCAATCCGGTCACACTATTATCGAATATAAATAAAAAATATAGAACATAAATGAAAAATATAGAATATAAATAAAAAATTTTATCACATAAATTTTTTTCGCGTTATCGAATATAAATAAAAAATATAGAACATAAATAAAAAATATACAATATAAATTAAAAATTATATCACATATTTTTTTTCGCGTTATCGAACATAAATAAAAATATAGAACATAAATAAAACATATAGAATATAAATAAAAAATTATATCACATAAAAATAATTTTAGAATATAAATAAAAAATTATAGAATGTAAATATAAAATTTTATCACATAAAAATATTTATCGAATTTTGCAACGTTCCACACGCCATAATTATTCGCATTTTTCGATTTCTACGCCTTAACGTTTTTCTACACCTGAAGTGACTTTAATTTTGTAGAAGGCCTACAGGCCCGTAGGAAGCAATTTCATATTTGGGGGCTAAAGACCCTATCCAGAATATGGGGGGGGCTAATTTGGATTTTCCCTAAATTTTTAGTATAAAATTAAGAAAATTTGGCATTTTTGGCCAACTTTAGCCCCTCCCCCTTGTTCCTACGGACCTGGCCTATGCTACTCCTTTAATTTTAGACCACTTCTTAACCTTGATGTTTGTGAAATGGTTAAATATGAAAAATCATCTTTTATCAGACATCTTCTAAATTTCAATTTGAACCGGTATAGTTGGGTCACATCTTCTTTCTAAATCGTCTGGTAACGGGAGATAACCGTGGGTGACATCATATACCAGAACGAGTTTTCTCCCTTGATTGTCGACTAACCAATAACCGATTCAGATCACAAAATGATTTTTGATAAGGATAAAATGTCAATACAAATTCGGTTGTCCATAACAATACAAATATAAAGAGCCATTTTCCATATACTGGCTGATATCCAAGTCCGGATGTGTTTAATTGCAGTCTGACAAGGACCTTTTTAGTCTTTCTGGTCTATTAATGTCTCAATTTTTCATTTTTTCTTGTGACTTTTTTAGAACTTCGCACATTCGATAACAATGTGGAAGAATCATGAATGCGTGACGTTCCTATCACAACGTAGGCCTATCGCACGTTCTACAGACCGTGTAGAGAAAGAGCCATGCGACCGCCATATTTCTCAGAGCGTCATACAATCGCAGTGTTATGGCGTACCAAATGGATCAAAAGTCTATTTAGAGCGTGCACGCATAAAATATACGCGTCGACGCATATATTTTCAACTGCTCACGTACATTTTCATCTTCGCAAGCCAAGGGTGACATCTGCGACTTAACGTCGTTTCTGTATTCCCCCTTGGCGTATTTAGTCCGATTTTCTTGGTCTCCTGGAAAGCGTTTTCATTGAGATTGTCGACTGATACATTTGTTATGAGTAACCAAATCACATCTTCGCTAGCCAAGGTTGAACCCACCAACGTTTGTATTCACCCTTGGCGGATTTAGTCCGATTTTCTTGAAATAGCGAAGCGCCGCCTAGCGGTTGTTCTGCTGGTTGTTTACGTCCATTATTGATGACGTCATTAACGCGCGTTGTCTTTCGCGTCTTACGTCATGCGGATTAGGTAAAAGTTAGCTGCTTTTTTGGTTGAATTGTCAAAAGTATAATAATTCGTCGATTAAAATAAGGGAATTCCTGTCTATTGCAGTGAAATTCTTACGAAAAATCGCCCATCTTCGCGTTTTTGAGTTGCAAATGCAATGCTTTTTCCCGCCCGTTGTCATGATTTGGTTACTCATAACAAATGTATCAGTCGACAATCTGATTGGTTCCAGCGAGACCTCGCTGGAACCAATGAAAACGCTTTCCAGGAGACCAAGAAAATCGGACTAAATCCGCCAAGGGTGAATACAGAAACGACGTTACGTCGTAGATGTCACCCTTGGCTTGCGAAGATGCCAAATCATGACAACGGGCGGGAAAAGGCATTGCATTTGCAACTCAAAAACGCGAAGACGGGCGATTTTTCCTAAGAATTTCACTGCAATAGACAGGAATTCCCTAACTTTAATCGACTAATTATTATACTTTCGACAATTCGACCAAAAAAGTAGCTAACTTTTACATAATCCGCATGACGTATGACGCGAAAGACAACGCGCGTTAATGACGTCATAAGTTATGGACGTAAACAGCCAGCAGAACAACCGCTAGGCGGCGCTTCGCGATTTCAAGAAAATCGGACTAAATCCGCCAAGGGTGAATACAAACGTAGGTGGGTTCAACCTTAGCTAGCGAAGATGGTACATTTTATGCGTCGACGCGTAAATATGCGCGTCGACGCATAAAATTTATGCGTCGACGCGTATATTTTATGCGTGCACGCTCTATATAGACTTCGTTCGGATATCCTCGGATAATATCGACCAAAGATCGAATCATCGACTCGGAAGTGTGTGTATGAAGAAATCTTGAAAAAAATCCGATTTCTTAGCCGGAAGTAGCTACGCTTCATAAAGTAGTTTTCCATGTCAACCAAATGCACAACCATGGAAACTTGCGGGACTTGCAGGTTGTAATCATTCTAAAAAGAGAGGACACTGGAACTGCAAACAATTATTTCAGTATCATTGTCGCGTCATTGTTGACATTAGTCACAGACGAACGGTTTGAATTGTTGTTCTATTCTATTCGATTCATAGTCTGAAAGTAGTTCTTCGAGATGCGTCCAAGGTATGATTCGATAGAGTTGTCCTTGGTGATCCAATTGATATAGACTTTTGACCCATTTAGTACGTCATACAGCGTAGTGTGACATGGGCTTTAGGGTCGTTATAACTCGGTTATAGCCTTTGGACTTTGATCTAAAACACGTATTCTTTTTTACCTATTAACAATGGGCCTAATTAAAAAGGATGTTAAACACGTTTACGTGCTGCGTTGTTCAGAAATTTGACTGATCTTAAATCGATTTATCACGTGTCTTTATTCATTGGTGAAAATCGAATCTCAATAAATCGGTAATAGAACGTAATCAAGCGTGAATGTCGCAGTAATATACCAAATAAAATGGCAAGGCTTCAAAGAGAATAATTAGCCGGGTTTTATTGCAGAATTTTATGGACCATTCCTATACAAGTTATGAATATTACTCAATTTGATTTGAATTAAAGGCGTTATACCTTTTAACCCCTTGAACCAAAGGCGATTAAAATTATTGGTTGGTCCAAGATGAAAGCAAAGCATAATATAGCTCACGATAGATGACCTGGCAGAGCATCTCTATCTAATCGATAGAGATGCTCTGCCAGGTCATTTATTATGAGCTATACGAAGACAAACTTTTTTGTGTTGTTTTGACAGAAATATCTTAAGAATGTAATACTGTGGTACAGCGTATGGGGAAAATGGTTATACGAAGAAAAATAGCAGTTTTTCATTCAAAGCAGATGTACTTTTGTAAAGTCACAAAAAAATCAAAGAAGCCTAAACCATGAACATATTTCTGATGGCCTAAAAGTTTTCAAACATGTTTCCCTTCTTACTACGTCGGAATGATGTTGTTTGGTAAAGGGTCAAATAGCTAGACATCATAAAAGTTTCATAACCCCATCAAATCAGGCTTTCAAAGTTACATTATTCTATCTCACAAAGATCTATTCACAGAATTACAGGAAGGCTGATTAAAATAGTCCTGGCTCTGGAATAAGGACCCTTGTTGCATCCGAGACCAACATGATTCATGATCAGCCTGCGTGTACACGCAGTCTGATCAAGTTCAATGTTGTTCACTTAAAGACTCTTTGTTGTATGCATCAGCTTTAAGAAAGTACATGCAGCAATGACTTTACAAAGGCATAATCTGATCCGATTCACGGTTTTCTCACACGCCGTAATCCTTTCCATTCAAGACGTGATTTTGACGTCCCAGGCACAGAAAGAATTGAAAACATTGATGGAAAAGAAGAAATGCTGATTATCAAGCTTTCTACATTTCCTTCAATATTTTCTTAGCTATGTCATACAAAATGACTACTCTTATATTATGACGTCTACAACTCCTTTGAAATAAGCGATCTGATATTCAGTCGTTTTGTTTTGGAAACGCCCCCTTTTCCAGATCCCAGTTCGAATGCTGATAGAATCATATCGATTAGCAGCGCACTGCATTCTTTATTAGACGACCAATTCATCACCGACTTTACCTGTCAACCTATAGGCTTAATTGAGCCAATATTACCGAGAACTCTACCGTTTTATGATTAATGACACTAAATAATTGCTTGCCTCTTTTATTCTTTCTTGGATATAATGTTTTTTATCGCAACAATTTGAGCCAGGATTTTGAAGAAAGGTCACTTAACCCATTACCACACAATGGCTCTTTTTGATTCCCGAGAAGAAAATGACTTTTGAAAACATTGTGAAAAATGAAGAAATTGCTTGTGACAAGCAATTTCTTCATTTGCCACAATGCTTTCTATCCAAAATGACCAACAAATTTTAAATTCCATTCACTTGAAATTGTCGTCTGCAACGTATATATCTGTATTTGGACCGGTCTAAAATTTTGCCATTTGGTAATGGGTTAACGGTTCCAGATCAGCCTGAGTATACACATATAGTCTGATCAGGAATCATGTTATTCTGCTGTAACCAGTCTACGTTTGCGCTGAAGGGCTTCCGGATACAAAATGGTACGGTAAAACATGAAGGAGTCTATAAAATTATAGCTTCTTCGAGACCTGTATCAACCAACCGTATAGCCTACCATTGGAGATTGTTTTGGAAGGAATCGAGGTTAAAGAGAAAAAAAAATATCACTGCTGGGTGAATTCATTTAATTTTTCCACTTCTTTTAGTTGAAATTATAAATTTCATTACATGGTCTTTCACCGATTCTATAAAAGGTTCTGCTAATTATGATGCAATAACTAATGTATCATAATCGATTATATAATTCTGTCTGCCAATATCAATTAAATAAATATTTCTGTAAAGATCAGTCGATATCAATATAAAGAAAGTAGAGACATTTGTTTGCTTTGCAGATGTTTGTCTTCCAAAAATACATTGTAGAAATAGAATGTCAGGAAAAAGGGGGCGGAGGTGGTGCAGTGGTAACGCGCTGGACACAGGGGTCGCTGGTTCGATCCACCGCATCTCCAGTCTTTCGGGTGAGACTTTAAATAGAGGTCCCGTCTCCAAATGACCTTAGCTGTTGAGTTGGACGTAAAATGTCATACAATCCAATCCAGGAAAAAGGGGGGCGTATACTTTACCCTTTCCCAAACGGTAACATTTTAGACCGGTACATTTTCAATGCTAGGGAAGAGATCAAAGTGAATGCAGATAAAGATTACATTGTGTACACAATAAAACACAGAAAATATTGAGACAACGAAGTTATAGGCCTAATTAGGTGCGCCTAACGTCAACACTGTTTTAGAAAGTGTTAAGACCAACATGGATCCCGGAATGCGTATGTACACACAGTCTGATCAAGATCCACATTGTTCCCTAATAGCTTTCATTACCTGTAGCAATTTTCTCAGACTCTGTGATCAGGTACAGATTGAACTGGATCCAGGCTGGTTTAACCCATTACCAAACGACAACATTTTGGGTTGTTCCAAATTCAAAGATGTTGCAGACGACAAATAAAAGTGAATGAAATTTGTTTATTTTTGGTCTTTTTGTGTAGAAAACATTGTGGGAAATGAAGCAATTGCTTGTTACAAACAATTTCTTCATTTCCCACTATGTTTTCTACACACTTTATGTTTTGGGGAGTCAAAAAGAGTCAATGTGTGGGAATGGGTTAAAGTAGAATACCCGTAATGTCGCCATTTTGAGATTCATAAAACATCGGGTTTTTTTTCGAGCGGCGTCATTACGTATCCGAACCTTTTCGGGCGCGGTCGTAAACATTCGGCGGTGGAGAGTTCCACCGCCGAATGTTTTCGATCGCGCCCGAATAATTCTGACGTAGTGCGAATCTCTTTAGGGGTGGACTACCTTAAAATGCCATAAGGTCCCATTTTTCAAAATCACGGTTGAATTCTAGATCTATTTGTTCACAGTTCATACAGTGTCGGGGTTTGTGCACATAATTACAGACTGTAATTATCAAACGACCTTTGAGATATCTCTGGTTAAACTTCCCTAGCCAAAACCTGGATTAGACGTATCAAAAAGAAATTTGATTTGACTTGGGAAATATTCAGACAAAAGAAGAAATTGCTGATGACCACAATTGGTGGGAGACAAATTTGTCGCGACTGGGGATCGAACACGGGACCTCGCCTTTTTGTTAAATGGTTGACGTATCCAAATTATATATCGTCGGTGTAAATGCAAAACCTCGTATGTCTATTTTTGCGATTTTCAAATTACAAACTTGTATGTCCAATTAAGACAATTCACTGTAGGTTTTTGGGATAGTTTTGCGTGTCAGTATCAATGACAAATTATATGTGAATAATATGTCAGAATTTCAAGTAAAACCCTTCAATTTTGGAAAGAAGCCTGCCAAAATAAAATTATTAGATTTGTTTTTGACCTTGACTCAAGAGCTCATATTGACCGTTCCCACTTTAAATCCCTTAATTGGTTACCAGTCCAGAAGAGAGTTGATCAGATAATGTTATGTCAAGTCTTTAAAATAAAAAAATGGTATGGCCCCAGACTACTTGAGTGAGCATTTTGTTTCCCAAGATTCTGTCCATGGTTATAGCACTAGGTTAAGTCACAAAGGTGGATTTTGTTTACCTAAGGTTAAAGGCAATGGTGCCAAATCATTCTCCCTTTCCAGCATTAAATTATGGAATGGGTTACCTGTTGAGCTAACTGAATTGAATAAGCTGCAAAGTTTTAAAAGTGCCATCAAAAGCCATTTTATGAACAGTATTTAATACATGTACTATGTTCTTCTAATACGGCGTAGGATTTAATCTTATCTTTTCCCTTTTAATATCTAAAAGCTGTGATAATATGTTTTAATGTTAAGTTATAACTCAATTCGGCGTAGGATCTAATCTCATTTTTCCTCTTTAATGTCTAAAAGCTGTGATAATTTGTTTTAATGCTAAGTTATGCCTCTCTGTGTCACGCCACCTATGCTAAGGACCACAATGGAAATAAGAGCTGGCTCTTTATTGTGATATCCTTGGTATTGGTTGGTGTGTCATAGTTTTTCTTATACATGATATTGAATTTTACATTTATTATCTTGTATTTTGTTAATCTGTGTACATGCTTACTATGCCGAAATAAATCTATCTAAATCTATCTAAATTATTTTCTTCCCCTATAAAACTTTCCGTAAAACGAGATACGAGGTTTTGCATTACGTATAGATTGAGAGGTCTTCCTACAGAGAGAAAATATTGAAAACATTGCGATAAAACAAGAAAATGTCAATATCATATAATTATGATCGAACATGACATACATGTATTACAATGTAGATCTAGTTGCTTTTTTACATGACACTGACCTCGATGCAGTCTGATCTGGATCCATTTTGCCCTCTTAAAGTTACTGCAGGTTATGTAGAAGCTATATACGAGAAAAATCTAAAATTTTATTGTTCTGAAAAGGATTAAACCCAAGTTTCCCAACTACTTGATATGAAAGGTGGAACATAAAGATTCGCAAAATTAATCAAGTTTAAAGAGTGAAAATGATTGGTAGGCGGGTATTGATAAAGATTGAAGAAATAGTTATTGAAAATAAAATGTTCCGTGTCATTAATTGTTTAAGAAAAGAAATATTTCACATGTAACATTATATCATTATTTGTGATTTACACTTGTGTGATCATAAAATGACATTGTACTTGTATATACTGAATTCCACTATAAACGCCTCACATAAATGTATCTATAATATTATCTTTTTTAAGGCAGAATATCCGTAATGTGGCCATTTTGAGATTCATAAAACATCGGATTTTTTCGAGCGCCGTCGTTACGTATCCGAAATTATTCGGGCGCGGTCGCAAACATTCGGCGGTGGAAAGTTCCACCGCCGAATGTTTTCGACGTCGCCCAAATAACGCTGACGTCGCGCGAATCTCATTAGGGGTAGACTAACTTAATTCGTGCATTTCGAGAGTTATATTGCATTGAATTTTACAAGTGACCTAAAATGTGCATAACACATGTAGAAATGTTCAACGCAAAAAGTCATGTTTCTACTGAAGTAGAACTCGCATGATATAGATCTATATTTAGATAAACCAAAATAATCAGTAAAGCGGTTTTTGTTTCACTGAGTATATAATCATGGCTGGTTAAAACATGAATTGATTGTGTTCCGTTGAACGATTTGGTTATGACGATTAAAGCTGACGATAGGTCGAGTTGCGGCGCATACAAGCAAGGATTGAAACATACTAAATGGAAGTTCTGCATGCCAGTGTCAGTCTGCACAAACTTGAATAATAGCAAAATGTGATTGACCGTCAAACGTTCCCCCGAAACTTTGAGAGCCCCGTCAATTGTTAATCTGTACTAATGACTCCCACTCCAAACATTTTAAAGATGTATAAAGCAAGAGATTAGAGTCCCTCTTAAACTAATGGCTTTCATGTGTAGGTAGGGACAATTACTATATAAATTTGACACTTATGTTATAGGGCGTTGATGTGCACCTTTATCATATGAAAGTTAAAGGGACCCATACTAGGTTTTCAGGGATCAGAACAACATGGGGACAGATGGTGCATTGCCTTAGTTAGGACCAAAAAGAAAGAAATTTTAGAGCTTACAACAAATGTTTCAGTTTTATCATGCCCATTTTCAAATAAATGTTTCAACAGGTATAAATGACGGGTCAGTCTGTATACAGATTTGATCCCGAGGGACGAAATGAACTGCATTTGAAATTTCCCTGAACAGAAGTAATATAGCTATGCAGGCTGACCATTCCATACGACATTTCTTGAATATATTTCTTGCCCCCGACAACATAACATATGACCTTTCCTTTTTTGATTATGTTTCGAAAACCCAACTGAGTGCAGCTATTTTACAAACTTTGTAGAAAGCCATTTGGTAACGAAATGGATTAGAGACAGGGGCGTGGCTATGACTGTATAGACGTCACATAAATTTGCCCACAATCTCGTTTATGCGAAATATAGTGGCAAAAATCTTACAATATACTGCAATGTCATTGGTCCAAAAAGTAGGTCGAAAACTAAACTTGCAAAAAACATGTAGGCCATATGAGATTTATTTTATGTTTGGTTGTGGGTCACGAGACCCTCCCTCCCACTAATTGACTTTATTGGATGTATAATTTTGAACACTTTCTCAAACAAGACCCAAACGTCCCTAATAGAAAAGGTTTGGGAAAACATTGAGGCAAAAAAGAAAGATTTCTTCTTTTGTCTCCATATTTTCTTGGCTATATTGTACGCACATGTTAATGTTGTTGTCCACAGCAGCATTCCAATTTAACCACCTCGTTTCTTGTTGGTTAGGTAAGGGTTTAAGCAAATGCACAAAAGCGCAAAACTATCGTAAGGGCATAAACAATGACCAAGCACGTACTATAGTTATACGTACTAACTTTAAAGTTTGCTTAGCCATTTGTCAGTCGACAAAAATCTGTACTTGTACTTGAGAACAATTACAGACTGCAATATACATATAATAAAGTTATTGGAACATAATGAAAACACGTCCATTATAGCATATTGCGAGAAACGGAGAAAATTCTGAACATCATTTCCTAAATGTTTTCTCCTATTTCCTTTGCCATTGACGCCACATACACGCACCGGTCAAAGTTGCTTGGGTAAGGGTTCATCCTTTCTCAATCGGCAAAAATTGGACCGTTCCAATTGGAAAGCTGCTACAGACGACAAAATGGACGTTACATATTGTACAATTTGTGAATATCACAGCACAGAAAACATTGAGACAAAAGAAGAAAATGCTGACTATCAGCATTTTCTTCGTTTGTCTCAATGTTTTCCCAATCTAATTCTATTGGCAACGTCAACCCAAGTTTTGTTTGGGACAGAGATAATCAGAGATCGATGAAGCATATTGAAGTATAGTTTCCGATTAGTTTCGTCTATCAATCAATAAGATAAACAGTAAGATCTTTACAGAAATAGGCCTTGAATAATCGCCTTACGATCCAACTTTCAACGCAACTTTCACTTATCAACGAAATGTTCCTAACACGCACATTATTCATCGTTGGTACCGAATAAGCACATCCATAATCACGGTGGAGATTGTGCATGATGGGATGGATAACGAATACGGACAAATTTGCCTCGCTTCAGGTAAGAAATTGTGCAATAATTTTCTTATTTCTTTTTGGTGGCTGATTTATGCCATTTCGTATCTTCGCCTGGCACCACGCCACACAAAGCACGAAAACTTGTCTAAACAGTAATCTGTCGTACTTTCGTCTTTTCGCCTGGCGGGGCGAAAGGTCAACATGCGAAAACACGAAATATTGAATGTGGCAGGGCGCCAGGCGAAAATACGAAATGGCATAAATCAGCCACCAAAGTTTAAACCCATTACCAGACGAACAAGAATTAGCCTTGTCTTACCCTTTGTATCTTAAAAACGTCATTTTGTGTTATTTTCTAATCTTTTAATTGCTTTAATGGATTGAAATGGCGTGCAATTTACGCTTGAAGTTGACCACAATGCTGATAAAGGTAGCCGAATATTAAACAAGTCAAGTTCTCCACATGTACGAGTATAAACAGATAAGATAAAGACAGTGGTTATCTATCATAAGTTGTCAGTCACCGAAATTTGTGTAATAAAATCCCTAAAAACAAATAATAAGGCTTCCAAATTCAAATATCAAATATTTGCTTGGTCACCAAATAGCTGTCTTATAATGTCCCTCTATATATGACTAACCCCAAGAACAAAATATTTTCTGTCTTTCTCCAGCGGACGTATCGCTTATGGTGACAATTACTGACTAGGAAAAGAACGCATACAAAAGAAATTGATTGATTGAATAAGGGTTTAACGCATCTTTTAACTTCTATGGCCATATCGTGGTGACTGGAGCACATAGGGCCTAACAGTGGATTCTTGGTATTTCTTTTACCTTTACTTCCGCATTATCCAATACGAGCTTGCAAAAGACACGAGATAGTCATGAAAAGGAAGATGGATTCTGGCTCAAAAATGAGAAAACGTATCGCTCAAAAGCATCCAATGAAAACTTGATTCTTGTTCAAAATTATTCATGCAGGGAGCAAGGCATTTCCAGGAGAGGGCATTTTTAAAGAACTATTTTAGAGCATCCAACGTACCGGAAAGAAATTCTCTCAGTGACCTTACTCCTTGCAGAACATTTATAAGGCCAAGTAAAACGAATCTGTGGTGAAGGTAATATACGGGAAAATAGGGTCGGTCGATCGACATTTTCTTTTTCTTTTCCTCTCTCTCTCTCTCTCTCTCTCTCTCTCTCTCTCTCTCTCTCTCTCTCTCTCTCTCTCTCTCTCTCTCTCTCTCTCTCTCTCTCTCTCTCTCTCTCTCTCTCTCTCTCTCTCTCTCTCTCTCTCTCTCTCTCTCTCTCTCTCTCTCTCTCTCTCTCTCTCTCTCTCTCTTTTTGTTAGTTTGTATTAAGGTACTGCTGTTGTTGATTTTGTTTCTTTTTTTAAGGACAAACAAATTCTGGTTTAATCCCCTGGAGAAGGCAGTTGCTAGGGTCGGTTTGGTATAGCCTGAACATATCTTTATTTGGCCCAAAAAGGTAAAACAGTAGCTTTACAACACATGATCAAACCTTGAGACAACATTTACTCATAAATTGCAATGCAGAAGATAAACAGAAAGGGCGTATTTAGAATTGTAAAATACACAATCCGAAGACCTCCGTGCAGTTTTTCAAATAGATTTGTGCAATAAAATTTCGTCAAAATATCATCGACAAAGCAGGATTACGTGAATTCTTTTAAGAACACCAACGAAGAAATTATAAAGGTAAAAAAAATAAATAAAAAACGAAAACGGTTCCTATTCCATTTTAAAGAAACGGACTCTTAACATTTGGAGTGCATTTAAAGTTATCAGTATCAATCTCATATGATATACCTATTTTCTCTCCAGAGTTTTCAAAGGCTTGCAGTATTCTCTAAATATTGCTCTGTTTGCGTATTAGGTCGACCAGATTTACTGGGCAAATACATGTATATTCAATATGTGGACATGAAGCAAGCAAAATTCGTATAAATCAAAGCATATGAATGGATGACCATGTGTTTGGATATTAAAGAACGAATATTGAAAATTTTACTATTTATTTAAAGAGCACTAAATCATTATAATCTCGAATTTCTATGTATGTGGTAAAAGGGAAGGCCATTTACCGGTAGTTTATTATCAAATATTTGAGAATTTCTGATCGATGTGATCGGTCACGTCAAGAGCCTCTGCCTACTTTATCACACGTGTGTTTATTTAATGGACGATAGTGATGTGACACTCGGAATATTATACCAGACCGGGTGAGTATCTCTATTTATTTTGCTTTGGCTTGTGTTAAAAAGACGAATTTTTTGGTTTTTGGCCGGTTATCAGGTCAGATTTCATTCCATAGAACTATAGATAAGAAGGGGCGGTGGCTTTTCAAAATTCATCAAGCTCTATGTTGTGGGTACTCAATAGAATTGTCTCATCGAGACAATTCAAGTGAGTATGCATACATTCAACATAAGGTTTGGATTTGAAATAAAAAAAAAAAAAAAAAAAAAAAAAAAATAAGAATATCTTCACTCCTCTTATCTTTTGTTCTGATAATATCCAGCAGCTCTGCAATTTCTACTGTGTCGTCAGTTTAACTTTACATGATAATTTGTCATAATTCAATTTAAAAAAACGCCCGCTTCTAAAAGGAATAAAAGTTATATTTCGTATTAAAAGGCCACTAACGTGTTTCCTCTAAGCAGCGTGGATCATAGCTTGACATCGGATTCTGATGGACTAACGAGAATTCATTACCATACCCAAGCCACAACACGATGTCGATTGCCTAAACTGTTTTGTTAAAAAAAGATGGCATCCAACGAATCTCTTTTCAATCGCATACAAATATGCTTTAGGAGTTTAAGGTCGGGCTTTTCTAGGTGTGTGGATGGTACCAAACATTTTACGAGCATGCGCATGTACGAGCATGTCTAGACATTTTTCATACGGTATGCCTTTGTTTTCCAGGGGGTGGGAGTCTGCATTAACACAAAAGAAAACCCTTTAAAACTTTGATAAGCCTTCTTTACAGATTCGAGCGGTCCTGGACACCACCACTCCCCACTTGATCCGCGCATGATTTTTTCCTCCAGCAAAATGAAATGAGTCAAAATCTTGATCAAGAATCGTCCTCAAATAGACATGGAAATGGTCAGTGTATGTAGTAGGTGCCTTGGTTCTTTGATAAGCCATTTTAGTAGCCTATTTTCAAGTGACACTTTTAGAACGCCGTCACCACGGAATTATTCAAGCCACAGTTACGGCGTTATGTTCATTTAAATTTTCACTTAAAAATGAAAATGAAGGCCAGCGAACCTTGTGATTGAACAAACTGACCAATCCAAAATCGATCAACATCTGTTTCTATATTTATATACAGAGTCTGTATATAACATACTGTTTGTATACTGTTCACCACACAGTGACTCTTTTTGACTCCCCAAAAAGATAAAGGCTTTGGAAAACATTGTAGAAAATGAAACAATTGCTTGTCACAAGCAATTTCTTCAAATGAAGACATTGCTAGTCACAAGCAATTTCTCTATTTTCCATGTAATGTTTTCTTCCCAAAGCGACCATTTTTTCTCTAAATATTTACTTGAAGTTGTCGTCTGCAACATCTTTCTAAGACCAGTCTAATACGAGTAATCGTATTTTGTTGTATGTTAATGAATTAATCCTTTAACCCTTTACCAAACAGCAAAATTTTAGGCTGGTCCAAATTCAAAGGTGTTGCAGACGAAAATTTCAAATCAATGACTTTTAAACTTTTTTGGTCATTTTGTGTAGAAAACATTGTGGGAAATGAAGAAATTGCTTGTCACAAGCAATTTCTTCATTTTCCACAATGTTTTCCAAAGCCATTATCTTGTGGGGAGTCAAAAAGAGTCACTGTGTGGTAATGGGTTGACAAACGGCTTGATTTGGAGTGTTCCAATTCGAAAGCTGCTGCAGACCACACCATTGACTTCAATGAGGATTTTATTTGTATACAAGGTAGCAAAGACCATAATGATGGAGACAAAAGATGGAATTGCTGATTATCAGCAAATTTTTCATTTTCCGAAATGTTTTCTTCATCATTGTACCTTGATGCCTCAGAGACAACAAAATAGATATTTACAAACAGGTGTTTTGTGTAAACTACCAGAAAATTATTGAAGCAAAAGAAGAAAACGTTGATTATCAGCGTTTCCTTATTTTGCTTCATTGTTTTCTGTGAGTTCATGCGGCTTTTTATGTTAGGAATCAAAGCAGATCTTAAAGGGGAATGTTTAAGTAGGATAAGAATTCCATGACTCTTTTGATTCCCTACAAGATAATGGCTTCGGAAAGCAAGTGACAAGCAATTTCTTCATTTCCAACACTGTTTTCTGTCCAGAAATACCAAAATATGTAGAATTTCTTTCACGTGGAATTGTCGTCTCCAACATCTTTAAGTTTGAACAGTCTAAATTGTTTCCGTGTCTTGGAATGGGTTAAAGGAAGCAAATGTTGATAGTAATTATTTATATTTTCAAAGAGCCTAAACTGTATCATTACACATACGAAAATCCCTTTTTAAAAGATCGTACAACGCTTTGATAAATTATACGTTTACTTTTCTACAATGACTCTTGTCGATGTTTTAAAGATAACGCTACGAGACACTAATTTATGACTTGTCATTAAAAAAGGACCGTCATAAAAGTGTTTAAGATAAACAGATATTGCATCCAGTGCAGCAGAATGATCATCCATCAAACAATATAGACAAATAGAAGGTGAAACAATTCGAACAAAGTCAGAATGTGCGGTATGACTATGATCAATATTTTTTCGCAATTACAAGAATAGAAGTTCCGTTTTCGTGTAAAAATTGTATTAATTCGTCAAGGTTTTACTGTGATTTATAAGATAAAAACCTCTCAATACGGCTCACTCATTGACGTGTTAAGACGAAGATATTATACGGATTTTTGAGGCATTAATTTCTTCCCTCTTATCTTTTATAAATATCATATGATATAAATATCATGTCCATTTTGCCTTTCTTCTATTTTTAAACCTTACTTAACTGTAGAATTGCTAATAAGGATTCGAAGTTGTTACCTGTTTTTTTTTTTTTTTGTTTTGTTTTTTTTTTTAAAGAAATAGATAATTCTCCTTTGACTAATGGCTGTGTACTGTATACCTTAACCTTTTTACAAACAAGCTCATTGAGTCATAAGAAATTCTTTGATGGCATTGAGAAACACGGTTAAAGTGGAAATGACCAGCATTTCTTCTTTTCTATCAGTTTTCTGCGATATATAGGCCTACCATAACACTCTGGTGTTATTTGTACGAGGGGGTATCAAACGTAATATACACCAGTACCGTGGAAGGAGACTTACGGGAAAGTGCTCCAGTTTACTATTTTTTTTCCTAAGAATGGGATTTATCTATATTTTGTTTCTTAAAAGTGCATCTTATTACCAATTAAGAAATGAAATAATGTTTGATGGTCATCGATCTTGTTTAAATTTTATAGTCAGTCGAATGACATACCCCTACAGCTAAAAAAGCCACATTTTCTTGCACCTGTCAAAGGTCACTTGAATACCACAGAAAATGCTGTATTATTATCGTTTAGTTCCAAAAAGGGATTTAAAGTTACGTCTTACATTTGATTAGAACAGAGATTCCAAAATACCGGTATAATTATGCTGTTATAAACGCGTAAATGTATAGAACAGCATGCTCACGTGTCCAGTTAGATCAACGAAGCTGAAGCGTTTTTGTAAAAAGAGATCTAATAGAATTTGAAAAAACTCCCTCATTATATTGAACAACATGTCCTGGTAATAATTCAAGAAGAAAATGTAAAGGTCATCGTACTTATAAGTGAATTACAGCAATTTATCTATCAGTCATGCACATGACAAAATGACGAAAAACCTTGGCAAATGCATACACACTTACAACTCACTTGCTCCAAGTCATCGATTTCCATCCTGAGAAAATTAGTTTCGCTCTTACCATCGAAAATTGTTGATTTTAATGACATTTCATGTTATCGAAAATATGGTGGCCAAACATATGTGGTACGAAACATTATTTTTTTTCTACAATACTGACTTATTGTTCCGAAAAAAATGGAGTATTGTCCCTAAAGGTAGTCATACGACGTCGGAAATTTTTCCGACGGCATCGCAAAAGGTTCAGCAGTATCTCATCTATACGATAAGTTACAAAGAAGTGAATTTCTACACTGTCTACTGCCAAAAATTATCATGTAGTGTAAATCGCTTTGAAGGTTTTTTTTCCATTTATTGTTTATATGTTACCCTGTAAAGAAAGTTCCTATTCTGGCGCATGGCGCTGTATATTACATTATGACTAATTAACTAGGAGAGCTTGAATTAAATCCTAGAAGATAAAAATAAGGATAAAAATGTCTTCTTAATTAAATGTGCATAGTTTTGTGAAAATGTGTTAACTCATTCCCACACATTGACGCTTTTTGACACCTTTTTAGATAATGACTGTGGAAAAAATTGTGGAAAATGAAGAAATTGCTTGTGACAAGCAATTTCTTCATTTCCCACAATGTTTTCTAGACTACGTGAAATGACCACTTGAAATTGTCGTCTGCAGCATCTTTGAATTTGGACCAGCCTAAAATTGTGCCGTTTGGTAATGGGTTAAACATGTACAGTATTGATAGGTGACATCGTTCATACATAAAGTACATAAAGGTTTTGTGTATTTAGTCTCAAATTGAAGGATTTTAACGAAATTCTATTTGACAATGAGTTCATTGTATATGTCTAATCAGGTTGTATATGTCTAATCAGGGTAAGTATGTACGAACAAACACTTTATTTCGTCATGAACCCTCGATCACCCAGAGAAAATTGACCTCATGCATTGACATCTTCAGCGACATAGGAAAGTAGGAAATTCTGTCTTACTGCGCGTTAAACCCTAATGAGATTCACGTGACGTCGGAATTTTTCTTGCGACGTCATTATCATTCGTTAACGTATCCGAACCTATTCGGGCACAAACCGTTTCGCAGTTATCTACCCTGAACCAGGCATTATCGCTGTGTGGAGATTGATTCGGGTGACGTCGACAAACATTCGGCGGTGGAACATTTCGCCGCCGAATGTTTACGACGTGGTCCGAATTATTCCGACGTCGGATGAAACTAATTAGGGATGGACTACCTTAATCAAATACGGACTTTAATAATCGGTCGCATAGATTAAAAGGCTCGTTCTGGTTAACCGTTTCTATTGCAGTTACATTGTTCATCACAAGCAATTTCTTCATTTTCCACGATGTTTTCCAAAGCCAATATCTTGTAGGCGTCAAAAAGATTTATTGTGTTGGAATGAGTTATGAAAGTCATGTTTTCCGGCGAAACAACCCTCCTAATAAATTCAGTCCAATATGACAAGGGTTCTGTACAATGATCGAAAATGATTTGCGACAAATTTTTGGTAATTAACTTCCACGCACTATTTAGCTTTCATTGTTAAGGGAATAGAGTTATTCAGTCGAAATATCAACAAGAAAATTTTAAATTTTACGCCCATTTTATACTGACGGCCATAAGAAACGCCTCAGTCCTATGAAATATCCGATTTTTCAGTACATTTGATTTGAAATTACAAAAACTCATTTCCATCTGTAAATTTGATTATCTGGTGTTGAAAAATGACTGTAAGGAAATTATAAAATTGTTACAGTTTAGAAAAATAGCACATTTAAACAGAGCGGTATCAGGTTTTCCATTTAAAAATCAGTTGCACGTGGTTTAAACTCTACTTGCGACAATAACATGTGTCGTGAAACGTGTTATTTGGCGCCCACAGTTAATGAATACTAAATGCGACGTCGATCCCAACGTCATAACATGAAACGCATATGACGTTAACGTGAGAAATCTTCTTATATAACAGGCGTTATCCGAGGTCTATCTGACTTTTGCCGATTGGCAAATGTTTCTGTAACTCTAACTCATCGACCAAGAAGCCTAATCGTGCAATGCAAGACTGCAAATGTCCGACGGCTTTTTTGTGGGGTTTCCCGTATTCAAAAATGGCTCATATACGAGCTCTATTTTCCGAACGATGTATCTGTTTCAAACGTTACTTGAAACAACAAAAAATGCCACAAAGCACTTATTTGGCCACCACAGTAATCGACTACTCAACACAACGTCGATCCCAACGTCACAAACCTGAAACGCACATGACGTTGACGTTGGGAATTTTCTTGTTTTTTAAATCAGTTACACGAGATCCAGTTGAGCGTGGCCGATCGATAAACGTTCGCGAAACTCAAACGCGTCGGTCAAGACTCCGAATCGAGACACACAATGTGTTAAACTGTCTGGCGACACGTTTGCGTATTTCTCGCATTCGAAAATGGCCATATCGTGAGTTCCCTTTTCAGAATTTAGCCTTGGCATTCTTTAATACGGATGTGTGACAAGAAAATCTTTAAATTCCTGATTGCATATGTACACTTATCATGATTTGTTATCATGTACTAACACACTGATTATATATTGTACTATTTTCTGAAATTGAACGTTTGAATACAATGTACATGTTTTGGAATTTACATCTTAACCCACTCTCCGTGAACTTTCTGAAATGTGTTTAGTAGGAAGAATTAAGAATCATAATTCTGATAAAGTTAGAATTCTAGAAAATGTATACATCTGTACAACTATATATGCATTGGAAAATCAAACGTACAAAGTCAGTTACTACTAACACCAATATTCTATATCTATATTTTGCTACCGAAAGTTACTTTAAATTTGGAAATTGTTTTGTATATGACGAGATACATGTATTTGTATAAGTCAATAAAATCTATCTATCTATCTATCATATCCACTAACACATGTCACTGTGTAAAATGTGACCAATTTCATCACATGACAAATAAACTCGAAGCGCACGTAGAAAACGTGACCAGTCACCGGCAATGAACATCTTGATGAATAGAAAAAACATATTTGTTTATTTGACGTAACTGTTGGTCAAAAATATTATATACAGCACATATTTCACTAATATTGTAATATGCTTAAGGAAAATAATGACAAATTTCATTGAGGCGTTTCTTATGGCAATCAGTATACATTTTGACACAATCATAAAAGTGAAGGGGGTCGCGGGGAATCAAGTGATACAACACCCACGGTGTATAATCACGTGACTTAGAATTTCTTCAATAACTTTGTCAATAGTTATCCAATTTGAATTCGGTTTGGAGCAGAGAATAAAGAGAGACGTCACGCATTAGATGAACGTGGTTACTTTTTAAAAAATCAACTGATAAAAAAGTTATTGAAGATAAACCAAAATTTTGGTTTATCTTCAATAACTTTTTTATCAATTTATTTTTCAAAAATCCAACACGTCCAGCTTATTCCTGGCATTTTCCCACCTTCTCTGCTTCAAATCCAATTCAAATTGGTCAAGTATTAAAAAAGGATATTGAAGATTATCGGAAATTCTGAGTCACGTGATAATACACCGTGACAACAATTGCAGAAAATCTTCAACTCTAATCTAACTCTGTTATTAGTGACCAATTTTAATTTGGCTTGAAGAAGAGAATGTTGGAAAATGTCAGGATGTGGATGTTATGGATAGTGTAAAAATGGCTGCTTAACCCTTTCCCAAACAAGACCTGGTTTTGATGTGTCAAGTAGAATAGGCTTGGAAAAATACTGAGACAAAAGAAGAAAATGCTGATTTTCAGCAATTTCTCCTTTTGCCTCAATATTTTCTGAGCTTCATCATACACAAATCCCTTCCTTATCAACATCCATATTATCATCCGCTGCAGTTTTCAAATGAATCACCCTAAAATTTGTCTTTTGGGAAGGGGTTAAAAGTTATTTGCGAGCAAATAGTGTTTGCTTGTAAATAACTTTTAGCAGCTACTTTTTAACAGAACCACATATCCAGTACACACCAGGCGTTTTTCACGGCTTCTTTGCTTCAAACCAAATTCAAAACAGTCAGAAGACTTTTGCAATTATTGTTGTTGCTGTGTCGCGTGATTTCAAACATTATGTATCTTGTATCTGATGAATTCCATCTTTTCTCATTTTTCTTTGATACTTTCGTGAGCTCTTCATTGTGTTCAATTCATGAGCACAAATTGTGTAGTCTGTGGTAGCTTTCAAAACGGAACAGTCTATAAATTCTTACAGTCTGGAAAGGGTTAAAGTGTTTGCCACGAGAACGTTTAAGTAAAACTACCCATAGGTCTTGCTGATTTTCAACAAAAATCTCGTTACAAGGTTTTTGATGAAAAGCGTTGAAATGGCACCGTTAAAATAGATTTTCTCTTATCGTTTTAGAAGTGTCAAATAGTCGCTTTTCTTCAATTTTCTTTTAATTACAGCGAGGTTTTTGAAGAAAAGAGACGAATGCAATGTTTTCGGGCGTGACAATGTACATCATAACAGTAGGTGATATTGATTGGATGCGTGTAAAAAGACAATCAGATGTCCGATATTATGAAATATTCATCATTTTCGACATTGCAACCAGTCTAATTAACGGCAGCCCATATACAGGCTATATATCCTTTCTTCAGATTAAAAAAAATCGCTTATTTCTAAACACCAAAACAACGATGAATTTCAAGACAATGAAAAATTATCAAAGCAACAAAGAAATTTGGACGAATGTCTGTCGTGAGAAGGGAGAACTAACAAAAAAGTTAACCACCAAAACAATGAAGAATTTTGGGGAAAACCATCAAGACAATGAAAAATTAAAAGAAAATCAAAACAAAGAATAATTTAGACAAAAATAACCATTAAAGCATTGAGGAATGTCTAAAAAAAGTATCAAGACAACGAAGAATTAAGAAAGAGTTAATCATAAAGAAAATACAGAATTTAGAAAAAAAAACTACCAAGACAATGAAGAATCTAGAGAAAAAAGCATCTAATCAATGAAACATTTAGAAAAGGCAACCATCAAGACATTGGGGAATTTAGTAAAAAACACAACAACAACAACAACAACAACAACAAAGAAACGGCAAAACAACAACAACAACAACAACAACAACAAAGACCAACAACATAAAACAATAAAGAATTTGTAAAATAACCACGAACATGTTGAGTAAATGTTTTTCAAAACTATTTATCTAAAGGAACATTAGGTTGTTATGCATTATATTTTCAATATAGCTGTAATATCGACAACCATAAGCCCCGTTTCCCCATGTGTCAGTATTATATAGGAGATTGTTGAAGCGTGTTTGGATATTGTCCCTATACCACAAACAAAAGTGAGAAGTTCACTATAAAATGGTTATAGTTTTCTCTCCCTGGTACACTTCACTTGACGGTGCGCTGGCTCATAAATGTTATATCGACGATATATGGACATTAACAAAGATTGAATATGGACAGTGTCTGGAGCTCATCTGAGTCTATGGAATAAAATTCGGTGTGTATTCAACGAGGTAAACTTGTGATAGAGAAACAACTTTGTTTTATTACTGAGCACTGTATTTCATATTGTCCATTGTCATTTTTCTTCGTTTTCGCTTTCCTTTTTTTACAAAAACGCTTTGTTTATAGGAATATCTTTGGATACAATTATTAAAAAAAAAAAAAAAAAAAAAAAAAAAAAAAAGATCTGTCAGAAAATCAATGGCATAAATCATATAAAATACATATTGCCACAATGTTATTCTATTTTATAGTCTATTAGAATTCCGGAACTTTCATATGGATTAACTGTAAATCAAATTTTCATATAAAAAAGATGTATAAGCATACATTTATTTATTTGAAACGTTTGTCTTGATATGGGAGTTTAAAATGTCGGAATTACAAATATGTGCCAAGTCGACATTATCCAAAAATGTGTTCATAGTGGCAGAAATCGTATGTCTGTTTCAATTTTGCGTCCTGAAACTATGTACAGATATCATAAAGCGGAATCTGGAAAAAATACCCTTTTTACTTTAGATAGCAATAAACTTTTGTCAGTTTTTGCCCCAACATTGTGTGATCATGACCCATGATGCCATCTGAGAGTTGCTGCGAAGTAATTAGAGAACAATGTCACTGAATGTGGATCTTGATTAGACTATGTGTCTATGCATCTATAAATCTGAATTTTGTTGGTCTTAAAAGCCGTAAGAGCTTTTTATCATGTTCTAGTCTAAACGGTTAAGATAACTATACATGTCCAAAAATGTTCTCGACATTTTGTTTTCTCATTGGATTTAAAACAATATAGAGATAGACCCACACGTAGATTGCAACTTAAGGCAAGACGATATAATTTAGACGGTAACTGGAATATGTTCCTTGTTGCTTTTGAGACAACCATGTTTCACTATCAGCATGTGCTGAAAACAAGTCTGATCTGGATACACTATTCTTTCTTACAGTTTTTGTTTGTCGTAATGAAGTTATTGGAGGAGAACGCGGATCTGGATCAGACTGTATGTATACGCAGGCTGATCGGAAACCATATCGATCTCAAATGCCTTATATCGCATTCCAGAAAAGTGACTCATTTTTACGCACAGAGGCTTTTGAGACATCATTGAAAATGAAAAAAAAAAGGTAGTTACAAGTAATTTCTTCATTTCCCAAAGTCTTTTCTATCCCGACAAACAAAAATGTGGATTTCATTTTCCAAAATTGTCTTCTGCAACACCTTTGAATCTGGACCAGTAGGCCTACAACTGCCGATTTAGTGAATGGATAAGGGATCATTTTCCAGAATATTGCTTAATTATTCATATACTTTTAGATTAAATATAGGCTAACAATAAATAAACGCAAAGAAGACTATGTATGAAAACTTGGAAGTTTTCTAATAACTTGTTACAGACACTCAATATATTAATGTTGATAGTTCTAAACAGGTCTTCTAAAAAACAGCCATGCAAAAATTTAAACGATCGTATGTTAATTCGCTATAATACACATATTCGTCGCTTTTCAACAAAAACCTCCTAACTGCAGCTTGTTTTAAGCTGCAGTTACGAGGTTTTGTTGAAAAGAAGCTATATTTAATGCTCATGAGCATTCTGTGAACATTGACCTTTGATCTCGAACAGTATTCCGCGTAACTTTGATCTATACGGTATTACCCTTTTATTATCATGATTATGGAAAATTGAAGTATCGGTTGGGGTGGTTTCCATTTCCAAAATAGTAACACTAAAACATACAAACAATGGTAAATCTATATTATTGTTTACTACAATGACCAACTACTTGTCATTGAAGTCATTGTGAAAGTTAAAGAATTTTAATGATCCGTACCACTTAGCGAAGACACTTGACATGTCAAAAGTAACTCAAAGATATTAGAATGGCTTTCGAAAATGTTTCAAACTTTTAATAAATATCAAATGTCAAAGAAGAATATTCTTTTAAGGCAGAATATCCCTAATGTAGCCATTTTGAGATTCATAAAACTTCGGATTTTTTCGAGCGTCGTCGTTACGGATTCGAACTTATTCGGGCGCGGCCGTAAACATTCGACGGCGGAACGTTCCACCGCCGAATGTTTTCGACGTCGCCCGAATAATTCCGACGTCGCACGAATCTCATTAGGGGTAGACTATCTTAAAGAAATATCACTTGAACATGTTAGCCTGTAAAGATATATCTATCGTTTCTGTTCAACTACAAGCGGCACCAGGGGCCCGTATTACTAACGATCGTACGTTTGATTTTTGCATAATTACTTGTAACAACAGCCCTGATTGGCTCAGTCGGATTTCTCGTGCAATCAGATGTCTTGTTACACAGTTTACACAGAAACTTGATCGTAAGATGTTTAGTAATACGGGGCCCAGGTTCATTAACCTTCTCCCAAACAATGAAATTCTAGACCAGTCCATTTTGGAAGGAGTTGCAGACAACATAATCATTGACACCAAAAAGTTGAAGTAAGTATGTGATAACATGATAAAAAGTATTGGGGCAAAAGGAGAGAATGATGATTTTCAGCATTTTCAACTTTTGTCAAAACGTTTTCCATTTAGCCTTTTCTGTTGAGGACGTCAATACCAGGCCCTGGATTCTCGAAAAATTTAAGTACGTTCTCAGACTCAAATCTGAGCACCGTATTCAAATCGCACGAAATCCAAGTGAACTTCAATAGAATACCCTACTACGCCGGAGAATATTCCTTTGAAGTTGAGCATTGTGCTCATGGGAACGTACTTAAGTTTTTTTTTCGAGAAACCAAGGCCAGACCATGTTTAGGAAAGGGAAGAAAACGCTAATCGTCAGTATTTTCTCCCTTTTTAAAGTTTTCTATGCTATCTATATAACTTGGATATCTCTACATGAAATGGCTTTCATTTGGTCTTCTGCAACTTCTTTCAACTTAATCAGGTAAAAATATTGTCTTAAGAGTAACGGTTAACCCTTTCCCAAACGACAAAACTTGAGGCTGATCCAATTCAAAAGCTTCTGAAGACGGCAAAATGTATATTTATGGTAAAGATTGGATTTGTGTACAATATAGCATAGAAAATATTGAGGCAAAAGGAGAAAATGCTGATTATCAGTATTTTCTTCTTTTGTCTCAATGTTTCCCTAGATCATATTCTTAGGGACGCCATCACCAGGTATTGTTTGGGAAAGGATTAAAACATGACAAATTTATGGATAAAATGAAGGATTTATCTAAAATCTGGAAGATAAATATTTGAACCGGTAGAATTGGTGACAAAAATAACAATTTGTACTTAAGAAAGGGGCAAATACGTGAACGGGTGCATAATTCAGTTTTAATTAACAAACTCTTTACCCTTACTAAAACGGCATATTGCAGTATTACAAGATACAAGATTTAATTAAAAAAAACTCACAGAACATAGTGGATGTCATCCAATGAAAGATCATAACAAAGTACATGTATAGTGAGTCAAGGAACAGAAATCGTCAAGGGATTACCTTCGGATACGTCGAATTTCTGCTAAAGTCGAGGTGAAAATCTGGTCCCGTCCTCATCAGTGGATATGAAAATTGCCAAACGAAATCATTTCGAAATAAACAACAATTGAAATATACTGGGAAAATGATAGAAATTGCTCGTCTCGACCAATTTCTTTCCTTCACACGATGCTGTTGTCTATTTACATAATTATATAATCGGTATGGAATTTAAACCCATTGCAAGACCTCAAATCATGATCAGACTTCGATTAGGTAGACCTACAGACTAATCTGGATCCACAGTACTCTCAAATGCCACAAGGACCCTTTTACCAGATCCCGACTCAAATATATTTTCAGGATATCAAGATATAATCCATTAGAAAAATATTTATTGGTAAGATCATGAACTTATAGTCAGGTTGAATTTACCCTAGGGGAAATATCTTTTAAAACACTTTCCCAGACAACTAACTTCACTTTTGAGAGCTGTTGCGGACATTATTAAAAGTAAAATGATTCTTTATTGTACATTAAAATGCATAAAAACAAAAGAGTGTGTGGGCAATTAAAAAAGGGGGTTTTCCATCACTTTTTCTCAATTTTTGCCTATCATTTTTACGGTATGAGGCGTCAAAACCGAACCTTATTTGGGAAAGGATCAGGGCTTTATGGAGAGTTTCACAGCCTCTGTAAAAGAAAATGGTGTTATTAAATTGGCGAAAAATCCCGAAGCGATTGTTGATGAGCAGCCTCCGTTCCCCTCAACATTTTATATGGTATTACATGTACATACATTTTGTTAACTTTGACTCCATTTACTGCAGAACATTTTTTCAAATATGAAAATGTCTAAAACATTGTCGTTTTTGAAAGGCTTCATAGACTTCATGTATTCGTAACAACCTTTGTAAAACTTTAGATGGCTTTGAATAGGGATCGATTTTATACATCTAAGTGTGACGTAATTTCGGACAAACAAACAGTTTTTCGTCGGTGTTGTTATAAATCTTGTAACTACGGCTTGATTCAAGCCGTAGTTACTAGATTTTATAACAACACCGACGGCTTATCAAAACATAACGGTCAACCTAGTCTATTTTAGCACAAAAATCCGTTGCCATTGAAACTTGCTCAGTACGAGTCTACACTTGCCTACGCTCTAGAAAATACAGTTGACACTCAATATGTCTAAGTCGATTAACCCATCACCAGACGGTGAAATTATGCATTGGTCCAAATTCAAACGTGTTGAAGACGACAATTTTCAGTTTGGGTATTTCTGGGTAGAAAAAAAGAACGTGAAAACTTTATTTTTCACAATGTTTCCAAAGTCTTTAGGGCGTCATGCGTACCTAACCAATTGTTCCTGTCTGGAACAAGCCACGATTTTACGTATTCAATAAAACAGGACTTTAGAAAACATCATTGGAAAAACAGAATTTGCTGATGTATAGCATTTTCTCCTTTTATCTGAATACTTTCCACGCCATAATATTACAATATATCATTTTTGTGCAACAACCGTTAATGCGGAGCAAAAACAATGTCAGGGTATTTTTACACTTTCTCTGCTTCAAAATCTCATTCAAATCGGTCACATAATAACAAACTATTTTGTTTTCTTCATTTGTTGTGTCATGTGATTCCATGACGTATTTTAGACTTCGATATAACTATGACATAAAGCTGAAACTTTCCCAGTCAAAGTAAATATTATTTTTAGAGGTGATGGTCCAGGTCAAATACCCGATAATATTCATAACTATGGTTAAACCATTACCACACAATTGCTCTTTTTGACTCCCGGAAAAGATAATGGCTTCGGAAAAAACATTTTGCAAAATGAAGAAACAAGCAATTTCTTCGTTTTCCAAAACGTTTTCTTATGATTTTAAAATCCCATGCCCCTTAAAATTGTCATCTAAAACATCTTTGAATTTGGACAAGTCTAAAATCTAAAATTGGGTTAAGGGTCCGGAAAAAATCTGAAACGCAAACTATGTCATCGTGTGTCAATATTGTAGAAAGTAGTTTTCATTGTAGAGAAATAATTACATGCTTTTTGGACTCAATTCTTCCACAAAACCTCTCCAATAATTCACTTCATTTACTCACACCCTTCTCGGGTCAATGTATTCATTTTTTTAAATGAATTTAGAATTTAAGCCATGGGTTTTCAGTCTGTGGTTGTGAAGGTAAAGGCTTATAATAGCCATAGATCCATCGGGCATGATTATCGTTTTTCAAGTCGGCTGTTAACATATATGGCGTTTTCGGCTGCCACAAATTCACCAGCTTTAAAGTTGACTCTATGAAGAGACAGCCCCACGGCCAAAAAGTTTATTTAAGTTCAAGAACTGTTCTAGAACGTTAAGTGGCACTTCCAAAACAGTTATAGAACAGTTATATAGAAGTGCCATTCAACGTTCTTGCACTTAAATGAACTTTTCGCAGGGGACGAGTATAACGTCTTTGCTCCGAAATTTTCTCATTGTGCCATCGGGTTTCGAACTCGGGTGACGTGTGTCCATTTGATTTCGCAAAAAAAAAAAAAAAAAAAAAAAAAAAAAAAAAAAAAAAAAAACTTTGAACAAATCTATGGGCTTCCATAGTCCGCATCGTACCACAAGACGAGGTCGGCTCTAGCTTGATTTAAAATGGATAGGAAAATTGGAAAACAAACTAATATGTTTGTTTTATCGTTTCAGGTAATCATACGGTTTCTGATGTACAACTAACAAAGTAACCAAGTAACAAGGTGACGGTCTGCAAGATGTCGAACCGGAAGTTGACGTCGGAAAAGGTCCTTAAGGCCATGACCTTGAACCAGAAAGAGGATCGCGTGCTAGCCAAGACATTCGGAACACTCGATCTGGAACGGAAGTTTGCTACCAATGTTTTGGATCTCCACTTACGGACAGTAAGATCGAACTATCGCCATCTTAAAGAAAAAGTGTCTAAAATTCGGTCGAACCTATCACCGGATGAAATTATAGCTCTGAGACAGTTGGAAGTAGATGGCAAAATGAAGCCGGTGAATAGTTTCAACCTTAACGCTGCAATGAAGATCGCGGCTGCTGCACGTAGACTCAATCTTTACCCTGAAGGTATTAATCGATCTAAAAGTGCATCTGTCTCAAGGAACAGAACACGAGAGAGTGTGAAACTCCTGCAGAATCGAGCACAGACGGAGGACAATATTCTCAAACGACACCGTAGTAATTCCGTTACGGGTGTGTTTATTGACGCTCCTGTCCCGGACAACACAGAACGCAGAAACTCTATTGAAGGTACCATCACAATGAGGCCAGTCAGTGCTCACGTACCTGACAACGAAGAAACACGACAACTTCTCAAGTCTAGTCAGAGAAGTCGGCCATCCACAACGAGCGGGGCACAAAAATCACCCGGACCAAAAGTCTCCTTCCAGCCAAATTCTCAAAAACCTGTAGCAGCAAACGCGCCATTCTCGTCGCACGATGCAGCCGAGAAGGAGGGACAGGGTCAGGTGACAAACAGATCTCAAACTGATACAAAACCCTCCTTCATCACCGCGGAAGACAATTTCGAGAACAATCTGGGACCCGATTTGTTCGAGGAAAGGAGAATTGAACTACTGCAAGAGGAAAATCTATTTTATTCGAATTTGCAAAAACGGAAAAATGACTTTATGGGAAGAATTGATGAATATTTAGAACAAAATCCACCTGTCCGTTTCGACACACCGTTCGTGACGTTTCCGCTACTTCCGAGTTTAGGGGATGAGGAGGAGGAAGGCGACGAGGAACCGGAAGTATCGTTCGGACGACGCATGCGCATGATGCGTCAATTCGAACTTTCACGAACGTTCACGTCGGAGGAGGCGTACAAAGAGCGCGGGGACCAGCTGTGGAAAGATATGAACAAAACTCGGTATTTGCGGGTACCAGACGATAAAATTGATCTCTCCGGTGTTGTTACTTTAGCCAAAGACCAAATGAAATTATTTAAAGTGTTAAAATCGAGCGAGCCCTCTCACATTGTGACGCATTCGTAATACTTCTTCATACTTTTCCCACGATGAACTAAAAGCATGGGCGGATCTAGAGGGGGGTCGGGGGTCCGAACCGCCCCCCTGGCATTGGCCGAATATCAAATTTTGACTATATAAATTTAGTGTAACGTTACATATTTACTACATTTTAAGCCAAAATTTTGGCTTGGACCCCCCCTCCCCCTGGAAAAAAATCTTGGGCTTGGACACCCCCCCCCCTGGAAAAAAATGCTGGATCCGCCCTTGAAAAGTTCTAATTATCACCACGTGTGGATCCAGACATTTTACCCATCGGACCCCGTGTTTTCCTGTGGCCCGACTGCATTGGCATTATTTTACAAATACGAGGGAATACCCCTGATCCGCACATGATCACGTAAAAGATAGCACAATGAGGAATCACATAACACAACACATTTTCGAAATTGTTAAATAATTCTGATAATATTAGACCGATTTGAAAATGGTTTGAAGCAGAGAAGGTGGGAAACGTGGGAAATTTGCAGGATGAGGTTACAAATCATTTAACCCATTGCCAGACGGCAAAATTCTAGACTGGTCCAAATTCAAAGATGTTGCAGACGACAATTCTAAGTTGATGAAATTTTAAAAATCTTTCAATTATGAGTCGGAAAACATTGTGGAAAATGAAGAAATTGCTTGCCACAAGCAATTTCTTCTTTTCCACAATGTTTTCCAAAGCATTTTTCTTGAGGGGAGTCAAAAAGAGTCACTGTGTGGTAATGGGTTAAAAGTCTGCTGATGGAAAGGTCATTGCCGACCTTGTAAAATTATTCTTGGTCGTCAATACTAGTAACTCTTTTATCAGCCGATTTTTAAAAGATCTACAACACTCATAAAATATCTGGCGTTTTCGAACTTTTCTGCTTCAACCCATTTTAAACCAGTCACTCATTAATCCTTTTCCAAACAGTGAAAATGTTGACTTTTTCAATTAAAAATCCACTGCAGACGTCAAAATTGAAGTTGATAATGGAAGGATTTGTGTAAACAATAGCACAGAAAATATTGAGACAAAAGGAGAAACTGCTGATTATCAGCAGTTTCTCTTTTTGTCTCAATATTTTCTCAAACCTTTTCTAATAGGGACGTCAAAACCAGGTCTTGTTTGGGAAAGGGTTAACAGAACTATTAATCGATTTCCTGATATTGTTGTGTCACGTGATTCCCAAAGTCCGTAGGAAGCAATTTCAGATTTAGGGGCGAACTTTTTCACAGGTGGGGGTGAGTGGGCTCAATCATTGATTTTCTGTTACCATATCAATTGCATAGAACTTTGGGAGTAAAATTACAGGTGATCGGAAAGCAAAGTCTTAATACTCTACCAGACATCAAAATTTGGACTTTTCCAATCTAAAATGTGTTATAACAGACGACAATTACAGGTTGAAGAAATTTGAAAAATATTTCCATTTTGGGTTAGAAAATATTGTGGAACGATGTTTTTCCAAGCGTTTTCCTTCAGGGGCGTTAAAAAGCGCCTCTGTGTGGGAATGAATTTATTAAATAAAGCACAAAACGTATTGGAAGGGGGTTTCCTCTAGCCTCCATTTTTCTTACTCGTGAGTCTGTTATAAATTATCGTTGTTATTCGGGTATGAGACAATTGAAAATAGAGGGTTAGTTTAAAATGCTGGTTGTTATAAATATAAGTAGAATACACAAGAATTAAACTGTCGTTACTTATTTCTTAGAATTAAGCACGGTGGGGAATCACGTGGCAAAATAGCATCAAAAAGTGAACAGAATATATTATTGATATGTTTTAACCCATGAAAAAAGATCAGATAGAACGTCGCTAGCTAATAGCTAGCTAGAGCATCCCTACCTTATACAGCTAGAGAATGCTTTGCCATGTCATTTAGCAGTAATAGGCCTACGTGCATACCCGCCATCGAGTATTGTATAATCCTTTCCCAAACGACAAAAAATTAGGGTGGTTCAAATTCAAAGCTTCCGCAGACGACAAAATGGTTGTTGATAAACACAGAATTTGTGTATATTTTATCAGAGAAAATATTGAGACAGAAGGAGAAACTGCTGGTTATCAGCAGTTTCTTCTTTTATCTCAATGTTTTCTCAAGCCATATTTATGAGGGACGTCAAAACCAGGTCTCGTTTGGGAAAGGGTTAAAAGACCACCGCACCTAGTAAATTCCTGGCGTTCTTATGCCTTCTGTCGTTCGAGCCTTTTCAATTCGGTCACGTATTTGCAGAAATAAAAGACATGTAACGTTATTCCCCGCCGTGATAAAATGATGATAACTTTGTCGGATTTACATGTTTCTATACATGAGCAGGAATCTAGCAAGGGTCCTTTGTAGCGCTTGAGACAGTCGTCCTTCACGAAAGCGTTTACTCAAAGACTTCTGGATTCAGAAAGTCGTTTCCCTTTCCCCCAAACTGCTGATTTTGACGTCTCTAATTGAAATGAAAGGAGAGAACGCTGATAACTAGCATTCTCCCCCCCCCCCCCCATATTTTGTGACCTGTATTGGACACAGATTCCCGTTTTAAACACTAATGTTGTTATCTACAACAGTCTTGAATTTAGAACAGTCTAAATATTTACCCTTTTGGGGAAAATGGTTATGCCTATTAGTAAGTCAGTACAGAAAAAAATGAGGCAAAGGGGATATCGCTGGTTATCAGTAGTGGATATAAGAGGGTTTTAGCTTATCAAATGTACTTTTTCTATATTATACAATTTTCCCTTAAACTAGGATTCCGCATGTGATTTTTCCTCTTTCTACCAGCGCCCTGTGTCTTCCCCCAATGCTAAAGAAGCCCTGCATAATGATAATTCATAGCTCCAGATAAGATGGGTAAATGCTTTGAAAATATTAAAATGCGATTAATTGATGAACAAACACTATATCTTGTTTTCTTATTCGAAATTTCTAGTCGAGACGATTCAAATGAGAACCAACATCATTGGGTTTAGATTTGAAATAACAAAATTAAGAATCTTTACCCACCTGTTATCTCTTGCTCTGATGTGATGCAAACGTCGATCCAGATCGGCCTGTATTTGCTAGTATACACACAGTCTGATCAAGATCGCATGTTTTGTCTAACATGCCTTTATTCTAAACTTGGGGAAAATATTGAATCAAAACGAGATGTTGTGAAAATGCAAGTAACCAACAAGTTCTCCCTTTTCTGCACCATATTGTACACAGTTTCTACCTTTGTCGACATCAGTTTTGTCACCAATTAGATCAAAATTAAACAGGCTACAGTTGTCGCCACATCATATGGCACGTGTTTATTTTTTGTTTAACATTCAATTACATTTGAACAAAATAAAAACATTGTGCCAAACGAACCTGAAACGCATATGACGTTAACGTAAGACAATTTCTTGTATAAAAGGCGTTTCATGAGGTCTATCTGATTTTGGCCGATTGGCAAATGTTTCTGTAACTCTAACTCGTCGACCAAGATGAGTAATCGTGCAATGCAAGACGTCGAAACGTCAGGCGGCTTGTTTTTGATTTCTCTGCATTTGAAAATGGCTAGGATGGTTTCTTAATGTATTAATCCGATGTGGTAATCTACGAGCTCTATTTTCCGAGCAGTGTGTCTGTTTCAAACGTTCCTTGCAACAACAACAGTTACCAGAAAAACACTTTTTAGGCCACCACATTAATCAACTATTCGACAGAAAGTCGATCCCAACGTCACAAACCTGAAACGTACATGACGTTAACGTGGAGAATTATCTTGATTTACAGGCGTTACATGAGGTCTAGTTGAGCGTGGCCGATCAATAAACGTTGGAGGAACTCTAAAGCGTCGATCAAGACACCGAATCGAGAAACACAAGCTGTTAAACTGTCTTGCGACTTGTTCGTGCATTTGTCGCATTCAAAAATGGCCATATAACGGGCTCCCTTTTTCAGAATTAAGTCTTGGTATCCTTCAATTCGGATGTTTCGTAAGAAAATCTTAAAAATCATGGCTGCCTATCCTATAACGCATGTTACTGTGTAAAATGTGACGAATTTCATCACGTGGTATACATACACGAAGCGCACGTAGAAAACGTGACCAGTCACCGGAAATGGACAATTTAATGCATAGAAACGCACATTTTTTCATTTGCCGTTATTGTCGGTCAAAATGATAATATACAGTATACATTTCAATAACATTGTAAAAGGCATAAAGAAAATTACGACAAATTTCATTGGAGCGTTTCTTTTGGACGTCAGTTTATAAGAGGGAGTATTGGCCTTTCAAAATACAATATTCTATTTTTGTTTATCAAACCCTGTGTTTTGGGTACTCATTGGAATCGTCTCGTCGAGACGATTCAAATGAGTACCCACAACATAGGATTTGGATTTGACAAAGCAAATTTAACCTTTTGTCTGTTGCTCTGGACACGCATTTTAGTTCTTTTACAAAGCATTGACGCTGTCCCAATTATAAAGATTCTGTAAGCGCACAGATGGATGTTGACATAGACAGGATTTATGCATGATACATTTTGTTGTCTGCATCAGAAATCATATTGGAACAGTTGGAACAGTCTATATTTTGGCTGTTTGACAAGGGTTTAAAATGCTGCTGATGATAGATTAACTGTTTACCGTTATTTTTACGTTAGAGATATTGGAAATGAGATATGCTGATTACAAGCAAAGTCTTCTTTTCTCTCAATATTTCCAATGCATTAACTGTTTGTTAATTGGGTATAGGCTAGGTCATGCCTTGGGGAAGATGGTTAGGGGATACGCGTTCCAATTTTAACCATTTTCTTAAACAATGCCCTGTATATGCGACTATGATCGGAATTGATTGGGAAAATGTTGAGAGAAAATATGAAAATTGCTGATTAGTCTTATCAACAATTATCCCTTTACTACTAGTATTTTCGATGGTAGATCTGTTAGGCCTAGATTTATAAATAATTTCTAGTTTTAACATGAACACGTCTGCAACTTTCAAATTAAACTGGTCTTAATTGTGTCGTCTTCTTTTTGAACCCATTACCACACAGTGACTCTTTTTGACTCCCTACAAGTTAATGGCTTTGGAAAACATTGTGAAAAATGAAGAAATTGCTTGTAACAAGCAATTTCTTAATTTTTCACAGTGTTTTCTACCCAAAATGATCAGTTTTTTTTTCAAATTTCATTCACTTGAAATTGTCGCCTGCAACATCTTTGAATTTGGAGCAGTCTGAAATTTTGTCGTCTGGCAAAGGGTTAAAGAGTAAAAGGGTCGTGAATAAACCAATGCGATCACAGCTATTCCGACATTCCAAATGAAGGCAGACAACCGAAACACTTAACAAAATATTATTGGGGTTGGGGTTGTCTTTCTTATACGTACGATATAGTGAACCTATTTTTGCAGAAAATAGACCTAATTTGAACTATACTGAAAGGCAAAAGAAACTATACACCTTAATTTCATTTGAATTCATCAAAACTTAAGGAATACGACCCATCATTAGCTCTAAATGATTCGTGTAATGTCGTCTGTTTCCGCAACAACGGAAATAATCGAGCATGTTCGGATTTACGGAGATTTTTTTAAAACATTTCTTTTAAAAACACTTCTACATTAGATTTGAATTTGTACGAACAGTTTTTACAACGAATCCCGGCCGATGAATTTATAAAAACGTCAAATGAAACAACAAAAGACGAAAAAATCAAAATATTTTGGCAGTTAGAATGACCTCCCTTTGCATCAACAACAACTGCAGCGCACCCAGTGATCTCCCCTGAATCAGAATTACGTACCTCTGACGTAATATGTCACTGTTTGGAGGTTGATTCGCTCCATAAATATCTCGTTCCATAACTGGTCACTTTGTTTACCGTAATTTGGGCTTTTTCTTTAGGAAAAGGTAAGCTTGACCTTTGCCTTTTCTTTCTGTTTAACCCTTTCCCAAAAAACTAGACACAAGATAAGACCAACTGATGCTTTCTCTACGCTAGGTTTGCTTGAAGAAACCAATGAGAGAAAAGAAGCAAATTCAGATACAACCAGTTGTATTCACTTCCTCTGTAGAATTTCTAATTGATTTTTATAGTTTTGTGTTTCTGTCTCGTCTTTTGCATCCCTTTAGCTACTAATAAGGCAGCAAACATTATTCAAACATGACATCAGAAAACTGATATTCAAAAGTTGCTTGTTCACCTAACCCTTTCCCAAACAAGACCAAGTTTTGGCAGAGACCTATCTTTCTACAACAGTCCTGGCTATATTTTTTCAAAATGTTTCTTGTGATGATAATACCGTCCTTAACTCACACCCAGACACACAAATTTCTGGGGCATTTTAACAAGACATAGACATGTTTGGCTTACGATTTACATGCAAATATTATATAGGCCTACTTGTAACATTTTTGTTTCTAACATTGTTAAAGTATTGAAACTTTGCACACATGCTTGTGGTCAGACATGTATATATTCCTTATAAAGGATAAAGACTGGGTAAAGATTCATTACCCTTTCAAATTTCTATTTGAGAAGACTTTTAATTATTTTCATCCTATGAAATTTCACAATCCAACACTTTTTCGTTAAGCTATCCTGTCCACTGACAACTCTTGTTTTATAAACATTTTTGTTTATATAGCCTATGTGTTTTAATAGTAACACTTACTATTATATAAATATTTCAATACAAACATTTAACAATAAAAAACCTGTACAATTCGTATGGAACAATTTATTTTAATATAATGAACAAAAAGTGCTATTTTCCTGAAAAAATTGGGCGGTGGTAAAAAAGGGGGTGTATTAGTCAAAGGGATTTTTTTTAATTTGTGTACGGCAAAACTGTTTAATTTTTACTTTTTTTGAAAGAATATACACATAGGAAAATTATGATCTTCCTCTTGTGCCATGCGTTTTGATATATCATTAGAATTTATGCTATTTAGAATTGACTATTGTTTCACATTCGTCCGAAAAGCCTGTCGAAAGTATGGTAGTCATGAATTACAAAAGCAAAAACAAATATTTTGTTGCTGGTTTTCATTTATTTACTTGTTAGTCCATTTTTTGGTGATCATATAAGCTATTGATTAGATGCAAACACTTGTGTTTATTGCTTTTAATCATGCAGTTTTTGTGTGTAAAAGATCACTTGGGGTGTTTGGCATTTCATGATTTTGTATGACCCTGATGCATGATATAAAATTATCAAAATTTCACTAACGAAACGATCAAAGTTGATAAAAAATGGCAATTAGATGCGGGATACCATGCTGATTTTAGATATATATAGTTACTTATGTATCTTTATTTTTCTATTGATGGGTCGTATACCTTACGTTTGCCTTTTGGCATGAGAAATATGGGGTTAGAAGAGAGTGTTCACTTTTTCTTGATGTGGCCATTACCGTGTCATTTATAAAGGGGTCAAATTGAAAAATGCAATTGATGTTTTATCCCCTTTATTCGAATAAAAATGATCAGGATTTGTTCTAAACTTGATCTAAAGTCACTATTTGTGTGTCCCAATTTACAGTATCGACTGAAAAGCACAATCATATGGTTAAGACCAGCCGTCTGTTCTCGGATTAATACATTAAGAAACCATCCTAAAGTGAAGAATTCTCTAATATAAACGCGTATTTCTATACACACGTCTTAAACTGCATACGACACTAACATTAAACTATTTCCCGTCATAAAAGAGGGGGTTACTCAGTCGGTTAGTGTAAAACTTGTGACATATCGTCTATTGAAAACCAGACCATAGTATCTCGTATTTTTTCGAAAAATCTTTTTTTGCTTTATTTGGTGAATAATGCTTAGATCCATATCCTCCCGAAATTTCAGCTCTCTATCTTAAGTACTTTTTAAGATATTGAACAAAGATCAAACCTCGTATCTAAGATTGAGCACAAGTTCTAGAAAAAGAAGAACGTATTTTCAGATACGTTTATTTTATTCAGTTTTAGCAACAATTTGTTCTGCCAAACGATGGCAACTGTGAATACAGCATTATGGCTTTTATGGATTATTGATTTTTTCAAGAAAATGTCCAGCCAGATTGTATCATATAGTGATACACTGTTATGGTTTTCACGTGTCAAACATTTATTCCCCGTCTATGTCATACCAGAACATTGTATCTAGCGATAATATATGTTTGTTACAGTTTTAATCTTACATGATCCAGACCATACTATATCATTTAGCTATAGGTGACTTTGGCTTTTTCATATACTGTGATTGAAACTGGTTTTTTCCAAACCAGTCAATTTTATCTGTAAATAATATGTTTTTCATTCCGGATATCTCACCCCGGACAGCTAATTGGTGTTGATAACAATGTATCAAAGCATTGATGTAGCATGACATCAATTTATTTTTATGACCTTCTCCATTAAATGACAGCTACAATTTCTATTAATATTACCGACATAGGGTCATTGCATGTAAACAATTTATGAGATAATTTTAATAACGAGTAAAACTATATTTTACAGTCATTTAGTGAACCAGTTATGCTATTGTCAAAACAGAACTTTGCAGAAAAGGGAATTTGGTATACATTTTTCAATAGAGAATCCATAATTTTAAGGTAAATTTTATGTACAATATTTTTACCTTTCCTTTATTAATATAATAAATACATGTAACAAAGCATTTTTCCTCTCTTTTTTGGATAAAATTCTTATATGGAGCCATATAAATTTTACAACAATGTCCATAATATTCTAATTTGATATAACCCAAGATTGTATTAATTACACGTACTAAGCAGTTTGTTTCATTTCCTTTGAAAATCGCTAGTCAGAGGTTATACAATACTTTAAGAACTTGTATATTAAGAAGCTATTTCCTTCGTCTAATACATTTTTGTTAATTGTTTTAGAAACATCTGACTTTAAGCTGTTTTAATTTGTAGATGTGATTTGAGGAAGAAGACAGTGATCTTGTTCAAATAACACTGCAAATTGAACAGAACATCCTTGAGGCAGAACCAACTTTTTCACTGTTCAACAATGATGCTGAGAGTATAAGCAAAGACAAAACAAATCTCGACGGAGAAAGGCACGTGCAGCTTTAGGATGACTTGGTTACACCAATTCTTTGAAAGGAAGATGATTTAAAAGACATTAAAGAAAATGAATAATAATCCACAGACGATATTGAATACTGATAGTTTTGTGATGGTGTTTTCGAGACTGAAAATATAAACGATGTACTTGATGTTGAGATCCCCGAACAAAATGGAAATAAAACTGTTTGTAAGAAAACTTCTCTGGAAGAAGACAATACAAGAGTCCATAGTGAAAAGAAAGATAATGTGACTATAATTTTAGACGACTTACGGGCTACCAAAAATGTTCCCCAAAGTACAAAACGTGCGACAAGGAAAGCACAGAAACACTTAATGAAGGGGGTGGAACCGAGTTCAAGCTCTGATGATGATGATGATAACATATCTCTATGTGTTCTTTTAAATCGATGTAATGAACAAAGTTACTTATCTAGTTCCAAGGATGAAACATATATCCCAAAGACTAAAGTGCTTAATTTTTCTGACTTAGAATAATTTTCTTATCTGTCTGACAGTGCATAAAAGCAGAAAGAAAAAGATGAGGCATTCAGAAAGCTGTGGATAAAGTAAAATCAAAACCATCAGATATTTCATGTGACCAGCATACCTCTACGTCAACTGTTACTGATCATGAGATCGCCAGAGATGAGCAAGAAATTGCTAGGCAAATACAGATAAGTTTCCAAGAGGAAATTATCAGAAACACTCTGATTACGGAAAATGAAGACCGACTAGATGATAACTTGAATAAAGAAGGATTATCTCGTGTTCAGTGTTTCCACAAGGGAACTGCTTGTTTGAAGCAGCCTGTCATTCGGCTCACATATCGGAGTCGTTTACTCAGCTCAGACAGTCGATTTGTTCTCAATTAGTGGAAAATGCTGCAAAGTATATTGGTTTCCTCCAAAACAAACATAACAACTCAAAAGAAGAATGCAACTTCGAAGAACTGTTTTGGCTTCCGAAAATCGTAATAACGCCTACTTTGAGCCAAATTGAAAGAAGCAGTGGAATAAATATTGCGTACATATCTATCCCAAATGTCATGGAGCATTTTGGCACTTGTTTCCAAAGTAAGGATCCAGAGATATATATACAGCGAAACCTATTCTGAATCTAGAAAAGGTCGACAATTCTAACACAGAAGAAGCACAAACTGCGGGGGGAAGTGCCAGTTGAAACACCAAAGAAATCAGCGAAATTCGTTTCTCCAGAAAAAGGCGAACTGTTCGCAAACGAAAAGCCACACCTGAAAACTGGAAGAAAAATGTTCGGACGTGACTAACAAAGAGTACACACATGTACATTCGTTCTACAGTCGGTTCTTTTCACTCCATGTTCATTGGTTAGTGCGAGAAAATTCTGCTGTTACAAGTTGTCGGTGTACAGTGCAGGTGACAAACAAGCTTTATGCTATCTATGGTCGGGAACAGACGGTAAACGTGGATCAGATGACATTTCAAATCGCTTGAAACTATATTTTGCTGGCCTTAATAAAGAGGTGGAACATGTGATACTGTATTCAGACGCGTGTATAGGACAAAATCGAAACTAGATCGTGGCCACAACTCTTTTGTACTCCTTGTCAACAATTCCACATCTCAAGATAATCATCCATAAGTTCCTTGAAAGTGGGCACTACCAGATGAAATGCGATTCTATGCACTGTGATATTGAATTGGCAAAATCAAAAGCGAAGATATTCGTGCCTAGTCAAAGGGAAACGGTGATTACAATGTGGAGAAAGAAAAATCCATACAACGTCATTTCCATGAAATATTATGACTTCAAAGACTTTAAATCGATGAGATTCAAAAGCCCGAAGACCAGCAAAGCAAAGAGTGGGAAAGGGCTAGATAGACCAGCATGGGGTGGATGAGATTCGTAAAAGAAAAGTCAGAAATGTGCCTGTACAAATATGAACATGATAACGACACAGATTTTCAGAGAGTGAGAATTTTACCAAGAGTAAGAAGAGTACTGAAACACCTTCGTCCCTTTACGAAACTACACATTTCAAGTCCAAAGAAAATGGACTTAGTCCATTTGTGCAAACAAGGTGTTATTCCCACGGAATATCAGTTTTACAAGGGACTACCATCCAACCAGAACGTTTAAGAAAGGCTCCCAGAGCCAGACATGGAAGAAAGTGAAAAAGACACTGACATTGACTAAGAAATGTATTAAAAGGATTTATATCGAATATAGATGATATACTTTAATTTTGTGTCGGGTGATAAGATAGGAATATTTTGTGTACCAGATGATGCTAAATGTAGATACCCTATTGTGACTCATTTTCTTTTTACCCTTTACATAGTTCAGAAATACCATATTAATGTATAGATATATAAGAGTGTGTGGCAATACAAATGCCAGTCTTGCGTTTTGTTTTACTTAAAACCAGAGTATCTTACAGCTATATGCAATGTTTTTACTATTCTATATTTAACAACTTTGATCCATTTCATGAAAACCATACCCTAGTACAGCAAGATACAATGTTCTGGTACAATATTTGTTTGAAAAAATCATTTACATCCACACGCCATAACCGTGTATCTCAATATGCGATAGTCTTACTGTCTTGAAATGTAACAAATTGTATGTTTGCACTAAAACCAGAATCTCTTATCTCGAGAACAGATGTTCTAGCTATTGGAAAATTGTGAATTTTAGAGCTGTTTTTCATTCTAAAGGCAAAATTGACCAAATCTCCCTTTATAAAATGTAAAATGATAAAACTGATATATTACTGATTTAGAATTATATCAGAGCCAATCATATTGGAATATTACCTTAAAATATCGTTTATTAAAAATTTGCGAACGTTTTTCCCTTCTACTGAAAAATTTGAAAATAATGAGATACGAGGGTCTGGTTTTAAACGGACGATATTATAATGGTCAAATGTGAACGATGACGTCGTCTCCGTCTAGCACTGACAGCCCCAGTCTACCAGGTGCCTAACACGGAGGATAATGTTTCCAATGAGACGTTGAACGGTTCTTCATTTCAAATGATGATCTCACGAGCCTTTCCTGCAGTTGCCTGGACAACGTTACGTTAACGTCACGTTATTGCCAAACATGAATTATTGGTCTTGTTTATGGCTCGTTCCCTTTTTTCTCACGTTTTGAGCTCCGTAAGTGTCAAATTGTGTTCTAGAAATTAACTATTGTCTGATCTCATCAGTTAACGAGCTTAGAAACGTATATGGTTCCTGTCTGAACATGAGGACTACACAGTTTTTACCGGGGTCGAGGGGCTTACCTTGTTGCGGAAATTGGAATTTAACTCTGGTTTATCATATGCTTAGCAACGAAGACTACACATGCCGAAAAAAAGATAGCAATATCTTGAATACCGTTATATGGGTGGAGTATTTAAATGAATTTAATGATATGCAAGTGCATGTTTACTTTTGGCCAATAAAACGGATGTATTCTTTAAATGAATACATCCGTTTTATTGGCCAAAAGTAAATATAAATATATAAATATATATATATATATAATATATAAATATAGTATAATAAATTTTATTATACTGACAAATAATTGTGCAAATTTCTAGTCGTGAAAATATTACAAGTTTGCTTTGAAATAATAAAAATAAATTAAATCTGAAATTGTATAGTTTCTTTTGCCGTTGAGTATACTATACTAAGCAAAAAAGGCCGCGGCCTTAGCGCAGTTGGTAGCGCATCTGACCCTCATTCGAGAGGTCCCGGGTTCGATACCCGGCCGCGGCTAATATCCTTTCTGACAAAATTGTCACCCACCAATGGGTTTGAAATCGTTAACCTAAGTGGGCGAGCAGCTGGAGGCTCGGTAAGGGTGTTGTGGTAGTACTGGTTTGAGAAATAACAGGAAGCCATGGGTAGGTGCTCCAGCCGCCGCGATATGACCCTGGTAGTTGAAAACGGCGTAAAACCCCAATAAACTCAAACTCAAACTAAGCAAAAAAAGTTTAGCACACTCGGCAAATGTTTTTTTCCTAGTCAAAAAATATTGCAAAATCCTCAAAAAGAAAACACTAATGTGTTTGAAAATTCAATTTTCTGGCGCCTCCTGAAAATTTTGTTTCAAAATTCTTAAGCGTTAATTAGGTATCTTACGTTAAAGTGCACAGGGGTCAGATATCGAAAGTCAAGCAAATTTCAATGACGCGAATGTCCAGCATAAGCAGCTAGGACCGCCATTCAATGTCTTCACATGTTGCAGACAAGCTTCCTGACCACACAGAAAGGAATTTTGCCCATTCATACTGCAGATGACGCTCATTGCCAATGACGTTACATACGTCATTACTTTCTCTAGCCTGACGTCCAACAATGTTCACTATGTGTTCTTTTGCTGGTGATTAAGCAGTTCAGGCATAGATCATTCTGTATGTTCCTTGGAGTAAGTGGGCGGTGATTACTAGTATCTTATTGAAATATCACAACGTTGTGTCGTTGTAAGACGGTCCAGTGACAGGTTGGATAATTTCATTGCAGTACCCTTGCACCGTTTGGTTGCCATTAACTGAAATGAGGTCTGTTTAACTGTTTTTATCTATTCCTGCCAAAAAATGACCCTGCACTCGACGTAACAGTCTCAATGATGACGTTATTGGTATCAAGTCTTACGCATCTTCTCCAACCACAAATCCTGCCGTCAGTTAAAGACACGTAAAATGAGATTCGTCCGGACATCAGTCCAATGTCTCCTGAATCAATTTTTTGTAATTGATATTCATCGCTCTCGATATTGCTGTCTGGAAACTTCACCAGTGTAACCTACTCGCGAGGGATCTGAGGGCCAATGAAATAAAAACTATCTCCGCTACTAGGGATCGAACTGGGAAAAATTTCTTGTAATTTACCTCTCGATCACTTATTTGCATAAAACATTTTCTCAAACAAAGCTTGGTTTTGACTGACCCACAACATTTTGATTTGAAGTTACAAATTCAAAATGTCTGTATCTCCTGCAATCGAATACTCTGCGGACACATTGAAATATGGACGTTTAAATGACATTAATATTTCGTCGTTGTAAATGCAAAACCTCGTATCTCGTTTTTGGAAAATGTTTAAAGTGTAATAACTTTTCCAAAACTGAAATGTTTTATTTGAAATTTCGACATATTGTTCACAAATGATTTGTCATCAATACTGATTAGTAGAATATCTCAAAACTTGCAAGAATTGTCTGTAACTGGGCACACAAGTTTGTACTTTCAAAATCGCAAGAATCGACATACGAGGTTTTGCATTTAGGAAGGTGTTATCTTAAATCAAAGCCATGTCTTGTCGGAGCTCAATTCAATTGCCATGACAACATTCAGCATTTCATGAACAATAAAACTACAGGGAATCAAAATATATTGAAGCATGAGGATAAAAATGATCTATCCATAGTCTTAATTTATGTTGTACATGGGGGAGGGGGCTGTGCAATAACATATAAATCTTCGATAAGGTCTACTGTGGCTTGCCGAACGGATGTAAGCTTGATGTGAGGTGCTTTACCGTGCTTAGTATCATAAAGTGACGGACCCAAGCGGGGAATAGGGCCTAGAGCCATGGTACCGCCCTGAAAGCTGAAATGGTTTATTCTAGTGCTTACTTAATTTTTCTTTCTCTTCCCTGTATTTTATTTACTTCCAAACTTCCTTCTGTCTTTTTCAGTGTCAAACAATGACAGCTTGGTGTCTTTCGTGCAGGCTAGATGTAGGCATACAGGCTACCTTAGATGTGTATAGATAGGGGGAGACTGGGGTAAAGTGGAACACTTTTCCGTTAAATTTGTATGGATCAATTTTCCTAATCCCTTTCAATCATATTTTTGTAAAAACATACGAAAGAGCTTTTTATGCGCTACATTTGTATCTGTTTTTACTGCAATAGGCTACGACACAGGATAACCATTTTATGGCATTTTGAAATTACTCCCTGCACTGTTCCGACTTGTCCCGTGGTTGGGGTAAATTGGAACATAGGCCGGGGTAAAATGGAACACTTATTTTTAATGTAACGCAAAGCTACATTTGAAAAGACATTTCCTTTCTTTTGAATATGATATCTTAATTTCCTTACATCCTACTCTCAGTGGCGTCGCTGGACTCTCGTAAGTGTGTCCATGGACAAGGCATGGCAGAAAACCAACATAGCACTGATAGAATCCACGAAAAAAATAATCTACTGACAAAAAACTGATCACCTTTCTGCAATATTTAAGATTTTTGACTGTGAATGTATCGAAATAATGGTGAGAGAAGTGGGAGTAATGGTTGTGGACACGCTAGTATAGCATGCCAGTTGTGCTGACTACCTTGATATGACATTATAGCTTGTTAAAACCATGTTTAACGCAACACAAGCAAAGAAAGGGTTCATATACGACATAGACTGTGTTTTATGGCTACGTGAATCATATTAACATGATTCCCATCTTAACATAACTGATATATTGTAGTAAAATATAAATTTGCACCGTCTGCTAGGTCAATTATGCAGCAATTTTAAGTGTTCCAACTTGCCTCGTGTATAATGTTCCGTTTTGCCCCATCATCTTTGACCTTCTTCAACCAGCGGGTTTCTGGTGGCGATTTATTAAATATATCTTCATCAAAATACCCTGCGATCTTTGTTCTACAAGTAGGCATAGAAAAGTATCCACTCACTTCATAAGTGAAGTGCGTAGAAGAAAAAAAAATGTGTAAAGTGCAAAAAAAAAAAAAAAAAATACTTCTGTTGCTGAAAAACACAAATTTATGCTGTAGTGACCTTATTTATTTCTTGAGATTGTTGAAATTGGGTATACCTCGGTATTGGTGAAACAATTCCAATGATTTATTGCTTTGTTTGATTATTGTAGATCTAAGTACATTCAAGAAATTGCCATTTTGTCGACTTACCCCGTGTTCCAAAATAGGCAAACCCCAGTCTCCCCTAGGCCTAGATAAATAGACAAACCAAGAATAAAAGAAGCAAAGGTTTCACAGATGCCACGATCAAAGAAAACAAACAACAAAAAAGTCTAATTCATTATTAATGACAAAGATAATTTACAGCTTTCCCATTTTTTCTTTGGTATGCCGTTAGGTCTATTCCGGTAGATGTAGGCTACTGCGCCTACTAACATTAACATTACCTTCATCAGATTATGCGAAGATTCCAATCCTATATATTCTTATTTGTGCAATTTTTACCACTGCTGATTCAAAAGTTGTGCTAAAATTGTGACAGATTCCACTGAAATTGATTAAAACACCCTTTTTGCTTGATAGGGGACGTAGACGTACTTTGATTCTTACAGGAAACCAGCTAATTTTCACATTGCGTTTCCGGTAAAATGACCCCTTAGTGAAAACAGTCAAATAAGTGAATAACCCATGATTTCGCGTCTTATGTGCGCCGAAAGCCTTGTATGTTCAAGACACAGTTAAATAATTAGACGATATATGTGAGTGATTTTTGTTATTTGTGATTTCAGTATTTTCTTGACAATTTTGATCAAAAACAATATTGTTATGGCAGATTCGTCCCAAAAGTTTTCGTTCCTTAATTACACAACTTGATTTTCTATCGTGAATAATGCCGTATTCAGCACTATAATTATTTATTCATATCCAATTAACCCTTTCCCAAACAAGACATTGTTTTGACATCCCTAGACTAGTAAAGTTTAGTTTAAAACATTCACGCAGAAGAAGAAGTTCAAGAACCAACATTTTGTCCAGTTGTCTTGAATATCGTATCTGCTTTATTGTACACAAGTTACATTGATTTTGTCATCTACAGCAGATTTCAATTTGAACCGCCCATTAATTAAGTTTTCGGCCCTCGCACACTGCATTTTGAATTTTTGATGCAGTTTTTACGTAAATTATTTTGAAGAGGGGGGGGGGGGGAGAGGGGGAACGTAATGATCCCTTGGAAATGTCTTTGGGAGAGGTTTACTAGGGAATTCAATAAAAGCAAACAAACTTGCATTTTGCCAGTACATGGGAAATTTAATATATTGTTTCAGCATTCCCATTCACGCAAGAACACGCGTAATTTACGCAAATAAATACAAGTGCACGCTAGTTTTACTTTCATATTGCGTACATGCACGCAATGTTTTTTTTTTTTTTGTAAGGTCAGCGTCGAATTTGGGCATGAAACTAATTATAAACTAGAAACCTAATACGCCGCCGTAAATCTCCGTGTTATCATCCATAGCCGCGTGCGATTTAGGCCAGAAGTTGTCTTCTGGAAGAAGAAGATGCAGTTTGGTTCCCGCCTCTGATACACTACATAGTATTTTTTCTACCATGTAGTGTATCAGAGGCAGGAACCAGTCTCTTCTGGAAGAGCTCTACCGGCCTAAATCGCACACGGCTCATGTTTACGGGCATTTTCGACCTTTCCACTCTAGTATCAAACAATGCACGTCGGCTGTATAGCCAGTCGCATAATTTTCACTCGGGTTGTGTATTAAAATGGTCGAACGCGCATGAATCAGCGAATGACGAATGATGTCATTGGAATTTCCTTCTGCATCTGCAAAGACTGCAATGTCAGGCTGGCAGTTGAAAATAGGATCGTTTTTTCCCCAATAGTAAGCTTGCAATTTTGATTTTATTGTATTGTCTGTCGGATATTGACGACTATTGAACTTTTTGTAACCTGAACATGTACAGTAGATGAAAACAAAAATGACCGACCGCGCCCAATTAGGTAGCGTGAACCAACAAGGGACGTCACTCGTCTAACACTAAATCAAGTTCAAAAAGAGTTGCCTATCAATGCCCGCATAAACCTTTTCCCAAACAAGACCAGGGCTTTTTCCAGGCATTTTGGGAAAGGGCCCCTAGCTCTAAATTGGGAAAATTTTATCGACAAAGTGCCAAATTTGGGAAAAATTAGAACTTGTATAATATAACTAGTAAGACTTTAATTATTTTAAACAACTGAGCTAAAACATATCCCAGAATCACAACTCTCACCAACAAGACAAAATCATATTGAAAATTGAAATCCTGCATTTTTTTTTTTTTTTTATTTTGCTTTATACTTTCCCAAACAAGACTTGGTTTTGACATCCATGTTTACATAAGCTTGGTAAAACAGGGAGACAAAATGCTGGTCAGTGATAAGCATATTCTCCACTGTGTTTTGAGCTACATCATTCACAAGCTTTACATTTTTTAGTTACATTTATTTTGTTGTTTGCAACAGCTTTAGAATTAGTTCACTGTAAAAAATTGGTAGTCAGGGAAAGGATTAAATATTTTCTGAAACAGAAAGTACTAATGATCCACAGAACTGAAATAACCCCCCCCCCCCCCCCCCCCCCCCATGTCATTTAAACTCTTAGTTAGAAACTATAGAATAATTTTGTTTAAATTTAAAATCAGTTTTCAAGGATATTTAGCTGAAAAAATATGGATCTTTGATTGTATACAGCTTTAATTTCCTCCTATCAACTTTGATCAATACTTTGTTTATATCGCGAAAACCCATGACATTAAGTTTTTATTACTGTATCTGTTTTTCCCAAGAGCATCAAACAGTCTAAACAATAAAACATCAAATAGGTAACAAGATCTGACTGAATTACCGAAGAATTTTTGGGATTTCTTTGATATAGAGCCCTAATTAATTTACAATCTACGGCTGCGAAGATACGATCGGCGATTTACTTGAATGACTGCATAACACAATTGAGTATTTTTACACACGCATATTATGTAATTTATGACATATGGCTAGTCAATTGGTAGAATAAATGGCTGTGGCCAATTAAATATTGGATTCTCAGCAGATAATGGGCATACAGTCCAGATGTGAAACTCAATACTGTTCATGCCAGTACACCTATCCGCATAACCCCACAGAAGAGGACCAAAAATGGTCCTCCTTCAGCTTAATTGGTTAATTGATTCAGCACTTCATTAACACAGCAGGCACTGGCCCCCAACCAGTTCTGGGGCCAGTTATCTTACAGTACAAAGGTGGTTGAGAAAGATAAGAAGTCTGTTTGGCATTAGTAACATATATGCTTTGGTATTTTGTACAATATAGCACAGAAAATCTTGAGGCGAAAGGAGGAAGTTTTATCAACATTTACTTATTTGCCTGCATGTTTAAAAAAAAAAAATACTATAAGGGACGTCAAATGTCTTCTTTGGATCGGTTCTTTTAACCCTTTCCCGATTAGCAAAAACTGCAACGTTTGATTCAAAATGGCCCAATATTTTTTTAAGGTTTTTTAAGAACTTTAAGAATGATTTTCCTAGGTCCGATAAGCCCCGCCCTGCCACTCCCACTTTTTTGACGAATCTAAAAAAATGAATAAATTTTGAAAAGAGTCACTCAAGGATATTCCTGCCAATTTCGGTTTAAATAGGACCATTGGTTGAGTATAAAGTTTGATAAGCCCTGCCCGCCACGCCAATGTGTGTTATAAGCTCAAAAGATCCACACACTATTGTTCTTTAACTTTGCCTTCGTAGTTTTAGGTCATATATGATTTTGATTCTCCTCGGTTTTAGATTATTCGTGGGTGTTCAGTCTGGTCAAAAGCCGTATTTACAGGTTTTCTCACACTTCAGACATATCACCATTATATTATTTTCTTGACTGTCGTCACAATGTCACAATAAATTCAAAATAAATTATTATGACTAAATTTTAACAGTGTTATGTAATGACAAGAGAACCATGATGTTCGTTAATCGCTCACCTGAGCCTAGATGACAAGAGTTACAATGACAAGTTTGCCGAATTCAAAGGCATAAAACTAAGGACTTTCTGTTCCAAAACTATATTTAGTACAAATTATGTTCTAGTCGATCCTGTAAAATTGGGGATGAATTAGTACAAGGTGTCCCAAAAGTAAGGTAACACTTTAAATCTTATATATCTCTGCTAACATATCGCTTGTGTATTCCTAATTACGCTGACAATGCAGAGGTTATTAGCAGAAATAAATAAAAGAAATTTCAGCAAATTACTATGTGTATCATACAAATTGTATATTTTATCTATAATAAATCGAACACACCCTATTTTATCAATGACGTCATTTTGATAGAAAATTACGTTCTCTAGATCACGTTCCCTCTGTCGCTTTCCTTGATTTATTCTCGTGCTAAAGTTTTAAATAGATGCCTCACATGTGTCCACAGAAATTTTCCCACATTCTCTTTGAATGTTTGATAGCAACATTGTACATGTTCAACATGTTCTTGCTTTGGGAATTACACTTTAGACCACATGTTTCTCCACAGAAAATAGCCCAATGAATCCAAATCCGGCATATGTCCACCAACAGCAGTTTATGTGCTTAACTTGATCTCCAAAAGACTGTGATTTCATAATTTGAATATGGTATGGGAAAGTTTCAAATAAAATTTCAAAATGCATTGTACTTAAGATTTCAAGAATCTTGTTCTGACGAAATTCTTCTCGTTGACTTTCCCGAACTATTGATATGCAGTTTCGTTCAAAGCCGAGATGTTTTCTGCACTGCGGGATGTTTTCGGTCTTTTATTTCTATGTTCATCAAATTATGACAGATACCATTCGAAATCTATTATTGAGTAGATGAGTTTTCTTCTTGGTGGACCTTCTGTTTTGAATTAAGATTGAAACTATCTTTGAAAACATATTGGAGATTTAGATTAGTAATATGCTTTACATCATACATACACTGTGAGAAGGCAGGTTATAACGTCATTTTGATAGTAGTACAAATGATGTCAAAAATGACACCATTTTAATTTGCGCATCACGTTGAAATGTATGACAAACACAATTTCAATGAATTCCGCATATAATAATAGTTTTCCGAAAGAAATCGGCTAAGAAATACCAGAACTATTACCCTTTATAAGTGTTACCTTACTTTTGGGACACCCTGTACAATGATTGATTTTATGAAAAATTATTTCATGGATTCGCCAAGTCAAAAATGTTCTTACTCTGCCACGCCCATATGTTTTAGAAATAAAAAAAATCATGATATTATGTTGAAAAGAGTTACTCAAGGAACTATCAACTGTCAAGTTTATTTCAAATTTGCCTGATTATTGATTTTTAACATTTTTTAAGTCGCTTAGCGCTCGCGCTGCGACTTTTTGGGGCCGTACGAGTTTTTCTGGACTGGTCAAATAAGGTCAAAGACGGACCTCTTAACTTCTTCTGTATTTCTGTTTTGAGACAAAGTAGATCTCTGATTTCTTGTCCACACTTTGATTTAATATTGAAATTCGACTTTCTACAATTTCTAAACTGACATGCCAAATAATCATTGTAAAACGAGGAAATTATACGTTTTATGTAGAACTACTTTTTTGGCGGAGAAAATTTATCGCGCGCAATAATTCCGTTTTCTGAGGTATATTGGTCTAAGGGAAATAACCAGGTTTAAATTAGACAGTTTCATGAAAGAGTTACTTCCCTTAGATAGTGTAATATTCACAAGGCCTACTGTATATCTTCGGCTATAAGTCAAGGAAAAAAACTATTCAGAATGTGGGGGAAATAGACATCGACTTTATGACTCGGCGACAATAAACATACGACAACGACGGAATACTCATTTGCTTGATTCTTTTTATAATAATAAATTCCATTTTAACAAGGTGTCTTGCTTGATATGCATCGTTCTGCCATTTCAAGCGTGTAATCTCGCAATCAATATGCCCTAAATTAACACACGACATAATTGTACATGTAACAAACAGTCGTCACTTTTCTTCGAAAACCTCGTAACTGCATATTGTTTTAATCTGCAATTACTTGGTGATGACAATAGCTTAAAAAATCGTGTGATCAAATTTGCCGAAAATTCGAAAAACTGTGCGGCTGAGAGTGATTTCGGCATCAGTGGAAAGCTAGTGAGAGACTGGCGAAAAAACAAGACAAAGATCTGTGATTGTCCAAAATCGCAGAAATGGAGGGTTATTCGGATCAGTCCCTATGAGCCACAGGAAAATGATCTGAATGATTGGATTTTGGAGTTACGGGCAAGTGGCTATGTTGTAAGTAGGATCTGGATTCGCGTCAAGGCCCTTCAACTCGACAAGGACCAAAATACAAAATCCAGGGCGAGTTCAAAGCTTCTTCTGGGTAGTGTTGCAGGTTCATGAATATTTTAGTCAATACCTGGAAGACCAGAAAAAAACATTTTATTACACACCTGGCCAGCTTATCAATGGGAAAACCTACGGGACCACATCAAAGAAACGTGTTTGCTGAAAGTACGGATCTTTGCGATAATATCTTGGTACCATTAGGTCAGACATTTTGTGGGCCAGGACATGGGGTATAACTTTCAGGATGGCATTGCCTACAGATCAAGAAATGTCCGCTTACCTTCAGAATTACTGCCAATTTAACCCGATAGTCGCCATTTTTCCGTGTGATGAATCCAAACTTAAATCACGTGATTACCAACACTGACATAACTTACTTTAAAAAGAAACCGATTGAATTATAGCATGGAAAGTATTTATCGTGGGGACGGAGAAATGGCTGATTATCGATGATTTCTTCTTTTCTCTCAATGTTTCCTTATCTATTTATTCCATTGACGTCGAAATCAAGTCTTGTTTGTGAAAGGATTTAAAAGAGAGGTCGGCGAACGTCGGCAAGTATAAGCACGAGTCAGGTAGATCTGCATCTGCAAGAAATTTTCTTTTCACAAAAAAATCGACCTTTTGAATATCATTCTCATAGGCGTAGGAATAATTTAGAAAAGGGGCCTGCCCCCCCCCCCCCTATGGCCCCCCATAATACACCCATATTTCCAATAACTTTTACATTTGCCCCCCATATTATAAACCTTCCTACGCTACTGATTCTTCTTTTGAAAACTCTCCGTGAAATTAATTTTCTATTAAATCTGTCTACTCTTAGTCTCCATTCTGATTAATATTCTTAAGCGGTAACGGGTGATCGATTTAGAAAGAGACTCGGGGTAAATTTTCTTTGTCGACGATTGACTTCTAGATCTTTTACTAAACAATGCTTGTAAAACACAGATTGGTTGAAAAAGAGGATTGTCCCCGCCCATTCATTGACTTGCAAGTTGATTGACATACTTCTCAGACAAATAAACACGTGGTACAGTCGGATTTCTCGTGTTAAAAAAAAACAGTATGACGTCATGATGACGTAGCGTCTACTCAATCTGGGCTTGAATAGTGACTTCAAAAACACCGCGAACACCTGCTCAGTTATTTCGGTGACTGTTTCATAGTACGTTGATTGGATTATTACCGTTGAAATTTTGGATAATAGACTAACAAGGTATCATTTTCTTCGTATCATAATGAAATTATCGCTTTCCGACCAAAATCTAAATAACCTAGATCTATTATTTTGCTTTAGCTGCAACTTTACACCAGAAAATCGGCATGATTTAGCGTTCAAATTAATCATCGACATGATCGAGTGTCCGTCGATGCAGTCGACGTTTCTGCGATGAAATCTCTTATTATTTATCACCGAAAAATTAACGTGAAATAGAAATAATCTTGTGGAGAGAGAAAGGGAGTTGATTCGTGAATAAAACGTTAATTGGAGAATCAAAGTCTTGATTTATCACGACTTTGTGTAATAACGAGCGTAAAAAGACCAAAGTTACACATTGGTTATCTTTGTGAGTTTTAAATATTACGTACATATTTCTGAACTGAAATGATATCAATTACGAGAAATATCCTCAAGAGGGGTGACAAAAGTGCAATTTCGGAAACTACGTGTACACACAAGTAGTTAAAATATTATCATAAACATAAGAAAAAATATCACCGAAATCTTTTTGAATTTTGATCTGGGTTTCCAATACAAACCAATATCTGTCATCAAGTTTGTGGCTACGATATCGCAGCTAACACAAAAGCACTGTTCAATGACTCGCAAGGACGGATCGAGGATTGTTTTCGGAGGGGGGGAGGGGCAGTCGTATTAACCTTTTACAAGATATTTTGAGATTATCAACTTCCAATAGTTATTCAAATATAGCTAAGTGTAGTTGCATTGATGTATCCGAAAAAAAAATATCCAAACTTGATTTTCACAAATCAAGACTGATCTGTCAATGACTCAATGGTAGCAAAACCCTGAAATATGCGCACATTGAAAATTGTTGCCATGTCATACTAGAATCAACAATACTTATTTCAAAAATGAAAGAAAAAAACCCCAGTGCATCATATTGAGTTATAGTTTGAAACTGAATGATAAATGATCTGGAAAACTTGCAATAAAAGATGGTTGTATAGCGCCATGAACGCCTTCCTGGGTTTTTTAAAACGATATTTCTCGAGAGCTCCCGGGGGCCTCCGCCCCCTGGACCCCAGCTCTGAAGTTCAGTATTTTGAAATTTTCTAACTTTCACCCAATTATTGGTCTTCTTTAGGTAGATCTAATAATATTCACAGCTGTTTGAGGGTATTTCTAAAACCATTCATTGTTGTATGAACATTGAAAGAAGTTCTTCTATAAGATCTACCTGTTTACTGAATTTGAAAATTGTATTCTGACGATTGTCATGAATTGTATTCTGACATTTTCTTTGGATTAAAGTCAATTGCAGATCCACGCCCCCTCATGTAGCCTTTTTTCATACAGACATTCAATCACAAAATAGTGGAATTATCATCTAATCAAAGCCAAATGACTCCCCCCCCCCCCCCCCAACCAGGACCTCTTGAAAATTTTGTTATCCTAGATTCATATTCTTATATCCTTGCACAGGAGTTTGAAATATGCTAGTATTCTGGAGTGATCCATAATTATTTTCTTCCTTGAATTTTGTCCTTACTCAGGAGTTTGAACCTCATCCTTATACAGGAGTTTGAAATATATATATTTCGTTACTTTCTTGAATTGTTGTTACACAGCAGTTTGAAATATTGTATTCCTTATGAATCTTAACTTGCATTTTTATTAATTTGTATACTTACACACAGGAAGTAGATATAATTTGAACTGAACATTAGATTCTTAACTTGCATTTTTCTTGTTTAAATTAATCTGAATTTATTGGGTTCTAATCCTTAACCTTTTCCCAAACAAGACCTGGTTTTGACGTCCGTAATAGAAACGCATTGGGAAAACATTATTCTGGCATCAGCCTGTCTGTCCGTCCATGTACAAATCTTGTCTTGCGCATAGCTCAAATACTGATAAAGGTACATGTATAATTGTGACCCATCACACTAAAAGGGACCTTATCGGATGTGTGAAAAATATTGACCCTAGTCAGTCTGTGCAGTCCGCGCAGCCAGACTAGGGCCGACACTTTTCACTTTTATGTAATTTTCTAAATCTGGGGTGTTTACCCTATCTTACTCTGTATTCACTTTTCGCATACGGGATCTGGTTGTCCTGCGCTGGGTCTGACAAGTTTGTCGAAATTTGGAGTTCGGATAAGGTCCCTTTTAGCGTGACGGGTCACAATTTTGAAAAATCAAAAGTGCATAGAATTTATTGTGGAGAGGTGCAATGCAGAAGAACCATTACTCCGCTGCTCATAGACCTATTTTTTAAGAGACAAACTTCTCTTGTTATCTACAATTCAATATTAGTTTCATTTCCTTCAATACTTTTTAAAGCCTTCTCTGATAGGGTCATAAAAAGCAAGTCTTGTTTAACTAATACATCTGTTGAAGCGACTTTCAGGCCCTTCAGGGCTTTGATTTTATAATTAGTTTGTAAGCCACGCCCTGCTGTACCCACATTTTTTCCAAAGAATTTAGAGATTTGTGAACAAAGGGGGGGGACTTTACACATAGAATGCCCATGACCCATGAACTGCAAAAATATATTCCTTTTACTCAAAGAGTGCATATAGGCCTATACGCGGCACCTTAAAGTGTTAAGGTTTTCATTGATACCCGTCTTACAAAAACTCGATGTTGGCTATCTAGACTTGGTATAAATCCACAAGTTTTAATTAAAATAGCAAGAGGATTCACTGTAGAAACTTTTTATACCAATACTTTTGGTACCAACATGCGCAAAAAATTCTTAGAAATTAATTAAGTCAGAAATTGTCAGAAAAATAGCCAAGAAATTTTCAAAACCTAAAATTCTATCACCTTTTTCTGTGTGTTCCAGTCTTTGTCAACCTATGAAATTGAGAACAAAGTTGGCCATATATGTCCCCTGTCTGTATGCAAAATTTGGTGAAAATTTGAAACCGGTAACGTTGTCAAATAATGAAAATTGTTAAAGTGACATTTCACATTTATTTCATTTTTTAAAAATATGTCTTGATGCAAAAATTGTTTATTCTAATGCGTAGAAATGCTATCAGTGTTTTGCAGTTGTTATCTATAAGCGAAAAATACGCCTTCAAAGTTGAGACAGAAATGACAAATTCTATATAAAACTGTTGTCCACAACAATTTGTTTAATTTTAGCACAAAAATATACATTTCTCGTAAACGGTTCAATATTTTGGCTTGAAATTTTCAGAATTTTCATAAGAAAACGAGCTCTTTCAGATAGAATAACAGTAAAATTTGTGTAAAAATAATCGTGAAATGTCACTTTAACAACGGCACCTTAAAATGCTCCCGGATTTCAATGGTACCCATATAGTAAAAGTTCAGCGTTGCCTACATAGTTTTGATATCATTCCCCAATTTTAAATCAAAGTAGCAAGAAGAGTCATTGTACAACATTTTTGTATCAATATTGTTGATACAAACATGCAAAAATGATGCATGTTCTTCTCAAATATGAGATTATTAAAAAGTTAATATGTCAACCAAGCAGTGGCTAGTTCATCGTAACAATAGAAACATTAGCAATTTTGCATTGAAATGCACTATTAATATACAATCAAAACTGCTTTTGTGTTCTTTTGATCATCTTGAGCAGTTTAGTAAAAAAAAATGTTTGTAATTATAATGTTCTTTTAACCCTTTCCCAAACAAATCCTGGTTTTGACGTCCCTTATAGAAAAAGATTGGGAAAACATTGAAACAAAAGAAGAAACTGCTGATAACCAGCAGTTTCTCCTTTTGTCTCAATATTTTCTATCCCATATTTTACACAAATTTTATCTTTAATAACTTCAGTTTTGTCATTTGGGGCAGTTTTTGAAGTGGATTACCCTGAAATATTGCCGTTTGGGAAAGGGTTAAGGGCATTGCCCTGTAACCGGAAGAAGAAGAAAGTAGTTAAAGTGCTGATAAGCCACAAAGGAAAGTTGAAAAGGGTGACATAATAGGTTAAATATGTAAAATTATTGCATTTCCTTTCATATGCACATTTTATAATTTACTCCGCTGTTTGGGATTTTTTTTCTTCCATTATATCATTGGTGGGTGGGATACGACAAGGTGCCATTTATTCTTTAGAATCATATCTTTGTATATAAAATGCTAAAACTTATACCATGTATGGTTATATTAAATAAAGACACAACTAAGCATAATGAGCTATTTACAAATCTATATAAAAGGTTTTAAGTAAATTCTTAGATTTTACCTTCTTAGAAATCTGGACACTTTACACTTAAATTCAAAAACTACACTGTTACCGGTTTTTATTTTTTCTTCATATCTCACCATAAGCATGGGTATATTATGGGGGCAATTCTAATGTAAATTTCATAGGTTGACAAAAACTGAAACTAGGTGAAATTAAAACCTGAATTTGGTCAAAATATCTAAACACTAAAAAAATCGGTGACGAGACAAAATCTTTTAACAAATTGTCTTTATTGAGTAATATATACTATTCTGGTTTATACACGAAGAGAAATTATTAGGCATTATTTTTGAGGGCAATTTGGCTCGAATACACAAAAGCTGGGTGTGTATGCTCTCTTTAAGTAAGGATACCCCCCCCCCCCCCATTTTTAAGCAAAAATCTCAAAATTCTTAGAAAATTATTTTCCAGGATAGATTTTTGGAAAATATTACGGGAATAACGCTGTTATACAGAATACTAACTTCATACCAAATTTCATCAAATTCCGAGCGTGGAATTTCTGATAGGGTGAGACCCCCCCCCCCCTTTTGAAAAGAGTCACTCGAGGAATATTTGTGCGCAGGTGAGCTCATAAGTCAATAAAATTAGGCAGTCTTTTGGATCAAATTCATTTTGAACAAGTTCATAATGATACATTTCAAGGGCTAAGTGCAATACTTTATTGTAACTACACATTTTGAGAAAGTCACCGTTTTGCATTTCCACAATCTTTATCAGCTATAACAAATCTGGATTCAACATGAGCGGCTTGTAGCACAAAACTATTGAAAATGAGTTCAAATAAAAATTTTGCAAAAAAGTTGTATTCAAATACATGTATAATTATTTGTCGTGCTAGACTATCAAAATCAATCTCAATAAAAATGCGCTATTGATAGTTAATTTAAACGGAGATATAGCATTCAACGGAATTCTTGTGTTTAACCTTATTTTGCGAACATGTATTTAACCCTTTCCCAAACGACAAATTTTTAGGGTGGACCTATTTGAAATCTGCAGCAGACGACAAAATGGAAGTTACTCAAGATAAAATATATGTAAAATATGCCATAGAAAATATTGAGACAAAAGGAGAAACTGCTGGTTATCAGCAGTTTCTTCTTTTGTTTCAATGTTTTCCCAAGCCTATTCTCCTTGGGACGTCAAATCCAGGTCTTGTTTGGGAAAGGGTTAAACCTCTCAAGTTAATGTTATTTATATAATTTTTTAAAGTTTTTCCCTCTGTAACGTTTCAATAAGGAAAGACTGCAGCAGGAAACTTTACTAACCTTATACCATTACTATCACTGACCATAGATATAATTATCCCCTATCAGCAGGACAATTAACCAGTAATTGGTAAGTCACAGCACCCCACTGTCCTAATTGCTATTTTATCATCTTTTATGAAGTCTTCTTTCTCTGGAAATCCCAGAGATTCTAGGGGTTATGCATATGGGTGAGTACTTTGGATTGGGATTTTTTTTCTGAATATTGGGAAAAAATTGGGGCCGATTTGGTTTGGGAATGGGGCCGAATATCGGCCCCTACGGAATAGGCGAAAAAGCCCTGAAGACCTGGACCTGGTTTTGACGTCCCCTTAAGAAATAATTTGTAAATACATGGCCTCATCAATGTACCCATATATATGGGTCATGTACCCAGGTTTTACTTGGCATGTGGGTACATTCACCCAACTTCAAAAAATGTGGTGGGAATGCTGTTGTTTTTTACAGGGAATAAACATGCTTTATAATAAAAATATATCATTCAATCAAAACTTGCCAATTTTAAGCCATTGGTTTAACTAGTTTTAGCCAATTCTATTCTATTCTTTATTCTTAACCGCCAGTAATGGTGAACCCTAGAAATCTCACATTCAATTTGAATGTGATCTTTGGGGTAGAAATTTCAAATATGACAAAATCTCTCAATACCTCTCCCAAAATTTATCCTTGCCATATGCACAGCACATCATTTTCAAAAGCTCATTTTTGGGATAAATTGTTTTACTGTCAACAAATTTTTATTAAAGAGGACTGATTGCACGCCTTCCTGCACATTATAGACATTTATTGAAGTCTCTCAACCTCAGAACAAAGCTTTGGAGCATGCTGAAAAATGAAGAAATTGCTCACAAGTGACAAGCAATTTCTGCATTTCCTGGACCCACAATGTTTTCTACCAAGAAAATGGTAAAATTTCAAAGTTTTTATAGACTTTTGCAGTTAAGGGACCAGAAGGGATAACTTATGATAAGTATAATACTGTATTACCAGCGTTTCCCCCCTTTTTTTATAATTCTAAGATTTTTTGACTAATTTTTGTTGATTTTTTGTTGTCTTTTCCAGTCAGAATGAGCAAACTTTTTGGGAATTTTAGAAAAAAGGTACAGGTTTACAAAACCAAGGGGGAGGAGTTTTTATACTGGAAACGCTATGAGGCAGCCACCAAAAAGCAGGTAACCATTCATTTATAATAAATCAAGAAATAAAACTCTACTTTGCATATCTTCTGAGTTATTTCTCTGTTGTGTTTCAAACTTGAATTATGTATGGAGTGTGTCATATCTTTATGCATGGCTTTATGTATGGCTAGGATTAGAAATGCAATTTCCTTGATGGATACTCAGCCTCTATCTCATTTAGAAGCGCAATGTACATGAACCATAAATTTACTTTGCATTGATTATGTTCTTGGCATCTCCTAATTTTACCCTCTAGCCAACAAGACCTGGTTTTGACGTCCATAGGACTAGTAGAATGGTTTCAGAAAACTTTGAGAGAAAAGAAGAAATTGCTTATTATTACCAATTTCTCCTTTTCTCTCAATATTGTCTGTGATAGTACTTGTATATACATGAAAATTGAAGGTTAGTAATTTTCAATCATGTTGTCTGTGGCAGCTTTTGAATTGGACCAACCATTTGGCCTAAAATTGTTGTAGGGGCGGAGGTGGTGCATTGGTAACATCCTGGACTTGTAACACAGGTCGCCGGTTCAATCCCCCGTTTCTCCAGTCTTTCGGATGAGACTTTAAACCAAGGTCCCGTCTCCATATGACCTTAGCTGTTGAGTGGGACGTAAAACTCCATACAATCCAATCCTAAAATTGTTGCGGTTGGGAAAGTGTCGATAAGCATTACCACCTTACCACTGGTAATATATAACTTCAATGATTGACAGATGACTGATCTGCATTAATGATTGACAGATGACTGATCTGCATTAAGCTTATAACAGACTAACGACAATTTGTCTTTTTTCATTGACATATTAATTCTACTTGTTTGATCTGTTAACTTTGAAGTGTTCATGTACAATATACAAATTACCAATACCATACACCACACTAAAAGCAAAACCTTCAGAAAGGTCCATGAAGCCATAGTTTGAGAAATAAATGAGACTCGGCAGGTGTCAATCAGATGGCATATATGGAAAATGTACATGTAGTGAAATAGGAAAAGCAACCTAGAACCTGAAAATCACCTCAGAATGTTAACCCATTGCCATTTACCAAATGATAAAATGTTTGACTGATCAATCTGAATTCAAAGATGCTGCAGACGACAATTTCAAGTACATGAAATTTTACACATTTTGGTCTTATTGTGTCGAAAACATTGTGGGAAATGAAGAAATTGCTTTTAAAGGGCGACGGTAACAGATGGTCTAATTGCAAAAAATGAAATTTTTTGAAAAAATATGCAAAACTTTTGTGTTGACCACCTCGGGATGGTTAATAATATGCGATTCAGACAGAGGATGAGCCGAAATTACAAGACAGATAGCTGAATTTAGGGAGAATCCAAGCCTAAATTCAACCCCATCACTGATGGGGTTAGAATTATTTTTAAATTGTTGCGCATGCGCATACAGCGCGGACCATGATTCAAACGAGATTCATACTTAAATTTCAATATGACGTCATCATGTATGTTGTGACGTCATTTAAGAAAGTCGCATGTCCTACTGTTTTGACCTACTTTCGACATCGCTTCATGAATTTGGTATCAAATTGCAAAAAAATGAGTCGTTGCTTCAATAGTTTCTCGTAATCATTTAATCAGGTCATATAAAGCTTAAAAAGTGTACATTTCGTTTGTATTTGACAATTTTTGGGTCCAAATCCGGGAAACAGTAGCTTTAACAAGCAATTTCTTCATTTTACACAATGTTTTCGAAAGCCTTCATCTTTTGGTGCATCAAAAAGCATTAAGGTATAAAGTGCCTAATGAAAAACACCACTTTCTAGCCATACGAAATGTATCAAATTACACACACTTGTAAATACACTTCACATAAGTTGATTCACAGTGCCAGATTTCAAGATTTTGCTTCAAGAAGAAAATAATTTACAAATATCATTTTACTCTATATTCATGTGCAAGGGAGGTAATTTTGAACATTTTTGTCAAATATTTCCATAAATATGCATTAATTCAAAATTCTAAACCGTGCAAAATGCTTATATTTGTATTTGGAATGAAAATGTAACACAGTTTAGGAATTACTGGCACTTTTCAAATTTCGCCGCTGGCTTTTTGGTGCTAATTAGGCCCTTCTTACCTTAATGTGTGGTATTAGGTTAAGTTTCAATCCTAGCCAGTCTGCAAGTACTCTTCAGACTGAATAAGGTCTGTCTGGTCGACATTGTTCAAACTTCACAGAAAGTCCCTCTTCGCATGATTTTAATAATTTAATTTTCAGGGTGTTACTCTCCATAAGCCGTTTGTAGGAACAAAACACAAGGGAAGGAAGCCCTGGCATTTCAGCTATGCCTTGTATGATCCCATAACAGAGCAGGGCAATATCCGAAATGTGTATAAATGGCCTATGCCACTCATGGAGCCAGTCAAGGAGTGGAACTTCTACATGGGGGATGTGGTAAGTGTTCTAGATTAGTATAAAGTAAGAAAAAGAGCAAAGGTTGCTTTCCCAAAGACAAAAATTTTGAATGATCCAAATGGAAAGCTCCTCTAGACAACAATTTTCATGTTTAAAAGGAAAGGATTAGCGTACAATATGGCACAGAAAATATTGAGGCAAAAGGAGAAAATGTTGATTATCAGCATTTTTATACGCCCGAAGGGTCACATTATGTTATGGCCCCGCATGTCTGTCTGTCTGTCCGTCCGTCTGTCCGTCCGTTAGCAAATTCTTGTGTGCGCAACTCCTCCTACAGTTTTGATCGGAATTCGATCAAACTTGCCACAATGAATCTCCATGGGGTCTAGTTGTGCATACCGCTTACGGAATTCAATTAACTCTTTTCGATCTTGAATTATCTGCCCTTGAATTAAAAAAATGCCCATTTTCTTGTGTGCGCAACTCCTCCTACAGTTTTGATCAGAATTCGATCAAACTTGCCACAATGAATTTCCATGGTGTCTAGTTGTGCACACGGCTTACGGAATTTAGATAACTGTTTTCGTTCTTGAATTATCTGCCCTTGAATTTAAGAAAAATTGCCCATTTTCTCAAAAATGCCCATTTTCTCCTTTGCACAACTCCTACAGTTTCAACCAAAATTTAATCAAACTAGCCACAATAAATCTATGGTGTCTTGTGCAAACAAAACTGTGATAACTTTTCATATTTGAATTATCTGCCCTTGAATTGAAAAAATGGCCAATTTTACTGACAAGCCCCTCTCGGGCGTATATGCGCCGCTCTGCGAAGCTCTTGTCTTCTTTTGTCTCAATGTTTTCCCAAGCCTTTTATAGTAGGCACATCAAAAACCAGTCTTGTTTGGGAAAGGGTTAAAGTCTGAAATCTACGAACTCGGGGTAATATTCTACCGACTTTCCATGTTACTCCATGATCATTTGGTTTCAAGTCAGCTGTGTACAGTCGGCGCCTCTGCCATCTGGCAGCCACAGTACTTTGGTTTTCAACTCTCCCATGTACCCATTCATACACAGGGATTTCAATAACTTTTTGGCCACCTGGGCCAGAAGCTAAATTTGGCAGGGGATTTTCTATGTATTCCCTATTAACACAATACAAATTTCCAAAAGTAGCAGGGGGATTGTACTCAAATTTGGTCAAGTAGGAGGGTGAAAACTCCCCCCCCCCTCCCCCCCCCCCCCCGCCTCTTAATGAAACCCCTGTATAAACCTGGTTGAATAAGAGCAACGAGGGGCAAATTTTTTACTCAGAAAACTTCCTGTGGCACCAGTGAGATTTGAATCCAGGACCCTGCGATCCTAAAGCCTGTGTCCTACCACTAGACCATGACCCCACAATGTTTGAGCTAGTATCTGGAAAATGGACCCCTTTTCATAGCAGTACATGAGAGGGGTGTATAGTCATTCCCAATTTGTTTTGTTAGATTCAAACTCAATGTTATGGGTACCCATTACATTTTGCATAGTCTCAATGAGAAGATTCCAATGAGTACTAACAATACAGGGTTTGATATACAATAAATGAAGAAAAAACTCCTTTGTAGCTCTGCTATAGCATTTAGGGCTATCACATTTCAGGATCAGTCACTCAGTCTATGACCAACCCTTTCCCAAACAACGAAAAATAGGGTGGTACACTTCAAAATTTGATACAAATGACAAAATGGATGTTATCAAATATAGGATTTGTGTAAAATATGACATAAAACATGTTGAGACAAAAGGAGAAACTGGTGTATATCAGCAGTTTCTAAATACAGCAGTTTCTTCTTTTGTTTCGATGTTTTCCCAAGCCTTTTCTATTAGGGGCGTCAAAACCAGGTCTTGTTTGGGAAAGGGTTAAGTGAGGGCTAATCAGGACCCATGGTGCTCTCTTACAGTTAGTAAGGATCATAAAGATTCTATTGGAGAACAGCATGGGTCTTGATCAGACTGCATATGCACAGGCTGATCTGGGTTCCTTGTTGGTCTCAAATGCTTAGCATCTATAAGGGCCATTATCAAAATCTAGATCATTTATTATGCCTTGTCAGCCTGAATTAATCCCCAATTGGTATTCAGAGTTTTTCAATTAGGAAGTTGCAGCAGATGACAAAATGGGTGTTGAGAGATAAGATTTTTGTTCCTATAAAGCACGGAAATTATCAAGGCAAAAGGAGAAAATGCTGATCATCAGCAAATTCCTTTTTTGACTTTATGTTTTCTGAAGCCTTTTCCATTACTTACATAAAAAATATTTAGACTGTCCCAATTTTATAGCTGCTGTCAAAGACAAAATAATAGGGGTTAACAAAGATGAAGTTTGTGTACAAAAATAAATTTATACAGTTTGTATATCAAAGTATATTTTGACACAAAATATAAGAAAATACAGGCTTTAAGCATTCTCTCTTTATGCCCAAATATCAAAGATTGGGATATATTGTTTTACTTGTGTCCATCAGTCTGTTCCTCCGAAAACTTAACATTGGCCATTGGGGGGGGGGGGGGATATTAGTATTTCACAAAATCAATCTTGTTTGTTCATTATTTGGCCAAGTGGTTTTATCACAAGCAATTTCTTCATTTTCCCCAGCTTTTTATTGTGTAGGGCATCAAAAAGCGTCAATGTGTGGTTATGGGTTAATTTCTTTCCCAAAAGGCAAATATTTTGACTGTTCCAATTTGAAAGTTGTTGCAGAAGACAAAAGGAACATAACTAAGAATCATGAACTAAACTTAGTTCAGTTATGAACACAAAGAAAATATTGAGTCTAAAGGAGAAAACACTGGTTATCAGCATTTTGTTATTTTGTCTCAAAACTTTCCCATGCTTCTTCAATTAGATACATGAATCAAGTATGCTCTTGTCCAGAAAAGGAATTAACCCTTTCCCAAACAAGACCTGGTTTTGACATCCTTAATAGAAAAGTCTTGAGAAAACATTGAAACAAAAGAAGAAACTGCTGATAACCAGCAGTTTCTCCTTTTGTCTCAATATTTTCTGTGCCATATTTTACACAAATCCTATCTTTAGTAACATCCCTTTTGTCATTTGTGGCAGTTTTTGAAGTGGATCACCCTAAAATTTTTCCGTTTGGGAAAGGGTTAACACAATCACACATATCGAGGCCAACAAGATAAAGGCTTTGAAAAACGTAAATGGTAAATGTAGACATTCATAGTGATAACCTTTATTTTACTTATCCCATTACCAGACGACAAAATTTTGACCATTCCAATTTCAAAGATAATGCAGACGACAATTTGAAGTGCATGGAATTTTACATTTTTGGGTGATTTTGTTCAGAAAACATTGTGGGAAATGAAGAAATTGCTTGTCACAAGCAATTTCTTCATTTTCCTCAATGTTTTCCAAAGCCTTAATTTTGTAGTGCGTCAAAAGGCGTCATTGTGTGGGAATGAGTTATACAATGTTGTCAAACCCAAAAGGGAAATATGTATGAATTTTTATCTATTTAAAATTGATGTCTGCAACACCTTTCAAAGTGGAACTGATTAAATTGAGAACATGTGGTGGTAAACATTTTCAAGCTATTTGTGGATACTCATGTGAATAATCTTATCCCAGTCCCTTATAGTGATGCCTTTTGTGGCACCTTAGAGTTTAACCCATTCTCTCACATTGACACTTTTGGATGCCCCTAAAGAAAGAGTTATGTAGAGAGAAAATATTTAGGAAAATGAAGAAATTACTTGTGACAAGCAATTTCTTCATTTCCCACAATGTTTTCTACTCAGAAAACCCCAAAATTTATTTATAATGTAATATTTTTTTTTAATGTCGTTGTTGCCTGCAAACCCTTTCAATTTGGACAACCTCAAAATTTTGTCATTTGGGAAAGAGCGCAGTTTTTGGAAAATATTAAGGCATTACTAGAAAATGGTGATAACCTGTATTTTCCCATTTTGCCTAAATTTTTCTTGGGCTATCTCCTACAAAAATCACATATTTTATCAAAAATTTATTTCTTCGTTTGCAGCATTAAATTTTGTCATACTGATAATTATTGATGATTATGCGAATCAATTATGGAGCAAAACTATATTGGTGCGAAACCAAGCACGGTTGGTACCCGGCTCATGTCCTTAATTGACCTTACTGTTCACTGAACCGTGTAATCAGGCTAGAGCTTATTCCAAAACAACAAAAAATGATGCTGATTCGTAGACTTTTCGTACCTGGATCTTTAGCTAGAGTTCGTCTAAAGTATGACACAACAGACTGCAATTCTCAACAGTTAGTGTCAGTGCTGGAAAATCAACGCCGACAGAAATCGGGACAAACCAACTTTCATTTTAGGGTAAGTTGTTGTTGTTCTTGAACTAGTTAGATCGATTTATAGATAATACGTGTGTAAACAAAGTTTCATTGATAAGCCACGATGACCTAGATATAAACAGGTTAACCAAGGGTTTCATCACCTGGCATAGATTAACCCAAGCTGAATATTCATGTACACACGCTTGTCTGGACTAGAAACTTCGTGGACTAAACTTTGTGGTAATCTTTGACTGAGTTTTTGTCTACACGTCATTGAATGTGATGTATTTTAGTATTGATTTTTCTTACTTTTCTGTCTTAAACCTAAATGTAGAAATATTATGTGTGGCAAAAATGAAATAGGATTTTTTTCTGAAGATGTTTAGTAGTAGAATCTACTACTCTGATTTCCAGTGCAGACGATAATATTTATACATAAAACATTATGATTAAACATGCATGTAAGTTATTTGTTGGTGTACTATCACTGAAGAAACCTTCCTTCATTTCCCTCATTAATTTGAAACGTACAAATTTTAGAGGCATTCCATTAACTCTTTCCCAAACAAGACCTGGTTTTGACGTCCCTAAAAGACATGGGTTGGGAAAATATTGAGACTAAAGAAGAAACTGCTGATAACCAGCAGTTTCTCCTTTTGCCTCAATGTTTTCTAAGCTGTATAATTCACAAATTTTACCTTCAGGAACATCCACATTGTCGTCTGTAACAGCTTTAGAATTGGATCACCCTAAAATTTTGTCATTTGGAAAAGGGTTAAATTCAGGGATATTTAAGTGAAGGTCTAGTGCTCCAGATAAGACATGAATTAGTAAAATTAATTATTTATTTGACTCTTCAAGACTTGTCGTTTGTCTTAAAAATGTGTTTATAATCACTCACTGAACTCTCTTACTGATAGGCTACATATTTAAACCTTTCCAAAACTGTAGGCAAAAATTTATGATGGACTGTATAAAAAGCCGCGACAGACAACAAAATTGACACTTATAAAGACGGAAGCTTTCAATCTTTTGAACTTAATGTTTTCCATCAAGAAGATCAAAACTAGTATAGGTCTTGTTTTGGAAAAGGTTTAATTACCAGGAGCTAAGAAAATGGAACACAATTATTGAATCAGTGCCAAGTCAGAAACATTCCTTACTCCTAGATACATTATTTGAGACATGTGTTAGCATGAATCTCTGCAGATGAATCCCTTTCCCTAGTCTGGCCCAGACCCTAGTATTAACCCTTTCCCAAACAAGACCTGGTTTTGACGTCCGAAATAGAAGTAACTTGGGAAAACATTGAAACAAAAGAAGAAACTGCTGCATGATAACCAGCAGTTTCTCCTTTTGTGTCAATATTTTCTGTGCCATATTTTACACAGATCCTTTCTTTGATAACATCCATTTTGTCATTTGTGGCAGTTTTTAAAGTGGATCACCCTAAATTTTTGTCGTTTGGGAAAGGGTTAAGGTTATAGTGTAATGTCAAAGATCCTTTTTAAATGACATCCTAGTCTAGAATACTAGTTTCTGTCAGCAATAAAATTGAATACATTTATAGAGGCAAGTCTTGAACAGAATAATGCTCCCCTTTACAAATAATGCAGACAGAAACGACAAGACCTGATTTTGATGTCCCTGATAGAAAAGGCTTGGGAAAACATTGAGGCAAAAGAAGAAAATGCTGATGACCAGCATTTTCTTCTATTGTCTCAATATTTTCTTTATTGTGTAAACACAAATTTTAATTATCAATATCCATTTGTTGTCTTCAGATGGTACAGTCCAAATTTTTGTTTATTGGAAAAGGTATAACCCATTCTCATATGACACTGTCTCAAGACGCCTCGAAGGATACTAGCTTTAGAAAACATTGTGGAAAATATAGAAATTGCTTGTGACAAGCAATTTCTTCATTTTCCACAATGTTTTCTACCCTAAAAGTATAAGATTTCAAAATTTCATCTCAATAAAAATGTGGTCTGCAATTTCTTTTACATGCATAAAATTTTGCTGTTAGGGAAAGAGTTTAACTATGTGTTAGCAGAATGATTCTCTACAGACAAACTATATAGGTTTTATCTCAGTAACTTAATTTGTTTGTCTGGCTGTTAAAAAGACCAAATTAGAAGATTCTGCAGACATTATATTGCTGCTTTTCAACGAAAACCTTGTAACTGTACTGCTTGTTGTAAGCCCCACAAGATAAAGGCTTTAAAAACATTGTGACAAGTAATTCTTCATTTTTATGCCCCCGATAGGGAGGCATCATAAATTTGACTTGTCCATCCGTCTGTCCGTCCGTCTGTCCGTCCGTCTGTCCGTCATTCCATCCAAAAACTTTAACATTGGCAATAACTTCCTTATTACTTAACATATTCGCTTCATACTTTACCACAACATTCCTTGGTACATTACCTTTCTGTAGGCACATACTTTGGTGACCTTGACCCCTGGATGACCTTGACCTTGAACATAGATTGGCCATAATTTAAAATCAAAGCGGTGTCGGGGGCATTGTCATCTTACAGTGACAGCTCTTGTCCACAATGTTTTCTGCCCAAAAAGAACAACAAATGTTAAATTTCATTCACTTGAAATTGTTGTCTGCAACATCTTTGAATTTGGACCCATCTGAAATTTTGCTGTCTGGTAATGGGTTAACCCTTTCCCACACAGCTGAATTGGTCTAAGTCTTGTCCAATTCTAAAATGAGTCGAAGATGAAAAAAATTATGTTGATATAAAGATGGGATTTGTGTAAAATCTGAAATTTTGCTGTCTCGTAATGGGATAATTTCTGATGATTTCTTGTTTACATTACAGAGACCCAAGACTACAATGGCAGCTAATGTACAGGAGGACATACTGATGGGTATAGGCAACTCCCTTCTTGACATGACCGTCGTAACTGACCAGAAATTCTTGGACAGATTTGATCTGAAGGCAAACAACGCGATCATTGCCGGTGAGAAACAGAAGGATCTGTACAAGACAATGTTAGCAGAGTTTGAGCCAACATATTTACCAGGCGGTGCTACACAGAACAGCATTAGAGTGGCCCAATGGCTGCTGCAGAAACCTAAAGCCACAACATTCTTTGGGAGCGTTGGTAACGATAAATTTGGTGAAATTTTAAAATCTACGGCTGAATCCGTAGGTGTGAATGTAAGATACGATGTTGTGAACGGACTAGATACAGGACGATGTGCTGCTATTATTACAGGAGAAGATCGCTCGCTTGTTACCGAACTCGGTGCTGCTCAACACTTTCATCCTGAATTTCTGGATGTTCCTGAAAATTGGCATCTTGTTAAAAAAGCTCAGTATTATTATATTGGTGGATTTTTTCTGCCTGTTAGTATGAAGGCTGTGATGAAACTAGTGAAACATGCATCAGAAAACAACAAAACTGTAATTATGAATCTCCATGCAACGTTTCTATGCCAGTATTTTGCTGACTCTAATGCTGAACTAATGAAATATGTGGATGTGTTATTTGGAAATGGTGATGAGGCGCTGGAATTTTCAAAAATGATGAACTTTGACACATCTAGTATGAAGGAAATGGCATTACAAACAGCACAACTACCGAAACTAAATGATTCTAAAAATAGGATTGTTGTCTTTACCCAAGGTCGTGACCCCACTGTTGTTGCTATTGGTAACCAAGTGACCCAGCATGACATTGACCCGGTTGACCCCAGTCTGATCAAGGACACTAATGGATGTGGGGATGCGTTTGTTGGAGGATTTTTATCTCAACTTGCTCAAAATAGACCCATACCAGAATGTATAAAATGTGGATTCTATGCATCAAAAGTTGTTATTCAATATTTTGGTTGTAACTATCCTGAAAAACCAAGCTTTTGATAAACATAACTAAATACAGATAAATGGGCTTAACCCTTTCCCAAACAAGACCTGGTTTTGACGTCCCTAATAGAAAAGGCTTGGGAAAATATTGAAACAAAAGAAGAAACTGCTGATAACCAGCAGTTTCTCCTTTTGTCTCAATATTTTCTGTGCCATATTTTACACAAATAATGTCTTCACTATTATCAAATTTGTCGTCTGCAGCAGCTTTCAAATTGGATCACCCGAAAATTTTGTCGTTTGGGAAAGGGTTAACCCTTACCCGAACAGCAAAACTTTTTTGGGTGGTCTAAGTTCAAAGGTGTTACAGATGACAGATGAAATTTTTCATAATTATTATGGTCTTCCTGTGTAGAAAGCACTGTTGGAAATGATGAAATGTCTTGTCACAAGCAATTTCTTTATTTACCACAATGATTTCCAAAGCCTTCTCTGCACAATATTTTGAAGCTGTAGTGGTCAAGTATCATACATTAACCTAACAGGCAGTGTTTGTGTAAATCCAAATAACTGGGCATGAGCAATTTCTTCATTTCCATAATATTTTCATGGGTAATTATTATACAAAATGCTCTATCTAAAACAGTTTTTGGCATGGAAAACCGCATAATCAACCTATTTTAATGACCATTTTCAGAAAATAAACTTTGGGGTAGTCTTGAAGCTGTAGGGGCATTACACTGATTTACATGAAAGTGTAGTGGGGCGGATACAGTTTATTGGGCTGGGGGAGAACACTACTTTTCTAAAATGGGGTGTCAAAAGGCGTTATCATGTGGGACATGGTTAAGATAGTGATTACTCATCAGAATCATTTTTGTTAAGATCAGTCAAATAAGTAAGCACAATATAGGATTTAACCCTTTCCCAAATTGACAAACAAGACTTGTTTTTGATGTCCAAGGGAAAATAAGCTTGGGAAAACCTTGAGACAAAAGAAGAAAATGCTGATGACCAGCATTTTCTCCTTTTGCCTCAATGTTTTCTGTTATTTATATACACATTTTGTCTATATTAAAATACGTTTTGTCGACTGAAGCAGCTTTCAAATGAGACAACCCTAAAATTTTGTTGTTTGGGAGAGGGTTGAATTAGGTAAAATAGACTTTTATGGTAATCACTGACTCTTATCTAGTATTCACATTATAATTCATTTTTATACGCCCGAAGGGTCGTATTATGTTATGGCCCCGCTCGTCTGTCTGTCCATCTGTCTGTCCATCCGTCCGTTAGCAATTTCTTGTGTGCGCAACTCCTCCTACAGTTTTGATGGGAATTCAATCAAACTTGCCACAATGAATCTCCATGGTGTCTAGTTGTGCACTGCTCTTACGGAATTCAATTAACTTTTTTCGTTCTTGAATTATCTGCCCTTGAATTAAAAAAATGCACATTTTCTTGTGTGCGCAACTCCTCCTACAGTTTTGATTGGAATTCGATCAAACTTGCCACAATGAATTTCCATGGTGTCTAGTTGTGCACTGCGCTTACGGAATTCAATTTACTCTTTTCGTTCTTGAATTATCTGCCCTTGAATTTAAGAAAAAATGCCCATTTTCTCAAAAATGTCCATTTTCTCCTGTGCGCAACTCCTACAGTTTCAATCGAAATTTAATCAAACTAGCAACAATGAATCTCTATGGTGTCTTGTTGTGCAAACAAAATTGTGATAACTTGTTTGAATTATCTGCCCTTGAATCGAAAAAAATGGCCAATTTTACTGACAAGCCCCTCTCGGGCGTATATGCGCCGCTCTGCGAAGCTCTTGTATATTTTAGTTTTGTATACCTTAACCATGTACATTTTTTAACACTTATAATGTCTTCCCGATATGGCCTTTAATTTTCAATGCTTTTGTACTTAACCCTTTCCCAAACAAGACCTGGTTTTGATGTCCCTAATAGAGAAGGCTTGGGAAAACATTGAAACAAAAGAAGAAACTGCTGATAACCAGCAGTTTCTCCTTTTGTCTCAATATTTTCTGTGTCGTATTTTACACAAATCCTATCTTTAATAACATCCATTTTGTCATTTGTGGCAGTTTTTGAAGTGGATCGCCCTAAAATTTTGTCGTTTGGGAAAGGGTTAGCTATGCAAAGTTTGAATAGTGCTCTAAGCCTTACCAGAGGCAGAGGTTTTAACATCTTGTGATTATACAATTTGGAGAAACATTGAGGTAAAAGAAGTAAATGCTGATGATCAGCACATCTTTTTGACTCAAGATTTTCTGTGCCAGATCTAAGAATCTTATCTATATCAACACTCATTCTTTCAACTGCAACTCCTTGCAATTTGTAGCATCCTTACATTCTTTCATTTTGGAAAAATAGTATATATATTTAACCTACAGTATTTCAAACAACAACCCTTTACCTCAACAAATTTCTTTCTCAAACCTTGTATTTACTCCTTATTTGAAGCTGTAGTTATGAGGTTTTTGAAAGAAAATTGTGATTTATAATTATATTCTTTCATTCCTTCTTAATCTTATATTGACCTCTGCCATCGACAAATTTTGGGGATTTTTTTCAGCAATAAAAATTTGGGGCATCACAGGGCAGGGCATATACATCCATAGTTGTACTGTCTCATTTATTGAAATTCTAAAGCCAGTGGAATGATACAAGCTCAGAATTGACACTTGTCATCAACAACATGTTCCTTTTGAAAATTTGAGACAAAGTCACTTGCTGTTTTATAATTGTCATTCTGTTTTGTCTTATGCATAAAAGCCATTTAAAGTCAGGGGTCTTGTTTGCCAAAATTTGGGGCCGTTATTCGGCCCGATTCCCAATGGCAAAAAGTATATTTTTTTCCCAATTCTCTAGTGAAAGTTCCCAATGAGGACCCAGAATGCCCCATGTTAAGACCTCATCTTCATTTACAAACATTTTCAAGACAGTTTTAGAGTAGATTCTTTAACAAGAGTATGTATAAACGCATTTTACATCACTACAGCCTAATTTGCAGCTGAAACTGAGTGACAGTATGAATACAAACTTGTTCTAGATTTTCCTAATTTAGGTAAAAACGTTGCTATTTTTCCCAATTTTACTGGCCCCTGGCCCCATACAAAAATTGGTAGCAAGACCCCTGAAAGTGTTTTATGAACCGTTTTTATACGCCGCCAGAGGCGGACGTATATTGGCGTCATCTTCTCCGTCTGTCCGTCCGTCCATCCGTCCGTCCATCCGTCCGTCCGTACGTCCGTACGTCCACTTTTCTTGTCAACGCAACTCCTCCTAAGTTTCTGGCTGGATCTTCTTGAAACTTGGTCAATGTTATCACCTCAATTGGTAGATGTGCATGAAGGAAGGATTAAATGGTTCGTTGATTTTTGCCTGAGTTATGCCCCTTAAAAACTTAGTCTTTATACGCCGCCGGAGGCGGACGTATATTGGCGTCATCTTCTCCGTCTGTCCATCCGTCCGTCTATCCGTCCGTCCATCCGTCCGTACGTCCGTCCACTTTTCTTGTCAACGCAACTCCTCCTAAGTTTCTGGCTGGATCTTCTTGAAACTTGGTCAATGTTATCACCTCAATTGGTAGATGTGCATGAAGGAAGGATTAAATGGTTCGTTGATTTTTGCCTGAGTTATGCCCCTTAAAAACTTAGTCTTTATACGCCGCCGGAGGCGGACGTATATTGGCGTCATCTTCTCCGTCTGTCCATCCGTCCGTCTATCCGTCCGTCCATCCGTCCGTACGTCCGTCCACTTTTCTTGTCAACGCAACTCCTCCTAAGTTTCTGGCTGGATCTTCTTGAAACTTGGTCAATGTTATCACCTCAATTGGTAGATGTGCATGAAGGAAGGATTAAATGGTTCGTTGATTTTTGCCTGAGTTATGCCCCTTAAAAACTTAGTCTTTATACGCCGCCGGAGGCGGACGTATATTGGCGACATCTTCTCCGTCTGTCCGTCCGTCCATCTGTCCGTCCATCTGTCCGTCCGTCCGTACGTCCGTCCACTTTTCTTGTCAACGCAACTCCTAAGTTTCTGGCTGGATCTTAATGAAACTTGGTCAATGTTATCACCTCAATTGGTAGATGTGCATGAAGGAAGGATTTTATGGTTCATTGATTTTTTACAGAGTTATGCCCCCTTAAAACTTAGTCTCTGGGGCTTATTGAAATTGCAGTCTTGTCAACGCAACTCCTCCTAAGTTTATGACTGGATATTCATGACACTTGGTCATTGTTATCACCTCAATTAGTAGATGTGCATGCAGGAAGGATTCTATGGTTCATTGATTTTTTCCAGAGTTATGCCCCCTTAAAACTTAGTCTCTGGGGCTGATTGAAATTGCAGCCTTGTCAACACAACTTCTTCTAAGATTCTGCCGCCAGAGGCGGACGTATATTGGCGTCATCTTCTCCGTCTGTCCGTCCATCTGTCCGTCCGTCCGTCCACTTTTCTTGTCAACGCAACTCCTCCTAAGTTTCTGGCTGGATCTTAATGAAACTTGGTCAATGTTATCACCTCAATTGGTAGATGTGCATGAAGGAAGGATTTTATGGTTCATTGATTTTTTACAGAGTTATGCCCACTTAAAACTTAGTCTCTGGGGCTTATTGAAATTGCAGTCTTGTCAACGCAACTCCTCCTAAGTTTATGGCTGGATATTCATGACACTTGGTCATTGTTATCACCTCAATTAGTAGATGTGCATGCAGGAAGGATTCTATGGTTCATTGATTTTTTCCAGAGTTATGCCCGCTTAAAACTTAGTCTCTGTGGCTGATTGAAATTGCAGCCTTGTCAACACAACTTCTTCTAAGATTCTGACTGGATCCTTATGAAACTTGGTGGATGTTATTACCTTAATTGGTAGATGTGCATGAAGTAAGGATTTTATGGTACATTGATTTTTGCCTGAGTTATGCCCCCTTCAATATTAGTCTCTGGGGCTTAATGATATTTCAGCCTCGTGAACGCAATTCCTTCCAGGTTTTTGACTGGATATTTATAAAACCTTTTTGTGAACACAACTTTTTACAGGTTTTTGTGTGAATATTTATAAATCCTTGTCAATGTCATTTTTTTGTCTCAAGTTTTATAAGTGGCGGCGTATATTGTGACCATGGCACTCTTGTTAACCCTTTCCAAAATTGCGACAATAAGTTGAACTGTACAATTCACAAAAGATGCAGAGGAAAAAAATGAAGAATTGATATTCTCTTTGATAGATTTGAAAATTATGAAGAAATGAAGAAAATACTGATGACCTGCTGTGTCTTCCTCTTTTGCAATACATATTTTCCAAAGCTTTAACAGTTGTGGGAGAGAGTTAAGCATACCATTCCTTGCTTTTAATAATTGAAGTGAGATTAAATTTTTAGAAATTGCAATAATTTTGTGTTTGATTTGGCCGTTACTGTTAGCTGATAGGTTTAAAGTGCCAAGCCCTTTTCCAGACAAGCTATAGCACAGTCGGAAGGGTGTCAGACTTTTACCCGAGCCCAGTAGCAGATCCAGAGGTGATTTGGGGGTTCAATCAAACCCTCCTCCTGTAAATTATTTCATTTTTATGCAGAAATTGAGTCAAAATAGTGTAATACTTAAAAAAAAGAACCCACATATTTGTATAATCGAACCCCTTTCACACAAATCATGGATATGCTGCAGCAACCACAACATTAACCCTTTCCCAAACGACAAAATTTCAGTGTACTCCAATTTGAAAGCTGTTGCAGACGACAAAATTAAGATTGAAAACCATTGAATTTGTGTAAAATATAGCATAAAAAGTATTGAGACAAAAGGAGAAACTGCTGGCTATCATTTTCCCAGCCTTTTCTACTAGGGACGTCAAAACCAGGTCTTGTTTGGGAAAGGGTTAATTTTGTCTCCCAACAATGAGTGGAAAAATGTAGACCTACATGTGATTGGCTGCTGGAGGCTCGGAAAGGATGTTGTGTTAGTGCTACAGAGAGAGATACAATTACATTTACCAGGATTGCATGGTTAGCTCCTGCTTCACAACATGGCTGAAGTACTTGCTTATCAAACCCTTCAAATGTCTGTATCCAGAACTCCAAAGAAGAGGGGATAATGACTTGAAATACAAAATATATTATGATTATCATATCCCTGCAAAACGAATGTTTTAGGGAGTGTACTGGAATCAGCCTGTCTCTCTGTCCGTCCCTGTACAAATCTTGTCTTGGGCATAGCTTGAAAACTAATAGGTAAAATTATGAAACTTCTTAGGTGGATAGATCTCATTGTGGAGAGATGCAGTGCACAAGAACCATTACTCTCCTGTTCATATTTTTGGAGTTATTTCCCTATGTCAACAAAAATGCTTGTGTGGACAAATGTAGTGGTGGGGGTATTTTATCACCTTTAGATATAGATTTCTAGTTTCATTATGTCCACCAAACATATGTTGTGGCTTTTCATTAGAATTATGGGCCATGGCCAATGTGCAGTTGGTAGTGCATCTGACTCTCACTCACGAGGTCCCGGGTCAGATCCCAACAATATTGTCAACCACCAATGGTTTGATAATTGTTGACCTATTTGGGCAAGCAGCTGGAGGCTCAGTGAGGTTATTGTAGTAGCACTGGTAAGAGAATCAACAGGAATCAATCGTCAGGTGCTTCAATCAAATAGGTATAGTCCAAAATCTTGGCTGTTTAGAAAATGGTTTATTTCTTTGATTAAATTGGCCTATGACGGCTCAGAAAGAATGTTGTGTTAGTACTGGTGAGAGAAATACAAGAAAAGTATTATTTTAACCCTTTCCCAAACGACCAAATTTTAGGGTGATCCACTTCATAAACTGCCACAAATGACAAAATGGATGTTATCAAAGACAGGATTTGTGGAAAATTTGGCACAGAAAATATTGAGACAAAAGGAGAAACTGCTGGTTATCAGCAGTTTCTTCTTTTGTCTCAATGTTTTCCCAAGCCCTCTCCATTGGGGATGTCAAAACCAGGTCTTGTTTGGGAAAAGGTTAAGCTCAAGACACTGTATATTCTTGAAATACTGTAAGACTGGTTATCAGGGTCTTTTTGTCCCCTTTTTGCTTACTGTTCTTTAAACCTTTCCTAAATTACTAAGGCTGTTCTATTTTCAAAGCTGCTTCAGACACCCAAATGGATATTAATGGAGATAAGATTCATGTTAATAGCCAGGAAAATATCGAGGCAAAAAGAGAAAATGCTGATTGTCAGCATTTTAAGCTTCACTGGCTGAAGGCTAGCGAGCTATTGACATTGTCATGGCATTGTGTTCGTCGTATGTGCATCCGTCCATTGACTTTTTCTTTAAAAATCTTCTGCTCTCAAAACAGTGGGCCAATTTTGACCAAACTTTGGGGGAATGTTCCTTAGGTGACCCTTTACTTGAATTGTTCAAAGAATTTTGATTGGTCCATATATGTGGGTGTGGCAGGGCGGGACTTATCAGACTTAGAAAAATCACAAAATAATTCTTGAAAATGAACCATTTGGCCAATTTTGACCAAACTTGCCAGAAATGTACCTTGGGTGACTCTTTACTTATATTGTCTGTCAAATTTTGATTGGTCCATAAATGTGGGCGTGGCAGGGCGGGGCTTATCAGACTTAAAGAAATCACAAAATAATTCTATTAAAATATTCTCCTCTCAAACCAGTGGGCCAATTTTGACTAAACTTTGCAGGAATGCTCCTTGGGTGACCCTTTAATTGTTCAAAGAATTGTGATTGGTCCATATATGTGGGCATGGCATGGGAGGGCTTATCAGAATGGGAGAAATCACGAGTTAATTCTTTAAAATCAACACTCGGATCAATTCAGTACAAACTTTGTGGAAATGTTCCTTGGGTGGTCCTTTACTTACATTGTAAGTGGAATTTTGATTGGTCTATGATTGTGGGAGTGGCAGGGCAGGGCATATCAGAATTGGACTAACCATATAATAATTCTTTAGAAATAAACCAATGGGCCAATTCAGACCAAACTTGGCAGAAATGTTCCTTGGGTGACCCTTTTCAAGATTTGGCAGTGGGAGACCTACAAGAAATCATGAGATAATTCTTTTACTTTAGTCAGTGGAGCAATTCAGGCCCTATTGGGCCTCATGTTTCTTTTGCATCAATGTTTTCCAAAGCTCTTTCTGCAACAGAAGTCCAAAACAGGGCTGCTTGGGAAAGGGTTGACATACAAGTTTTTCATACTTTTGTGCTTGGAAAAAGGGCCTTTGCTCATTTCCCAAACAACATAATTCTAACCCATTACCACATATTGACGCTTCATCTTCCACAAAAAAAAATCATCAGAAAGACCAAAAATGTTAAATTTAATGCACTTTAAATTGTTGTCCACTGCAGCTTTCATATTAGAACCGTCGAAAATTTTGTCGTCTGGTAATGGGTTCAACAGCTCCAATTTCAAAGGAGCTGCAGACACGTTTCCTAATAGCCCATTACCACACAGTGACTCTTTTTGACTCCCTAAAAGATAATGGCTTTGGAAAACATTGTAGAAAATGAAGAAATTGCTTGTGACAAGCAATTTCTTCATTTTCTACAGTGTTTTCTACACTAAATGACCCACAAATGTAAAAATAATTCATTTTGTATTGTCGTCTGCAACATCTTTGAATTTGGACCGACCCAGAATTTTGTCGTTTGGGAATGGGATAGAGGACTATACCCAGGTCTTGTTTTGGAAAGGTTAAAGCAATCAAGACTAGCATGGATCAAGATTAGCCTGATTGCCTTCTTTTATAGGTAAAGGGCAGTTGAAAGAGCATTGGACCTTTAATCTTGGGCTCAATCTATTTGTGTTGCAGGTGAAGTTGTAATTGGACATGACCTAACTTAGCTAAGCTGTTGATTGGGTATTAAAACTCCTATCAACCAATCCCTCAATCAATCACAGCCGCCATAGGGCAGTTGCGTGCGCATCTGCCTCTCACCCAACAGGTTCCAGGTTCCATCCCCGGCTGGGGCAAATACCCTTTCTGACAAAAACATCACCTACCAATGGTTTGATTTCGTTATCCTGTGTGGGCGAGCAGCTGGAGGCTCAGTTAGGATGTTGTGGTCGTACTGGTATGAGAAAAGGGATGTATGGTTAGGTGCTCCATCCAATGGGATATGACCATGGCAGTTGAAAACAGCATAAAAAACCTAATAAACCAAGCTGTCAATGAATCAACAACCAGTCAGTTTATTTTGCAGATTAAAGTGCTCGTTGAACCTGAGCTAAGCTGTTTATTGGGCAGTCAAAGTCAAATCAATCAATCTATCAATCAATTAATCCCTTTGTTTTCCAGGTTGAAGTGCTAGTTGGCCATGATAAGGGTAAAATTGGGACCATCTTCAAGATGTTTAAAGAGAGGAATGTTGTGTATGTTCAAGGTTTGAACAAGGTAAGGTCACGGTGCCTTTCATTTAATCCTTTTTGGCTTGCCCGGGACCAAAGTCTTGGGCGCCCACAAAAACTTTAACCTGGCCCATATCTCATGCCATATTAGAGATAAAGCCTTGATATTTCAGATGTGGGTACCTCTAACCAAGGCCTTTCATTTTGGAGCATGACCTATGACCTTGTGACATTGACCTTGGAATTTGACCTGCTTTTTAGGTCGACTTTTCGAAGAAAATGAGAGCTTGTACTGTCACCCGGGCGGTGGCGTCAGCGTTGCAACAAAGGTTAAAGTTTTTTCAAACATCAATGACTTCCATACTATCAAAGGGATTCAACCCAAACTTGGAATACTTATTCACCATCACACCCTCTACCTTACTACCAGGGCCCATGACCCTGGCTCCTCTATATTTGGAGTTATGCCCCCTTTAAACTTAGAAAATAGCGTCTAAGCAATTTAGAAAAGTCGAGCGCGCTGTCTTATGGACAGCTCTTGTTGACCGTCTTAAAAAACTTTGACCTTGCCTGTATATTATGCCATATTACACCTACAGCCTCTATAGTTCACATATGGATATTATTTCTCGCTTAGACCTTTCATTTGAGACCATGACATTTGATTTGTTTACTTTGACCTTGGAGTTTGACCTACTTTTAATAACCTTGACCTGGCCTAAAAATACTTTAACCTGGCCTATATCTTATGTCCTGTTACACATACAGCCTTGATATTTTACTCATGGATACCTCCCACGGCACCTAGCCCTTTCTTTTGTAAACCTTTGACATTGTGACCTTGACAATCCTTGTTAATGCAGTGGAAACATGCTGGACTTGTATGGGTCATTAGGATGAGACTTTTACCCATTTCCCAAACAAGTTTTCAGACTGGTCTAATTGAATTACTTCTATGGACAGAAAGATAAAACATTGATAAAAAAAAGACATGAAAACTCGCAAGTCATTAGGATGAGACTTTTACCCATTTCCCAAACAACAAGTTTTAAGACAAGTCTAATTTAATGGCTGCTATGGACAAAAAGATATAACATTGGTAAAACATTGATTAACCCATTTCCACACAGTGACTCTTTTTGACTCCCTTTGAGATAATGGCTTAGAAAAACATTGTGGAAAATGAAGAAATTGCTTGTGACAAGCAATTTCTTCATTTCCCACAATGTTTTCTACCCAAAAAGACAACAAAATTTATACTTTTATTCACTTGAAGTTGTCGTCTGCAACATCTTTGAATTTGGACTAACCCAAAATTTTGCTGTTTGGTAATGGGTTTAAAAAGATGTCTAAGCTCTTATTTGAGATCCATCAATTATCCATCCATCAAATCAAATTTAATCAAATTTAATCAAATCAATTAACCTTTTCCCAATTAAGACCTAGTTTTGACGTCCCCCAATGAAATAGCCTTGGGAAAACATTGAGGCAGATGAAGAAATGCTGATAACCAGCATTTTCTCCTTTTGCTTCAATATTTATCCCTTCCTCAATGTAAACAATTCTTATCTTTATTTTTATCAACATCTGTTTTGCCATGTGCATCAGTTTTTAAATAGGGCATTATTTTGGACAGTTAATCGCGACATAATTTCGGACAAACAAATACAAATACAATGTAATATTTCATTTGAGTTGTTATAGAATCCCCTAACTACTGCTTGAATCAAACCGTAGTTACTGGATTTTATAGTAACACTGACAGTTTATCAAAATATATTGGTAAACCCAGGTAATTGTTAGAACAAAATTCTTTGCTATTACAGAAAGTAGATCCTAATACTCAAATATTAAACTTCACGGAGGCTCCATTATTTGTAACACATGAAGTAAAATTGGTGGATCCTTCAGATATGTGAGTAGATCTATTTTGTTCACTTCTTATCAGAACTACAGGTTAGAGGGAGTGATGGCTTTTAACCCATTACCAAACGGCAATTTTTTTGACTAGTCCAAATTCAAAGATGATGCAGACGAAAATTTCAAGTGAATGAAATTTTGAATTTTTTGGTCTTTTTACGTAGAAAACACTGGTAAATGAAGAAATTGCTTGTCACAAGCAATTTCTTCATTTTCCACAATGTTTTCCAAAGCCATTATCTTTTCGGGAGTCAAAAAGAGTCATTGTGTGGTATTGGGTTAAAAGTTTGATATTTCTTATATTGTTCATCAAACCCAATGTTGTTGGTACTCATTTGAATCGCACCAAGAGGATTAACCCTTTCCCAAACGGCAAAATTTAGGGTGATCCTCTTCAAAATCTGCCACAAATGACAAAATGGATGTTATTAAAGATGGTATTTGTGTTAAATATGGCACAGAAAATATTGAGACAAAAGGAGAAACTGCTGGTTATCAGCAGTTTCTTCTTTTGTCTCAATGTTTCAAAAGTCTATTCTATTAGGGACGTCAAAACCAGGTCTTGTTTGGGAAAGGGTTAAGTGATGTTGTTGGTACTCATTTGAATCGCACCAAGAGGATTAAGTGAGTGAGCAGCTGGAGGCTTGGAAAGGGTAATGCGGTAGTATTGTTGAGAGAAAAGATAGAAATACATGGTAAGGTGATCAAGCCACTGCGATATGATCATAGAAGTTGCAAGGGGCATGAAACCCCATTCAATCAACTTTGCACATGCCTTTGTTACTATAATATCAGCCTCTAGGCAAAGATGCATTACTCAGACATTTTAATTCGTGGAATTTTAACCTTTTGTAGACTTTTTATGCCCCCATATTGAGAGATCAGAGGCATACTGTTTTACTCATGTCTGTCTGTCTGGAAACTTAACTTTGGTCTTTTCTCCTTAAGTTGTCAATATAAAAAGCTCAAATTTGGTATGTAATCTTCTGCCAATGATATCTATTTGTTCCATGCAATAAGACTTTCCTCAAGGTCATTCATAAACCCCTATCAACCCTTAACCTGAAAACTTAACCTGAAAACTTAACATTGCCCTTTCGGGGGCATCTGTGTTTCACAAACACGTTTTGTTCAGATAGTCACACTTTACTGTCCTTAAACATTCTTATGCTGTTCATGTCAATTTACTGTTATGTCCAAAGCTTTGGCAGGCAGTAAAGACTAAGATCAGCCTGCACAGATGTGCAGTCTGATCTTAGTCTACACTGCCTGCTTTCTACTCCATTATTGTGGCAACAACTTGAGTTACACTTACTGAAATGTCTCTTAACCCTTACCCAAACAAGACCTGGTTTTGACGTCCGTAATAGAAATAAATTAAGAAAACTTTGAGACAAAAGAAGAAACTGCTGATAACCAGCAGTTTCTCCTTTTGTCTCAATATTTTCTATGCCATATTTTACACAAATCCTATCTTTAATAACATTAATTTTGTCATTTTTGGCAGTTTTCGAATAGGATCACCCTAAAATTTTGCCGTTTGGGAAAGGGTTAACCCAAATAAATCAAAATTTGTTACTATGTTGTAGGAAGCAGACAGATATAGAATGGAGATTCATCGAGAATGGGGAGCGTGTTCGGGTCAGTAAGAGAACGGGTCGTCTTATTCCCATACCTGCATCAGCTCGTAATACATGGGAAGATGGGATTGATTCTACAGCTTATAAGAGTAAGACTATTTTGTATATTTACCATTTCCCAAACAAGACCTGAGGCGCATTCTTTAGAGCGAGTTTTCTTGAGATATCTTGAGATTTCTTAAGACGTTTTAGGATAAAGCATTCTGTAGAGCAAGATTTTTAAGACGCTCAATGGGAGGCGCCATTACCCTATTCTTCGTGCGAAATCTCTCGGTTAACTCTGTAGAAACAATTTAAGAGAGAATTGACGGAGTTGTTCTGAATGCTCCATAGTACCATGGTAATGATCCATACTTCATACAAATGACATCATCATGACATCATTTGTATGAAGTATGGAGCATTTTGAAAAACTTGGTCAGAATCTAAGTCTTAAAAAACGCCTTATCTAAAACTTCTGAAGAAATCTTGAGAAATCTTGCTCTAAAGAATGCACCTCTGGTTTTGACATCACACTGCGACAATTCAAATGAGTACCCACAACATAGGGACTGGATTGGGATTAGAAATAACAAATATAGGGTGTCTTTACACCCTCTTTTCAGTTACTGTATATGCTACGTGTATGTATGAGGTCTGCTACAATAATCAGAGCTAAAGTTAAAATGGGCAAAATATGATTTATAGTTTATTGACCCTTTCCCAAACCACCAAAATTTAGGCAGGACCAATTCAAAAGCAGTTGCAGACAGCAAAATGGATGTTAATAAAGATTGGAGTTGAGCCTGATATAGCCAAGAAAATATTGAGGAAAAAGGAGAAACTGCTGGTTATCAGCAGTTTCTTCTTTTGCCTCAATGTTTTCCCAAGCCTTTTCTAAAAGGGACATCAAAACCAGGTCTTGTTTGGGAAAGGGTTAAATCCCTTAGTTGTGAGTACTCATTGGAACTATCATCTTATCAAGACAATTCAAATTAGTATCAGTGTTTGGATTAGAATGTACCACCCCATCTAATCTGCTACTCATTTTCATGCCCCAGTATTGAAGATCAGGGGCATTTTGTTTTACTAGTGTCTGTCAGTCCATCTGTCTGTCCAAAAGTTTAGCACTGGCCATTTTGGGAGCATTTGTATTTCTCAAACAATCTTGTATTTTTTATCAAACCCTATGTTGTGGATACTCAATTGAATTCACTCCACGAGACAATGCCTGTACACACAACATAGGGACAGGATTTGTATGAGATACAGTGTTCCTCCCAGGCTAGTAAGCTGTATCGGCCCCACTACAGCTTCAAGTAAATCAGGTAAAAATGCCCCCACAGCTTCAAAAGTGCCCAACAGCTTAATTTTCCTCTAAATGATCAACACAACAAATAGAGAAATTTGCCTTATTTCATGTTAAAAACTGATGACTCAGCCATTTTGTACAATATACATACATAAAAATATTATTGGAAAAGGAGAAATTGCTCAATTTGAGCAATTACTTCTTTTCCCATTATGTTTTTAATCACAATTATTTGCATAAACACTGTATTGTAATCTTCCAACGATACTGCCACTACAGCTTCAAATTATTCTGGGGAGAACCCTGGATATTACAAATTTAGAATGTTACTAGTCCCTCTCATCTGTTACTGTGTTAAACCCATTACCAAATGGCAAATTTTTAGGGTGATCCACTTCAAAAACTGCTACAATTGACAAAATGGGTGTTATTAAAGATAGGATTTGTGTAAAATATGGCATAGAAAATATTGAGACAAAAGGAGAAACTGCTGGTTATCAGCAGTTTCTTCTTTTGTTTCAATGTTTTCCCAAGCCTTTTCTGTTAGGGGCGTGAAAACCAGGTCTTGTTTGGGAAAAGGTTAAACCCTTTACCATGCAATGACTCTTTTTGACTCCCCACAAAATAATGGTCATGTAAAGCATCATGGAAAATGAAGAAATTTCTTGTGACAAGCAATTTCTTCATTTCCTACAATGTTTTCCATTCAAAACAACCTAAAATTCATAAATTCAATTTACTTGAAATTGTTGTCTGCAGGATCTTTCAATTTCGACCGCCCTAAAATTTTGTCGTTTGGGAAAGGGTTAAACCAATTACCAAATGGCAAAATTTTAGACTGGTCCAAATTCAAACATGTTGCAGACGACAATTTCAAGTGAATGGAATTTGATTTTTTCGATGGACTTTTTGAGGTAGAAAACGTGAGAAATAAAGAAATTGCTTGCCACAAGCAATTTCTTCATTCTCCATGATGTTTTACAAAGCCATTATCTTGTGGGGAATCAAAAAGTGTCACTGAGTGGTAATGGGATAATGATGAGGTCTGCTACGATATTTTTTTTATGCCCCTGTATCGAAAGATTGGAGGCATATTGTTTTACTTGTGTCTGTCTGTCAGTCCAAAAAATACCATTTTGCTTTTACTCCAAAAGTATTCGACATACAAAGCTCAAATTTGGTATGTAAACTTCTTGCAATGATATCTATCTTTTCCATGCAATATAACCTTCCTCAAGGTCATTCATTTCCCCCTATCAATCATTAACACAAAAACTTGACATGAAAACTTAACATTGCCATTATGAGGGCATTCATGTTTCACAAACACATCTTGTTTCCATTTTAGATTCAAAGAAAGACATGGACCTGGATGAGCTTAAAAAAGTGACATTTAAACCCGTTAATAGTACATTTGAGGAAGCCATTTTAAAGGAACATGGTTTATATGAACCACAGAAAAAACGGAAAACTTACTGGTACTAAGTGATGTAAATTTTACACCATTTCTAGACGGCAAAAGTTTAGACTTGTTCAATTCAAAGATGCTGCAGACGACAATTCCAAGTGAAAGAAAACTTACAAATACAGGTTCTGTCATGCATGAAAACATAGAGGGGAATGAAGAAATTGCTTGTCACAAGCAATTTCTTCATTTCGCACTGTGTTTTCCAAAGCCTTCATCTTGTGGGGCATTAAAAGGCGTCAATAAGTGAGAATGGGTTAATTTTGTGAAACATGTTTCACCAACAAATTTTGAGATGCAGAATTAAACCTTTCTCAAATGAAAAAAAAATTGGATGGCTAAAGTTGAAGGCTGCCACAGACAAAATGTATGCCGTTTAGGATAGGTTTGGTTTATAATACAGTACAGAAACTTTTGGGGCATATAGAGAAAATGCTGATTATCAGCATCTTCTTCTTCTGCCCCAATGTTTTCCCATGCCTATTCCATTAGCGATGTCAAAACCAGCTCTTGTTCAGATTAATGTTTTGTTCTCAAGAGGGAGATTTTGTAAAATATCTTGAGATGTTCTAGTTAAAATGTTTTTAGAGTGAGATTTGTAAGTTGCTTAATGGGAGCATGTATACTCTATTCTCCTATTTAACCCTTTCCCAAACGACAAAATTTTGGGGTAGTGAAATTTTGAAGCTGTTGCAGACAACAAAATTTAAGCCTCTCTTACAACAGGTCGTACATGCTCCTGCGTGTGGTCTGCGTCTAAAACGTATGTTTAGTCGTGCGATGCACGCACATGCAATGTACAATTTTGGTGGACGCAATGACGACAAAGACTGCACGTAGCAAAGAATTGACCGGACAATATTGTGAGTCGCTCTTACAACCCGTCGTGCGTCTTTATAAATCAGGCAATTTTGCCGAGTTTTAAAACGCACGACGAGTTGTAAGAGAGGCTTTAGAAAAGAAAAGACTTGTATAGTGTGGAATATAGCACAGAAAATATTGAGGCAAAAGGAGAAACTGCTGGTTATCAGCAGTTTCTTCTTTTGTCTCAATGTTTTCCCAAGCCTTTTCTAATAGGGACGTCAAAACCAGGTCTTGTTTGGGAAAGGGTTAAGGAACCCTCTGTCAATTCTGTAGAAAGGATGTGCGAGAGAATTGCTCCAGTCGTTCTGAATGCGCCATGATTTGCAAACTGTGTCATTAATGGCAATGTAATATAAAGTATGGAGCATTGGAACGCCTTCGTCACAAACTCGCTCTTAAAAACACCTTAAGTTATCTAAAGCATCTTGAGAAATCTTCAGATGTCTTAAAAAATCTTGCTTTAAAGAATGCACCTCAGTCATTTCTTCTTTTCTCTCAATGTTTTCCAAAACTATTCATGGAAGGGACATCAAAACCAGGTCTTGTTTAAGACAGTGTTTAACCGAATTAAGAAAGTATTGTTCAATATAATCATTATGTCACTCATAACATAAGTGGTTTTAATCTTATGTTGGGTGTGTCTAGATCTACATGCTTAGGTTGTTTTGTGTAAAGATCAATGAAAGAAAACATGAGAAATAAAAGATGTCATGAATCAATCTTTGTGAAGTCTTTCCCACACAACGAAATTTTAGACTGCTTTAATCTGAAAGTTACTGCAGATGACAGAATGTCTTTTTCTTGAAGAAGGAATTTCAGCACATCATAGCACAAAGTGACATGATATGATATGGAGACAAATGAGCAAATGCTTGTCATCAGCTTTTTAGCTAACCTGAGCACAAGGTGCTCAAGTGAGCCATTGTGATCACCTTTCGTCCGGCGTCTGTGTGTCGTCGGTTGTCAACAGTTTCTTTAAATGACATCACCTCCTAAACTACTCGTACTTGGCCAATTTCAATCAAACTTGGCAGGAATGTTCCTTAGGTTATTCCCTTTTAAGAATTGCTAAAAGAATTGAAATTCATAAAAAAAACTCTGGTTGCCATGGCAACAGAAAAGGAGAAAATTGACTAAATCTCAATGCCATATTTTAACATCATCTCCTCCTAAACTACCAGGCCGATTTCAACCAGACTTGGCAGAAACATTTCTTAGGAGGTACTTGTTAAGAATTTGCTAAAAGAATTATAATCCATTTATACTCTGGTTGCCATGGCAACAGAAAAGAAGAAATTTGACTAAATCTCAATGACATCTTTGAATGACATCTCCTAAACTACCAGGCTAATTTCAACCAAACTTGGCAGAAATATCCCTTAGGAGGTCCCTCAGGTCCCCTTTAAAAATTGCTAAAAGAATTCAAATCCATATAAAAAAATATTTTTCACAATCTGAATATGTATACAACAAGAACTCAGGTGAGCGATTACAGTGCCACTCTGGCACTCTTGTTCTTTTCTTTTTTCATCTTGATGCTGTCCCAAACCTAAGGTGCTTCAAAAGGCTTCGCTAATTCAGAAATATGGATAGTTATTTTATATCAACTATCAAACAGTAAAGCCTGATAGCTCAGTTGGTAACGTCGGAGTATGTAAATCCAGGGGCTCTGAGTTTTAACCCTGGTTCGGCCAATATCCATTGTGACAGTTAACAAGTCTTCAGCCGTCGCGATATGGCAATAGCAGTTGAAAGAGATGATTAATACTAGTAGACCTGTCGTAAACAGTTTTGGAACTGAGCAGATTTAAAACTGGACAGATGTTACGGAACTCATTTTGTGCAGTTTTGAAACTGCATAATATAGCGTCAGAGTACGTAACTCACACAGTCAGAATGTTGACCTATCGAATTTGACATAGTTTGGGTATGTTACAAGCTTATTCGATTCCGCCGGAGTAATTCACCCAGTAAGAATAATGAACTAGCGTATTCGACTCAGTTTGGTTATGTTACAATCTTATTCGACTCCGTTAGAGTACGTAACTCACCCAGTCAGAATATTGAACTAGCGAATTTGACTCAGTCTGGTTATGTTACAAGCTTATTCAACTCTGTCAGAATATGTTACTCACCCATTATTGAGCTAGTGTCGACTCAGTCCAGTTATGTTACAAGCTTATTTGACTCCATCAGACGATGTAACTCACCCAGTCAGAATATTGAACTAGCGAATTTGACTCAGTCCAGTTATGTTACAATCTTACACACATAAAAAGACCTTTCAGGTCGTTGTTTGATTTAAATATTAATAAATCAGTGAAAATAAACAGTCTGAATGGTTCTGCATAACATACAGAACTCATGCATATGCAGTTTTAAAACTGGGCATACATTTTTAAAACCGAGCATACAGGCTTAAAACTGGGCAAAGTTCCGCATGCCCAGTTTTAAAACTGTACAAGTTCTTAATTTGTGCACAACAGACCCACTACCAAACGTTGGTGAGTTTTACCACTACACACGGAATAAGATTGCTGGGGCAAATATTATAGAAAAAGAAGGATATATGCTAGTATTCAGCACTGTCCAATTTCCATTATCATATTATTTTAACCCTTTAACAAACGAAATAATGATTTGACGCCTATTACAGGAAGGGCTTTGAAAACATTGAGGCAAAATAAGATAATGCTGATAATTAGCATTATGTCGGTGTAATTGCACAACCTCATAACTCCGGCTTGATTCAAGTTCGAACTGGTCTGAAATTTCGCCCTTTTGGAAGGTCAGTGTTGGCAATCACGTGATTTAAGTTTGGATTCATCACACGGAAAAATGGCGACTATCGGGTTAAATTGGCAGTAATTCTGAAGGTAAGCGGATATTTCTTGATCTGTAGGCAATGCCATCCAGAAAGTTATACCCCATGTCCTGGCCCACAAAATTTCTGACCTAATGGTACAAAGATATTCTCGCAAAGATCCGTACTTTCAGCAAACACTCTGTCACAAAATTTCTATCGACGAGAATCCAAACTAAAAATATGCGAATACTGTTCACGGACAAGTGGTAATTTTGGCGATTTCGAGTTCATGCTATGAATTCTGTGCAAAAATTGGTCTTAAAATCAAATGTAGATAGTCTCGGTAACCCAAAATATCCTTGATATTTACTTACCTCCACCCAACTAGTGAAGAATTGAACATTTAAAAAAAGAATACCTCACACGGACAAAGAAAATCGAATTCATTTCACGGACAATCTTTCGTGATTGGATAGCACTCACGGATTGGGGCTTGTCGTGAACACGAGGATCGTGGCAATTTGGAATCAGACCATAAAATACTCACTTTATGTGTAACAATGATTTAAAGTATGTCTTAAGATACTATGCAATATGTTATATAAATATCCAATTGTCTTTTCCCCGAAAAAGGAGTTGTTTAAGACAAAACGGTGTAAAAATAGAACATTGAATAATATTAAAGGCAAATGATAAAACGACGATTGTCAGCATTTTGCTCTTTCCTTCAATACCTTTCTGAATTATTTGTACTTTGTTAGAGAAGGACAAGTCTTGTTTTGAAAATAGTTTAGCGTCTGCGACCTGTAAATCTGAAAGGGAAAATCTTTGAAGTCTGAAAAGTGTCACTATAAGTCAATGTTTGGCAATGAGTGTGTTTGTTCACAAATTCGAAAACAGTTTGACCACGAACAGGTCTGAAAATGTCTCATATATTGCATTTTGAACTTTCTTGGTTGTGACGTCGCGCTCAATGTTGACGTACAAACGAAAAAACGCCATACCGCTCCTTTTAAAACTACCACCAGAATGCATAGGATTAATAAATTTGCGCGAAATTTATATCTTCGGATTCGGCAATGATTTTTCTTGTGAATGCTAACGACGAAAACTATTTTTAAAGATTCAAAATAGTTTTAATCTAATGCGAAACGTTTACGAACGTCATTAAATGATAAGGTAAGATGTAACCAAATTAACACAATCGTGAGTGAAAACGTGTCCGAAAATGGCAAAAACAACGCTTTTCTCACCAAATCGTTTAAGGAATGACGTAAGGTCATCTCTTCTATAAGACAAAACACGTTTTACAGAAAAAAGACGCAAATGACTTGTATAATGTGTGATTAATTAGTATAGATAAAAAGGTAAGATTCTGATTTTTTATTTGGATGTATTTAATTAGTGCGGCAAAACAGAAAACACGTATTTTATTGTAGAAACTTTAATTTTTGAGTTCGAAGTACATTGTTTGTAGTTTTGAAAGATATAATTTTTTGTGGAGTTTCACATTTTAAAATCTGTGAAAAATTTAACTTTTTTTAATTCTAGCGACAATGTCACACGCGCCGAAAAACTCACTAAATAGTTTAATGTGTACAAATGAAGAGATGCTAAAAATCGTATTAGCACATTTAATTATATATAAAGACATCAAAATAAAAGTACAGACATATGTCAATAAGTAAATGTGCAATTTTGCGAAATTTGATAGTTTGTCGAGAAGTAAAACGTTCTTTTGTAAATCTAGCGAAAATGTCACACTGTCCGAAAACGTTACGTCAACGTCACGTACGAGGGCTGAACAAAAAGTTCGTAGAATTTCATTATTACTTTATTACCTTTCATTCGATTGCATTTATTTTTTCACGTATGCAATTTTATCATATTGTTAACTCTCTGGTAAAATTTCATAAGTGTCAATTCTTGAAAACAATATTTTTTCTCTCATTAAAAGGGTTAAGGAACGCAACCCCGCAGCACGCCGTGAAATTATACTTGTAAATCTTCACAAATCGATTATTTTTCAAAACGCGCTCAAGCAAAACTTCTGATATTTTATTTACTAAAGAATGTCATCATATAAGATAATTAGAAAAAAATTCAAGGCTCAATGTTGTAAAATAAGGACAAAGCTAAGGATATGGTACGACGTTACATGGAAAAGGAGTAAAAACGGCAGTTAGAGAAGTGAGTGGAGAAAATTGTTTGGTGGAGTTTGTTTTTGATATTTTCGGCTCATATACCAACCCAAATGTAGTAATTTATTGAAAGGTTAAAAACATAATAAAATGTAAAAACGTCATGTCTTGTTTATACAAAATAAAAAGAGAATCTAAATAACAATCCAATGTGTGAACGCGCAAAAAGCGTGAATAATCTGCGACGTTCGTCAACGACGTCGTATAGAAAATCTGTTACTACATGAATATGAGAGAAAGCTTATTATGATAATTTGAATTTTTATATGAAATATCAAGTTCTGAATTAATACGATCAGATTCACATGTGATTTTTATGTATTTACTCGATACCTAGGTTATGGCAGATGCGGAACACAAAGAGGCAAATATTGGAAAACATCTTAATTTCGGATTCTTGCGAATGCGACATCTATTCTTCGTTATTCATTTATATTTTTATGATTAATATTAAGAGTATACATCAATTATATTTTGTTCATATAATGACTGTTTTAAATTAATGCCATTTTGAAATGAAAATGGTACGGTTTTAGAAAGTTCTTAATACAATAATACGTCTTTCAGAGATTTTTGTAATCTAAAGAGAAAATAAGTTGAACTGACTAAATCTGGTACAAAGACATCGATCAATATCTATAGATTGAAGCTTAAAATATATACATGTAGCATGTGACACACCGAAACAGAATTAAAACTGGAATGAAATCACGAGAAAAGTTGATTTCCGCTCTTTCTTTGTACATACTGTAGCGTCGTTGCAAAATAACGTCGGTTACGCAATTGTACGCCAACATTGAGCGCAACGTCTTGTACCTTTCAGCGTGTATGATAACACTGTTTTTTTTACTTTCAGGTGCTATGTTCACAGTCCAACTGCTAAACGTTATACATGTGAGACATGCGGAAACAAGTTTGCAACGAGGGCAGATTTATCAGCACATTTACGCAGGGTGCACGCTGAATGTCCTTTTGTATGCCATACCTGCGATAAGTCAACGAAACAAGACCTCCAAGATCAAGAATGAGCGAAAAGACACATTTGCCTGTATGGGAAGGCCTATCGATACAGGTTGGGCCTGGCGAAACACAATAGACTCCTTTCCATTATCGTTTTAGTCCGTACCCGCAGGACACTTCCGGTAATTCGAGTCTTCTCTGATGAAAATTCGCTTGTTGATATTTGGATGTCGCTATTTACACCGGAGCGCTGTCCCATTCAAAAACAAAAGAAAAGTCTGACACAACGACATAAATTGTGTCAGAATTTTCATTTGTTTTAATGGGACAGCGCTCCGATGTAAACGGCGACATCCAAATATCAAAGAGCGAATTTTCATCAGAGAAGACTCGGATTAACATCCAGTGGCAAACAATGGGTTTTTGGGAAATTAACTGTGTTAGATCTATAGGGAATCGAAATGGTTTTAAACTGCATCGTTTATCAATGCAAGAATCGGAAAAAAGATAAATGACGGAAATAAGGAGAATCTTCACTTTTTCCGATTTCCACAAGATCAACGCAAGTGTAGAGCATGGATAAAGGCAGTGAATAGGAATGAATTTCGCCTTTTACCTCTAAGGACGACTTCCGGTGGCTGTTGTGTGTGGGAGTCTCAGTGGAAACCTGTCTATTAAGAAACAGTGTAACGGTAAACATGTACGCACACACACCAATATTTTTGGTTGTCCGATTCAAAAGCTGCTGCAGACGAAAGATGCCAATTAATGAGAGCATGATCAGAATACGATACAGAAAGGCAAATATTTGGGCACAATGCGAGTATGCTTGTTATCAGTATTTTCCCTTTTTGTCCCAATATTTTTTTTCCAATTTCATCTCTGATAAGGACGTCGAAACCAGGTGCTGTTTAAAAAGGGTTTCGATGTGTATTTACATTGTAATTTGTTCGGCCATGTAAAATATTCTGTTGAGATAATTTCTTTTGGAATAGGGAACGGTTTTATCCAGAGTACCGTGATGTAATTTCGGCAAAAAAGTATTTCTGCAGGTGTTGATATAAAATCTCGTAACTACGGCTTGATTCAAGCCGTAGTTACGTGATTTTATTAAAAAACAAGAGCTGTCACTGTAAGATGACAATGCCCCCGACACCGCTTTGATCGTCATAAGGTCAAGGTCATCCAGGGGTCAAGGTCACCAAAGTATGTGCCTACAGAAAGGTAATGTACCAAGGAATGTTGTGGTAAAGTATGAAGCGAATATGTTAAGTAATAAGGAAGTTATGGCCAATGTTAAAGTTTTTGGACGGAATGACGGACAGACGGACAGACAGACGGACAGACGGACAGACAGACAGACGGACAGACGGACGGACGGACAAGTCAAATTTATGATGCCTCCCTATCGGGGGCATAAAAACACCGACGGTTTAACGATACACAACAGTAAATTCAGTTTTTAGCACTAAATTCATTGTCGTCGTTTTTCATAGCTCATGAGACTTTTTCATGCTGCATTTTATAACGTCCCATTTTTACGTTCTTTTATCCCATTTTAGACTGTTTAACTTTTCTGATACTAAGTTGCGTGTAGAAACGAAGACCAACAGAAAGACGAAGTATAGTAGATTGGACTACACAAGACTTTGTCGTTTGGGAAAAGGATTCTAGTCATTTTTTACATCGAAATCAATATTAACATGTAGGTTTTCTTTTTAATAAGAAGTCAAGGGAATGTTTTTGGAAGTATGTTATTTGAATAACTGAATATAGTTACTGCTATAATGCTCGGAATCTGAAAGTAGAGAGGATCATTAGCTGTGAAGTTTCCAAGCAGCTAATGTCGTCTTTCCTTTCAAATATACTTGTCATAAGTTCTGACGTGCCACTTTACATACAAATGACAATAACTTTTCCAAAAAAATGCTTTGGCTTGGGAAAAGTGAAGAATTTTAAAGATCTGGATTCAATCGGGTTAAATGTCTTTTTTTATTTCGTAAACAGATCTTAGCATATCACTTTTACAATAAGTACAAATTAAAAATATCCCTTTAAAGTGACATTTCACGTTTATTTCATTTCTTAAAAGTAGCCTGGGACCCAATTGTATCGGTCTACTTATCTAAAACTAATGACAGCTGTGAAAATAAATAATTTTCCTTACTCATACAATGTCTTCTTGTAAAATAACATTTTTACTTCTACCATATCTAAAAATCCTTGTCAAAATCCCAGTTCTATAATACAAAAATGTCAAAAATCGGCAGCCATGTCAAATCTGGTGAATAATGGCGTCACCCCATTATATCGGTGCATTGTGATTGAATGTTGAAAAAGTTAAAATAATGACTGACAAACAGCATCAAAAAGTATTTAAATTGAATCTGCAGTTTCTTTTTGATAAATAGGTGTACACGTTTTTGGAAAATAACGAAGTTTCAATACTTTTTATCACTTTCAACATTGGCTACCTGTTTAAATTAACCAAAAACTTCCATTCGTCAGTTCAGTTTTAAAATGTTTGAATAATTATTACCTGATGAACAGATATTTTATAAAATCGGTACTGGTAAGATTCAGTGACCTAGTTGTTAATGTAAATAATCGGACGGTTGCTCTACGATCACTGTTTCACGAGATTTGCAAATAGTCCGATACAGTGGATAGACCGATACAATGGAGTGGCAGTATATGTCTTGGTGCAATGATTGTTTGTTCTAATGCGTAGAAATGCTATCAGTTTTTTGAAGTTGTTATTTATAAGCGTAAAATACGCCTTTAAGGTTGTGACAGAAATGACAAATTCTATATAAATCTGAACTATTGTCCACAACAATTTGTTTAATTTTAGCACAAAAATATATATTTCTCGTAAACGGTTCAATATTTTGGCTTGAAATTTTCAGACTGTTCATAAGAAAACATGTTTTTTCAGATAGAATAAAAGTAATATTTATGTAAAAATAATTGTGAAATGTCACTTTAACAGAAAATTATTACAATAAGAGAAAAGGATACATATCATTCGGTTATTTTTTCTTTTGTCTTAATATTTTTCCACTGCTACGGACGTCATAACAAGGTTTCTTTGTTTAGGTTATACATGTATTTGGTTATTAGAATCAATGGAATGACAATGCATCCCTTATGAAATAATACACATGTATCAAAACAACAATAAATTGTGTTTGCAACTAAGTATAAACATTTTGCTTCTCAATTTAAAAGTACTTGACCACCACGATCAGCAGCAATAAATGGACTATTCATCGTCCGTGTTCATAATAACAAACAAATATTTCCAATTTCACAAAATGACCGACTGAATCCTATGAAATGGATGCAATTTATTGGCATTACATGTAATGGTAGACTTCGCAGGTTGGCTGTAAAATAAATAATAATAATAATAATAATAATAATAATAATAATAATATCTTTATTTAACGAAGGTGACTTATTAAGACATCACTACAATACACAATATCATAATGATTAACTTATTTACAATAAGGCCTTCAAACAACATTCATACAAAAGTCAGTATTGACAATCACACAAAATTATCAATAATAATAGTTATCTGACAGATACTCGTAGGATCTAAATTATTGCATGTTATTGATTAAATAGTGTTTGATTTTTCCTTTGAAATTGGTCAGCTTTGGTTCGTTTCTTATTTGGATTGGAATTGAATTCCATACATTAACGCTGAAATAACTGAAGCTACTTTTGTATATATTCGTTCGAGGTCTTTTAGTCAGGATTAGATCGCTTTTTGTCTCTGATCGTAAATGATAGTTTTCATTGACTGATACTCGTACTAAGTCTGACATGTAACTTGGCGCATTGTTGCCGATTGTTTTATGGATAAGGACCGCAGTATGATACTTACATCTATTTTGAAAAGTCAGCCAATATAGCTCTTTAATTAAATAACGTTTCTGTAGGAAATCTTTTAGACTTACCAAGAATTAATTTGCCGATACGTCTTTGCAAAACAAATATTTTGTTTACATAACCTTGCTCAGGTTTGCCCCAAATTACACAACAATAATCCATTATGGGTAGTATGTATGAGTTATAGAAAAGCATTTTCATTTCGTCTGTTAAATAAAAAGTTATATGTTTGAACAGAGCTATTTTCTTATTCACTGCTTTACAGACAGAATCAATATGAAATTTCCAATTTAAGTGGTTGTCAATGTAAACGCCTAATACTTTCTGCACCTTCACGTTTTCCAGTGCATTACCATTTAGATTCAAACTTAGTTTTTTATCGTCAGTAAGTGCATGCCTCGAACCAATTAACATAATATGTGATATCGGATGAAAAACAATCTGCGATTCTGTATATGTGATTTACCATTTTATTTCAGTATTGTTTCTTGGTTTGTGTGTTTATGTTTATTCCTTATTTTAACAAATTGGAATTAATAAATCTTTTAAAAAATAATTGACGCATTTTGTTCACTTTAAAGGAGCCCATACTTGATATTTCATGCATGAGATCAACATCTAGACAGGCAGCATTGCATTAAAATTTTAGAGCTGTTTTTCACTATCTATTATGGTCCATTTCATATTTACGTTACTATAAAAAAAAGAAAGTGAGGGTAGATAAAGTCAAACAACGATTTCATTTTACAATGACCATATGAACTTCAATTGAATTTCCATTGGACAGATAAATTTTCCTTGGACAGATTTAATCTACCGATTTATGTTTTACCTGTTTTTATGTTCGTCAACCTAGCATTGGTGCCTTTAACTTTTATAATGAAGGAATGAAGGAAGGAAAATCACGATAAAGATTCTTTGAAGGAAAGAGAATGAAGAATTTCAAGTCGCCTTTCATACCGTACCAGTTTACATTCGAAAGTATTTCAGCCCGAGCGCGTCTTTTAATATTTGGAATGATTATCGCCCAGATATTAGGCCTGCTTTGTGTTTAAAAAACTTGACATAATATAAGAGACTATAACAAGTCTAAATTTGCACATGCCCTAGAAGTCCAAAGTAAAATGGTAAGGTATATGACACAGCATCAAAGTGTCTTTTATGCACAGGCAATATATACTGAATCGCACAGCTAACTCCTCACTTTTTATTTTTGTATAACCAAGTAATCGCTGAAGCAATCGCCTTGATTTTTCATATCTCAGTAGATGACCTATTTCCCGCTAATTTTAGTCAAAAAGAAATTCGATTTTACGAATCGATTACCTCGTCCAACGTGCACGTGCGTTTAACGATTTTGAAATGCATGCACATGCATCTTAACAAAAACAACATTAATTCACCATGTCTTTATTCAATGTTGATCGGGAGTAATAAAAAACATAATTTGGACAAATTTTATTAACGAAATGTTATTCAAACAACGTAACAAAGACGGGTCTAAACCGTCTCATGGTCGATACGATGGATGTGATCGAATTTTACACGTGTATAACAGTTTGCCGGTTAATAAAATCATTGCCTACATTCACAAAGAGCAATATTAAAACAAACTACGAAGGCATCATTTGATTTACACTATAACGTCACCAAAGTAACGTCAACACAATGAAACTAGTATCTTGTTCTTCGCCGTTTGCTCTTTTTATTACACGGCACCTGGAGCTCATAGAATCAAGTTAATTGACAATGAAGTTTTGGGGATAACATTCCAAGCTTGCACAAGCGTTTTCCAACTCCCGAAGTGTTACTAGACTTGCGTGCTTAATTTCTTATCCGACGTCATAACTCCTCCCAAAGGTGCTCGACAGGATTCAGATCCGCGGACTTCGAGTACTACGGAAGTACCCTGATACGATTCATAGCAAGCACCGAACGTGTAGCGGCAGCAGGGTACTTCCCTGGTGGTCGAATTCCCCGGATTTGAATCATTTTGAGCACCTTTGGTATGAGTGACCTAAGACGTCGGATAAGGAATTAAGTACGCCAGTCTCGAACACTTAAGGAGTTGGAAAACTCTTTAGCTCAAATTTAGAATGCTATCCCCCATGTTTTCATTATCTATTACATTAGTTCTATGCGCTCCAGATGCCATGCAAACGGTGGACATACAAGATACTAGTTTTATACTGTTGACGTCACTATTGTGACATTATAGTGTTAAGCAGGTGATTTCTTCGTAATTTGTTTCAATAATGCTCTTTGTGAACGTACGCAATGATTTTATTAACTGGCAAACTGTTTTACACGTGTACAATTCGATCGCATCCAACGTATCGACCATGTGACGTTTTAGAACGGTTTTTGTTACGTTGTTTAAATACAATTTCGCTAGTAAAACATGTCGAAACTATGTTTTTTATTACTCCCGATCAACATTGAATAAAGACATGGTGAATTATTCAGGTTTTTGTTAAAATGCATGTGCATGCATTTCAAAATCGTTAAACGCACGTGTACGTTGGACGAGGTAAATGACACGTAAAGTGAACTTGTTTTTTACTAAAATTGATGGAAAATAGATCATCTACTGAAATATGAAAAATCAAAGCGATTGGTTGAGGGATTACTTAGTTATACAAAAAACAAAAGTGAGGAGTTAGCTGTGCGGTTAAGTGTACGACCATTTAGATTCAGGAATACCCATCCTATCCGGAAAAAGCATTTTGGACATAGATGGTCGCGCCTTGTTATATCTGACATGAAGAGCGCCTTTCATGACAGCATTTCGTTGCGTGGAAACAGTCGTCCTACCAGCCTTTTCCTGTCAGCTCTGTCAAAAACATGTATGATCTCTGAAAGTATAAAGATAGAAATGTATGACACACATTGGATGCCATCTTCGCAAGCCAATGGTTACTACCTCCACTTTGTTCCTTACGAACAAAGTGGAGGTAGTAACCCTTGGCTTGCGAAGATGATTGGATGCATGCATCTGAACGGTTAGTGGTGAATTATTTCAACCGTATTCAAATCATTTTGCATCGCCGAGTGTGTGTAGCCATAAATGGTTTAGGAAATCATTGACACAAATAAGGAGAAAAACATAACCAACATTTTCCATTTTCTCCTTTTTTTGTAGCAATATTTTCTGTGCTATACACAGATCGTACCATAATGTTGTCTGTAAAGGCTATCAAACTGGACCACCATAATGTTTCGACGTTTTATGTTTTGCCTAAATGTAGATAAACACGCATGGATAGACCGATTTACTAATCTAACTATAGAAGGCTTGTCTTTAGAACTCCTTTTTCCGATAATGAGGACTACAATGGCATGTAAAATACCACAATTTATTTGGTATGGTCCACCCCTTTCCTCATAACTATTTTTGCTCTTATTGAAGGAGGTACATATAGCACTCAATTCATATTATCAAACGTTTAGGTGATCAGCAGGATCGAAACGTTACGCAAGTAGGCTCGTCAAGCTCTTGTTAGACATACCTGGTTTGTATAGATCTTAAAGTAGAGCATCCTTCGGGCTTACAGTATTCGAATTCGTCAGACTCATCAACTACGTCATATACTTCAGCTTTACCCGTACAGTAGGCAAAGGATCTGAAGCCAAAAGTATGTATTATTTCATTTGTATTAAAAAGATACAGACACAGAGACAGAACACAGAGAGACAGACAGATAGAAAGGAGAGAGACAGATCATTGATAAAGATGGATACAGAGAGATAGATAGAGCATTTTTCATGGATCCAGCAACAGAAATCACTTGAAAATTCCATTCTGTGTCTTGCAATGACAAACACAGTTTCTTTTTCGGGGAAAAGACAATTTGGTCTTTATAACATATTACATAGTGTAGCGACCTAGTTCTCATCGGGTCAAGCGAGGTCAAATGCACTGAGCTTCCATCAAAACTTTAAGTCATTTAAAACAGTTGTACATACTCATGAATACACAGATCGATGGCCTAACATTTATATTTCATCAATATGCATTGATTACCTGTTGTCATTTGGGAGTTATCTCTAGAAAGACAAAATGTAGTGTGCATAATTCCATGTGGGTAGAAACGGCGGCCATTGTTTTTTGTTTACATGTCGCATTGCATTATGGGTAATTTTAGACTGGAAATCAAGGTCAACCACCAGTTTGTTTTTATTTTTAAATTGTCATCTGTCTTTGAAGCCCGATTTTAGCCTTATTACTAGTCAATTCTTTATGCTTATATGCCAAAATCGTAAATTAACCACTTTTCTATGCATTTAATGCTTAATCTTGGTAACTTTCATTGAAAAAGTCCCTAGAAATGCACTTTTACTGCACTGGGTATCAAATTCCCACCAAATTCCCACATGATGCGGGAATTTTGCTGGAAGTGCGGGGTCTCTTCCAGCATTTTTCCCTACCACTGTGGGAAGAATTCGGCATCTTGATTGGCTTATAATGATAGACGAAACTGAGGGAAAAATCGTATGAGCCTAGTATAAATACGGTCTTCCCACAGATTTTTTCTGACTTCACTACAATTTTTTGGATAAGGAACATCGTGAATTAACTTTAGGTATTTAAAAACATTCTTTTTAGTTCTTTCATTAATTTTTGACTTTGGAAATCAATTCTAATTTAGTTTTAGGCATTTAAATTTGCACTACTGATTATTTTATCTGATTTTGCTCTGAAATTAAGATTGAATTGTAGTTAAGGCTTTCTAGCTTTGACTTTGAAATTCATTATTTATTTTATGAGTTGTTGATTTTAATACAGATTGTTGTCAAATTATTGCAGAGATATTTATTTATTTTTGTGGTAAAGTTCGAAATTGAAACTGTGTCTTTCGCTTCGTTATTTTGATCCTGAATTTAAATTTTGATTTTTAACCCTCCCCTTTGGCTGCAAATTTTTTTGTGAAGTCCAACCCCCCTTATTTCCCGCTAGCCATCCAACACCATGAAGGTTGAGTCGTCGAGCCACCATCGCAGCTTCCCCTAGAGCGCGAGCGGACCACTTGCGCGCTACAATAGTATTTTAAGACATACTTTAAATCATTGTTACACAAAAAGTGAGTATTTTATGGTTTGATTCCAATTTGTCACCATTCTCGTGTTCATGACAAGCCCCAATCCGTGAGTGCTATCCAATCTCGGAAGATTGTCCGTGAATTGAATTCAGTTTTCTTTGTCCGTGTGAGGTATTCTTTTTTAAAATGCTCAATTCTTCACAAGTTGGGTGGAGGTAAGTAAATAACAAGGATATTTTGGGTTACCGAGACTATCTACATTTGATTTGAAGATCTATTTTTGCACAGAGGTCATAGCATGACCTCAAAATCGCCAAAATTACCACTCGTCCGTGAACAGTATTCGCATATTTTTAGTTTGGATTCTCGTCGATAGAAATTTTGTGACAGAGTGTTTGCTGAAAGTACGGATCTTTGCGAGAATATCTTTGTACCATTAGGTCATAAATTTTGTGGGCCAGGACATGGGGTGTAACTTTCTGGATGACATTGCCTACAGATCAAGAAATATCCGCTTACCTTCAGAATTACTGCCAATTTAACCCGATAGTCGCCATTTTTCCGTGTGATGAATCCAAACTTAAATCACGTGATTGCCAACACTGGAAGGTTTTAACTATAAAATAATGAACAGTTTCACTCAGCAGAGTAGTTTCATTCAGCAAATTAATATATATAAAGCGAACCTCCGATTCAATTTCTTCTGATATAACAATTTGTATGATTTTCTACGATAGTTTCTGTTTGTCGGATAATTTGTTCAGAAGAAAGCAAAGGACGTAACCTGTGGACAATGCAAAATTTCTAGGGATGCAGTTGTCTCCCTTTTATTTGATATTTTTCTAAACAGCAAAATCTTGGACCAGGCTAATTTGAAAGCAGCCACAGAAGAAAAAAATAATTGATATCGAAAATAGGAAATGTGTATGTAATCATTAATGGCATAGAAAATATTTAGAAAAATGGAGAAAATACTGATTACTAGCAGTTTCTTCTTTTCTGTCGATGTTTCTTAGAGGGATGTCAAAGCTGTAAACAACAGGTCCCGGTTTCTCGAAAAAACTTAAGTATATTCTCATGAGAACATGCTCAACTTCAAAGGGATACTCTCCAACGCTGAAGGGTATTCGATTGAAGTTCACGAGGATTTCGTGCGATTTCAGCGCGGTGCTCAGATTTGAGCATGAGAACGTACTTAAGTTTTTTCGAGAAACCGGGGCCATGCCTTGCTTGGAGAAGGATAATGCACAAGATTTTGCTGACTGGAAAAATATTTAATAAAGGTCCCTTGCTTTCTTCTTAACAAAATGAAGAAATTATCTGACAAATAGAAACTGAATTGTTGCAGAAAAACATAAAACATGGCACGACGCAAAAGGAGAAAATCCTGGCTATCATTATTTTCTTTCTTTTGGCTCAATGTTTTCCCTACCCGTTTCTGTTAGCGACGTTGAAACAAAGTTTTCTTTTGGGAAAGAGTTGAATTATGAAGGTGAACTGAAAAGTCTTAAGTCAATCTCTTAGTCCTCCTTATTCAAAACTGCTGAGGAATGCATGTGAGTTCCATGTTCATTCGTCTGTCTGTCCGAAAACTGACTTTGAAAACAACGTGGGGGCTTAACCAGGTTCGATCCCCTGCCTCTCCAGTCTTTCGTATCAGACTTTTAACCCTTTCCAAAACGACAAAATCTTAGGGTCATTCAATTTGAATGCTGATGCAGACGACACAAATGATGATAATAATGATAAGATTTGTGTGCGATATATACTCCTCACAAAAAGTTAAGCAACAAAAGTAATTCTCTCAATATTATTTTTATACACGCGGACATTTTTGTACAGATTTGTTATTCGGGCAGCCATATCTATGCTTAAACACACTTAATAGAATACTGGATGTTATCGTCTCCAAAAACAGCTACGTGATTAGAACACACTCACCCCCAAAACATGCATGCAAAATGTGTCGCATATTCGGATTTCAAACTTGGCATTAGCTCCGTATGTGCTTAAAACGCGCCAATTTGACACCTCTGATGTCATCAACATTTGAATCATGCCAATACCTAACTTGACTTCAATTGAAGTGGCTCAAATTGTTGGAATGCTACAGGGTGGGGCAACCAAGACTACTGCTGCCTTTCACTTTAAATTTCATCGCAGTAATGACTGAAGAGCAATAACCCGATACAATCAAACTGGACAGATGTCAGAGAGACCACGTTCAGGTCGTGTAAGAGTAACAACACCTTGTGAAGACCGAAACGTTGCAACCTTAGTCCGTAGGAACTGGATTACAACGGCCAGATGGCTGGAAAATGACCTTCAGAGGGTGTCAGGAAACAGACTTTCCATCCAAACCGTGAGGAACATGTTTCACACAGAAGGTCTAAGGTCCAGGATACCACTTCAACGGATCCAACTTCCTCCAAAACATCGACGGCAAAGATTAATATTGGAACATCATAATCAAAACTGAGGGTCACTCGTTGGCGTCACAAACTCTTAACTGACTCGTCAAGATTCTGCCTTGATTCTAATGATGGCATGGCACGTATGTGGAGAAACGGTAATGAACGGTTTGCCGACTGTAACATCGCTGAACACGACCAATATGAAAGTGGGAGTTTGATGGTCTGGAGAGGTATCAGTGTTTGCCATAGAACAGAGCTGGTTGTCATCAGACGAGGTTCAATGACTGGTGTAAGGTGCATTTACGATATCATCATGCCTGTTATCATCCTTCTGGCACAGTAAATAGATCCAACTGTAATGTTAATGGATGGAAATGCCCGTCCCTATCGTTCTGGAATTGTGACTGAAGTTCTGTAGACCAACAACATCAGACATATAGACTGGCCTGCTACGTCTCTAGACCTTAATTCGATAGAACACACATAGGACATTCTTTGAGGGTGTGTCAATGGTCAGCATGTTCGCCCACAGGCTCTGGATGAACTGCAACAGGTCTTGCAGACAGAATGGATGATCAATCCACAACGGACATTAGACAGACTAATCTGCTTGATGCCAAGGTGTGTTCGGGCGTGTGTTGAACATCGTAGGGGTCATACCAGGTACTTGATGCTCGATCATGGCATGAAGTGGCCGGAAAACAACTTTTTACACAATCTGAACTGCTGGCGAGTGACGTTTTGCACCATTGTTTCGTCGGAACTGTTTTCGAGGACCTGTAACTTTGTTTTTGTTTGATGATTTTCCCAATCATTTAACGTAATTTGTGTAATAAGACCCCAACTTTGTATTGTATAAAACATAGATCATTAGATGTGATAAAACACATTTGAGAAAGAAAAGCATCTTTGTTGCTTAACTTTTTGTGAGGAGTATAGTTAGGAAAATATTGAGTCAAAAGGAGAAAATGCTGATTATCAGCATTTTCTTCTTTTGGCTCAATGTTTTCCCAATGCTTTTGTACTAGGGACGTCAAAACCAGGTCGTGTTTGGGAAAGGGTTAACCGAAGTTCACTCTCCGTATGACCTTAGCTTATGAGTGGGAAGTGAAATTCCAGTTAATACAGTTTGACGTCTCTAAATATGCTACAGAAAGGGTTTGGTGAACATTGGGGAAACAGATTAACAGTATTTTCGTCTTGTTCCCCAATTGATATGAAAAATTTTCAAATCAGATGTTTTCTCCAAACTGTTTCAAACCGGGACTTCAACACCGGAGCATGCAGAGGCCGGTATTATCAACTATCGTGCGACAAATTCATCGTAATGATTTCCCGTCCAACATCGTCGTACGATAATTGATACCGGTACTATATGGGCTCGGTTAGGAACCTTCTATCCGGACGAAAATTTTCGATCTGATCAGATTTATTTATCTTTGGAAATAAGGATATTTTGTTAATAATCTAACCATTTCCTAAACAGCAAAATGTTTGGGTCCTCCAATTTCAATGTTGCTGCAGACGACAAATTGGAATAATTGGGCGCTGATGAAAATTTGATTCGTTTATTATATAGTCAGGAAAATATTGAGACAAAAGCAGAAAATGCTGATTATCAGCATTTTCTTCGTTTGCCTCAAGTTTTCCCAAACACTTTCCACAAGACACGGTCTGGTTTGGGAAAAGGTTAAAAAGCACGAAAAGTATGGGGCCGTTTTTCATTTCTTTCCAAATGTAGGCATACTAAATTAATAACAGTTATGTCCGCTCCCTGCCGACTGAATTTTGTTTTATTACAGAATATTTAAATTATACACGACTTACAAAAGACCTATACAATTTCTAAATAAAGAAATATATATCGGCAAAATATCGATGTGTTTTATAATAGAACCGAAAATTGTTTATCGGAAATGCGGCACTAAAGAATGTTCCTATTATGAAACCACATACAACCCCTTTAAGTACGTTTCCAAACTCGGTAAAATATTTTTTTGTTTACAAACTGTCAAATAATAATAATAATAAAAGGTAAAATAAAACTTGGATCGGCGCGTGTAGAATATGGGTCTTTTGGATTCGCCTCCGTCTCTTGTATAATTTATTCCTTTGAACTTCGGTGTTTTATTTCATCGGGGAGCTAAGGAACGATATCGAAGTTTGACTTACAATACTTTATGTAAGACTTTAGGAATTGTAAGTAAAAAATCCCTAAGACAAACATTCTTGCGAAAAACTAGAAAAATCTATAATCATATTTAAGACGAGGATTTAACTGAACTCTTTCCCAAAACGAGAAAAAAAAAACGGGAGAATGTTCTTATTCGGAAACTACTTTGACAGACGACGAAATATATAGTGATTAACGAGAGGGCTTGAATAATGAGATCTAGCAAAAAACTAAAATGAAGCTAAAGAGAAGGAGCTGGTTATCAGTAGGCCTATTTTCTTTTTCTTTTTTTATTGTTTTTTTTTTTTTTTTTTTTTTCTTTCCTCATTATTATCTATTTTATAGACACGTTGAAATTGGTGTATGTTTAGTAAAGGGTTAAGTTAAAGTCGGCATGGACAGTGACTGATATATAGTCCATGAGCCAGGACCAAAATTTTGGCCGATTATTACCACTCGGAGGGAGTAAATCTTTTTGCACTTTTTGATTAGTCTGATATCTATACTTTATGTTTCAGTATGATAGCAATGCCAGAATGGTAGCTTATGCCTCGAAAAACCCTTGTTTTCAGAGGTACCCTTTACTCACATCTTTTTCTTTGGATTTCTGATGGAATAAGATATGCATTGGTTCATACCCGAACATATTTCTTTTTGCAAAATTCCTGGTTTACAATTGGGATAAAAGATAGGGCAGCACATTGAGAAGGTTTACAGGGATCTTAACTGTTACTTATTGCGTTCTTTTAGTGTACGCAGAGAACCTCGTACTTGGGCTAGAATTCTAAGGAAAAACTGGCAAATAAAAGTGCTTTTTTGGACAAATAAAGCCATTTTTAAATCTGTTTGCACTCTTTTATTTGCCTAATATCTAAGGGATGTGTTTCGCTAATATGTCAATGTCAGATTGGTAGCTTATGCCCCCAAAGCACTTGCTTTAAGGGGTACCCTTTACTCACAAAATTTTCTTCTGTCCTCTGGTGAAGCAAACATGTATTGGTTTAGCACTGAACATTACTACTTTTGCAAAGCTCTTGATTATTAATCGTGATAAAGTATTGGGCAATGCAATGAGAAGTTTAGCAGTAGTCTAAAATGACACTTGTTTAATGTATTTTGTGTACGCAGAGAACTTATTACTTGGGACTCGAATTCCCAGGGAAAAAGCAAATGATGGTGCACATTGAACAAATTCGACCAGTTTTGTATCTTTTTGCAATTTCTGAATTGTCTGTTACCATATGACATTATTTCATAATTATATCAATGTCAGAATGGAAGCTAATACCCCCGATAAAGACTTGTTTTGAAGGGTACACTTTACTCGCACGTTTTTCCTTGGATCTCTAATGAAACAAAACAAGCTTATGTTCGGCCCTTTATATTAACTCTCTTGCAAATTCTTGATTTCTAATGGATATATGGACTGGAGAAGTATATTGAGAAGTTTTACATTTGTCTGAAATGTCATTTGTTGTGTGATTCTAGTGTACACAGAGAACTATTACTTACACTCGAATTTTCAGAAAAAGAAACAACAAAGAATGTTGCTTCTTGGACAAGTAAAGTCAGTTTTGTTATCCAAATGATTTTTAAATTAGTACAGTTATCAGATTATACCCGGTATCATATGAGCATGATTTTGTGTCCAGCTATTTTTGGTTACATCACAAACCATTTGGTATCCAACAAATACTGCTTTTAGACGTTTTGTTGATTACAGAATTTACATTTATTGTAAATAAAATAAATGAACATTCGAGTCTATAAAGCGTCTAAAATACAGTATTTATTAGATACCAAGGCCCGGTTGTATAAACATTGGCTAGGGCTAAGTAAATGGTTAAATATCTATTTTGATTAAAATTAACTGTGTTGTCAAAACAGGTATTTAACCACTAGTTAGCACTAACCGAAGTTTATACAACCAGGCCAAGGTGGTTTGTGATGTAACCAAAAATAGCTGGATACGAAAGTAATAATGACTTTGTTAGCATAATTTTTTAATCACCGTCGATCAGTGATAAAAACATAACACCTATCAAATAATTAAAAGTAAATTCTTCATGTAATGTTAGATTACTTCAAATCACGAAAACATACACAGTACAAGTAACTATACCAACTACTGTTTTATGCTAAATACGTAGAAACTCATGTATTATTTGAAAGAGTACACAGAAGACCTAATTCCTCATGAAATAAAATAAGACAAAGGGAGGGAGAAATAATTTAATTGTGAAACTAAATTAGTTGGAGCGATTGACATTGTAAGATTTTTCAGTAAATCGTTTTGACAGATAGCCTGTGCTGAAACAAATTTTTATCCATATAGAATTGGTGTTTAACGTAACTCGGTGAGTCATCTAAATTATAGTATCAAACAAAGAGTCAATACGGCTGTATTATGTATATGCTTTCTATGGAGAAATACGATTGTGATGTTTCTATAAAATATATTTCAATAGAAAAATATAACCTATGCAAACAATGAGTTCCCCTTTAAAAGCCCCCTCCCTCTTTTTGCCTTAAAACTCAATATTTGCAGTGGAAGGATAGACAGGGTACTCTCCTGGTATATTTGTACAATGCATAAAAAACTATATTATAACATATTATGAAAATTTTCCTTAGTTAATGTGATTACAAGCAGTTCACTTGCTTTTCCCGTTTTATCTATTTGGGAAGAAAAACATTTTTTATCTGAATCTTGAAATTAAGGCGAGAGTGATTACATCAATTGTTTCGCAAGGTATACTTTGAACTATACAGCACATGTAATGTATGGAAAATTTGGAAATTGTGTTAGTCATTTTGTCAGGTATTAATATGCATAAAAATACAAGTGTTGGGACTTTGTAATTCTTATGTTACATGTAACACGGATAAACATATTGGCCATGTGTTATTTAATTCAATTTCATATTCGTGTGAACATATGGTCTAATTATACACTGTACTTGACTTCAATATACGAAATGGTTCGAGGAAAAGGAAACAACACAAACAACACGGCTACAGTACTGCCAAGCATCTTTGCCGAAAGAAAAATGTTACAAAATAGCTTTTTGAAACCAAACTGTCTCGGAACTGATCAATGATAAAGAAATAAAACCTCGTAACAATTCCGTACATAATCAAATGAATCCAGTTGTCATTTGACGTAATATATTAATCCAGCAATGTAAGATATTATATAAAAAATAAACAGATGCTAGAAAACAAAATTATATTTACAATACAATATAGCAATGTAAAATTGCATCATGAAGAGTTAAAACGGACAGTTGAGAAAGCAAGAGCCGCTACACGGGTTCCTTTACAGTGCATATCTACTGCAGAAATAAATTGATATGAAGTGAAAGAAATGATACAAAGAAAGCAATGCTGATGTTTTGCATTCGAAGCAAACTGTTGAAATGTAGTATCATGACATTTGGCAGCGATTTAAACCTTTGGTTTTACTATCACTAAAATCACATGTGTAAAGAATTGAAACGCTTGGTATTCTTTAAAAAAGCTTCATGTTATTCATCATTTAGACGAGTTGATATAACGAGGAGCGGACATGTCGTCTGAAATACATGGCAATGAAATACTTTTGTCATTCTTCAGCACTTGCTATCAGGGATGTTAAGTGCTTGTGAGAATTCTTATATCCCGCCGTTCATTTCTTTGTAAATGTTCTTACTTGCAGAAGGATAAAACCAAATTACTAGTGGTCTTAGTTTAATTTATGATAGCATGTGTTCATTCATACATAGCTCTGAGCGTTCAAAGTACACAATCAGCAAATCTGTCTAATGTGCCGTTTACCGAAGTTATACAGATATTTACTAGAAAGAGCATATCACTCTGCATAAGTTAAATCGTTTGAAATAGAATAGTATATCTACACAAATTGTACATAGGAAAGACATTTTCGAGCATCCAAAAAGTTGTTTTTAAAATTGTATGTGGTTATATTCACTGTATGAATAAACTTTTATTTGGAGTTGGAACCAAAATCAGAATTGTTTCCCCACGATTTTCAGAGTTGATGTAAGTATATGCACAAGTCCGAACACTCATGTGATATTGTCGACTTGTCAATGTTATCAATTGACCCAGAAACATAGAAGGCTGTCGAGTTTTTTTTTTTGAATTTCATTTTCTTGTTGTCGTGCAAAAAATACTTTATTTTGCAACACTTGTTACAAAGTCGAAATGTTTTTTTCAGAATAAAAAAGAAAGAAATTATGTTCAAGTTTATTTCAGTACTACTTTAAATCATGCATCTCAATTTGGAATTTATATACCTGTCTTTAAATAGGTTAACTCACACGTATTGTAATATGTAGTTATATATGAAACTGGAGGACAAAGAAAGGACTTTCATTCTTTCTCTGTCCTTTTCCCGTAATGGAAATCACACAATTAGCGATAACATTATCACGAGGGCAACTCTACAAATAATTCTTAAGGATTTTTTTTCATTAATACGTGCGTAGATATGATAAATCTACTCGTGGATTTACACATATGCTTTATCATGCAGAAGGATCATTGCCTGAGCAGTCCTACTGTTAGTATGAAACTATTTTGCAATCTTTTTGCTGTGAATATATTTGAGGTGATGGTTATAATGAATATTAATATGAAACAGAGGGTAGATTGGAGCGGTATTTGGTGTCTAAGAGTTCAGATTGCAGACAATTTAAAGGCTGTGTTGATGAAGAGATTTTATTAGTGCTATTTCTTAAAATCCGTGCCAAATCAATATAACAGACTGAAAGATAATAGCATATTTTATCTGTTCAAGTCAAACACGTACTAACATTAATCTTAACCGGCTTTATGCTTAATACATACTAAAGGGCTTGTCAGTGAAAGTAAATGCATTAAATTCATTAACAGGTACCTCAGAAACCAACGACTATTAAGAAACAAACTTCAATAGGTACCATCAATACTATTACTATAGATCGTATGCTGTAGTTAATGTAGGAAGAGGTGAGATGACAATAATTTGCTTACAGACAGACAGAGAGACATGTAGATGGGTGGCGATTTGATATTTATAATGTAATACGACCATTGGGCTTAAAAACTGCTCTTCTTTTCACATGTCCAGACTCAGACTCAATATAAAATATACTATAAATAATAAACCTACGAACAATTTTTTTAAAATATACAAGACGTTTTTTTTGTTTTTGTTGGGTTGTTTTGGCAATGTTTTGTGGTTCTTGCATTTAATCATAAACAATGGCATATATATAAGACAAATTAGAAATAGACATATAGTAGAATTAACAAAGAAATGTATTCTCTGTGTACACTGTAAATATCTGTTTTTTTTTGTTGTTGTTGTTGTTTTTTTCTCACTTCCCAACCTTAATCTTATTCATGAAAAAACGAAAAAAAATCCATTTTACAGTATTCTAATCTTGTAAGAAATAAATGTAATATCTGCGAAAGAATACGCTCATACTTAGTGTGTCCAGATGATATGAATGTGTAAAACGTAATATATTATCAACCACAGGCTTTATTTCAAAGCAAATGACACTTGCTTTGGATGTCCATTCATTAAAAGAATGATGTTTTAGGCCTAAACTTAGAAATAAATCAACGAGATTTTAAGTATAGGGTTAAATGTATAGGTTGGTGTATTGACATAAGATGTTGTCGCCTTGTATACACTACATGTAGAATTACCCCAATTAAAACACCTATTAATTTGCTTGCAAACGACATAGTTCATATAATTGTATGATATCTATTTCATTACAAATATATGATTTTCTAGTGTAGAACTTCTTATTTATATTAAACCAGTTGTTCATTGTTAAATTAAGTTAAAGTAAATGTGCATGTGAGTTCAGTTTTGTTTAGTAATGTAAATTCCCATTTTGCACTGAATTTTTAATATGTGTACACAGAACGACCACCTATGCTTTATACAATGTTTTGGAATAAATTGGGAACACTGGCAATGCATAAGGACCAGCTTAAACAGCTTGAAACACTGAGAATCCGTATTTAAACGTAGGTACGAACTTTTCAGGGTACGAATCGGCCATATTTTCTTCGGTCTCTCGGGACTCTTTCCAAGGTTCTTGTGTCACGAATCGGGCTTGAATCAATCACTAGACATCAAAAATTATATTTGTGAGTCCTAATATGTAGTTAGATGCATTTTGGCTTCCGAAAAGTGAAAAATTGTCAAACAAAAATGCGTGTATTACGTTCGACGATGGGGCCGGTATATTGTTTTCTGAATTATAGTCTAAAAAGACCATATAACTGAGTTTTGATAAAATGAGACTAAAACTAAGATCCCAAAGATTGTTTGGACATAGAACAAATTCACGAACAACTTTTTAATTTATCATACACGTCCGAAAGAAATCGCATCAACTTTTTCATTTGTGACAGACTGGAAAGGGGGTGGGTTCAGAAAGTGGTGATTTTCTCGGCATAAGCTACCAATTTCGGACTGCTATCATACCAATTAGTTAACTACACATATCAAACTACTCAGAAAGTGCAACAAGAATTACTCCCTCCAAGTGGTAATAAAAAGTTGTCTGGCTCATGGACTAATAATCACATGGCAACATGACGATACTTGCACCACGTGGTTTTAACGAGGGGCTTCGGATATTTACGGAAATCGGTAACCGATATATATTACATAAACGGCTCTTGGTCGTCGTTGATTTTGTCGTCTTCAACAAGTTCAAGTATTGACGCATGAAAACAAATTTCTGTGCAAGTCTAGTTTTTAGAACGATCTAGGCCGATGTTTCTGCGACCTTTCTGGACGCCCATGCATTGCGCGTCTTACGACAGTTTTGTACTAGATCTAGCTAGAAATGCACATTAATTTTACATGTCATATGGGTCAAAACAAAGTATTGTTTATTATTTTAGCGTGCACCCGTAAAATAAATGATACATCTGCACGGTGCAAGCGTATTATAAATAGGCCTACGTGCGCTCTAAAATGAACTTTTGATCCCTTTGGCACACCATACACCAATCATTGGTGCTTTTTAGGGACTATGTACAGTCCGCTTCTGCGAAGATAAATGCGTCATCCTGGAGATTTCAGATGTAGATCTAAGGCCTGTGCGATATCCCTCTTCCTCTTCCAGAAGAGCACGTGATAGAAGAGGCTTAGTCACGTGACAGAAGACGTGCAGAAGACAGAAGACCAAAATTAATCGAACATGTCTTGAAAATGGAAGTTACTTATCTATCAAAAAACTGTTCAAAATGGAGGAACTTAGAATGACCATCTCCAATTCGATAGACTGGTTTCCATTCCTGGTACTACTACTTTGTAAGGAGAAAGGCACTTCTTTTTCAAAAGCACAAGTTTTGTACGCGTTTTTGGTCCTGAAATTAAAACAAACTAGTTGTAAACAAGCGATTTGAAAAAAAAAATGAATTGTTCATGATATACCGTGGGGTATATCCAGATGAGGTTCGGGGGGTTCATAGTATTAACCCCCTCTTTAGCATAATTGATTCATTTTCATACAAAAAATCAGTCAAATTGTGTAATTCTATGACCCCCTACTTTTATTTTCGATTCCGCCTTGGATCCGCCGCAGATATATAGATCTAATATTAGATAGTCAGACAAATGGAGAAAAATGTTTTCTCACTCCTTTTCTATTGTTAAAGCCTGTCGGGTCTGTCTTTTTGTTTGTTGGGGGGGGGGGGCAATTTTTCAGAACGTCAGAGCAACATGCGGACATAGTTTTTTCCCTTTTTTTCTTTTTCCTTTTTTCGCTTTGTGGTAACGTTAAATATTGTGTTAGAAACATTGTCTTGACGTAGGCGAGGGGTCAAAATAAAAAAAAAGTTAGGCTACATTAGAATTCGGTATCCATTATGATGCCATTTTCGAGCAAGAACAGCAGTGAAACGATTTCTAATCCACTTAAATTGTTTGTACACGGTATCAACATTCACTACTTTATAAAGAGATTGGACGTCATTCGCGTCAATACGATCACGCACACGTCTTCCTTAAATGCTGTGTGTGTGCTCTATGGATGACAAATCAGAAAGAAAGGGATGATAATGGGAGTACATCAATGTTGTATACGCTTAATTTGGCTTAAAGCATTTAGGACTCTATGCCAGTCAAGTCTGGTGCGTTCATGATGTAGCGTAAGGGAAATTACAACGTATGATCAACGTCTAGTAACCGTTCATCTGTGAAAACGATCACGGATGATAAGTGTAGATACTCTATGTTGAAGTTCCAGTGGGAACCACTCGGAAGTTTTGGTGTCGATATGGAACATCTTTGTCGTGACGTTACGAAATTATGACGATCATCTTCTCGTGGCCTTTTTCTACGACGTCCTTGACCGGGACTATCTCAAACCACAAAAATGGCTCACATAGCATCCTCAAACTGTTACTTATGCTTTGAGATGCGCAAAATTTAAAAAGACATCTTTATCGCCGGCTCTGCCACGGAGGAACACATTAGCGATATAACGTCCTTCTAATGTAAGTCTATGGCGTAGTCCCACAACGTTGCAGAAAATTCTTTTTAGTGGCCTTTTTTCATTCTGGACAAAGACAATTATGTTCATACCTAAATGTTTTCTAGAATTATGCTCCATACACATGAATACCATGGCAGACATGAAAACCGGAAATGCGCACCTGGAGTGCGAGACACACGCGATGGTGGTATGAAATTCATCTGTTTGTATTCTCTAGCTATAATCTATTCATAATTGTGTATACGTTTGATTTTATGCCAAAACAAAAATATTTTGGTTACTACAGATTTTTACATTTAGTTGCTAAACTTTTTTTACTATGTATATAAATCATTGATTTTACATACAATATTGCCATGTCATGTATGCGTTTAAAGGGTAGCCTACATAATAAAGTTTCGTGTCATGCGAAAAATAAGAAAAAAATAGACGTCATTACGTCTTTTTGACGTCATCAAATTTTGGCCATTTTTCAAAAATGGTGCTTCCCATTGACATGTGCCAAAGTGCTTGAACAAATATTTATCAATAAGCGTCATCAGATCTATGAAAAAAACAATATCCTTATGATGTAAACTCAACACAGGCACTTACAAAAATCTGACTTTACTATAGATCATAAATTTTATTCTCACAATTTAACAGTATGGGCACCTTTAAGTCCATCACTATTAACTTGACCCTTCTGTTTTTAGGACGAAAATTGTGACTTTGAGGCAACTTCAAATAGAGTGCACTATCTGCATGAAATAAAGAAGAAATATATTTCCAGCATTCAAGCAAAATGCTGCAGATTTAATGCCCTTTGATTACGGCAGGATGGTGCTACGCCCCACACTTCTAGAGAAGTTAGTGCATGGCTTGAGAAAGCATCTGGGACACAATGGATCTCATACAGGTCAGATAATGTATGACTTAAATTGCACTCCCAAGACCTCAGTCCGCTTGAACTTTTCTTTGATATTTCTGAAAGAGCATGTACGTATAACCATGTCGTAATATCCACAGAAGAATTTCAATATGCTTAGCATTCCATTGTGAAAACGGTATATTTCATCGGACACATGCTATTGGATCATTACAAACTTTAAGAAACAAGTTGACGTCGTTTTGCAACATGGATGACGTCTTTTAGAATATTTTGAAGTATAGCTGTTCAATATGATTAAGATTGAATTTGTGTCAATCCTGAACGCAAATATATTTTTTTTTTATATCAAATAAAACTTTATTATGTCTATTTTCACATTGTTCATTTCATTTAAATGTACATTTCTTAATTTAAACATACTTAAGGTATCCAAACCCTCAAACCCACCAAAGAGTCAGATGCGAAATTTGAATTGTGCCAGAAATTCCTAAACTGTGTTACATTTCCATTCTAAATACAAACCTAAGCATTTTGTACGGTTTAGAATTTTGAATTAATGCATACTTATGGAAATATTTGACATTTTTAAAAAAAAAATACCTACCTTGCATATGAATATAGATCTAGATTAAAATATTATTTGTAAATTATTTTCTCCTTGAACCTTAATCCTGAAATCTGGCACGGTGAATCAACTTATGTGAAGTGTATTTACAAGTGTGTTTAATTTAATACATTTCGTATGGCTAGAAAGTGGTGATTTTTTTAGGGTCTGTAAACCTTAACTGGCTTAAGCTTCGAAATGGTAACACATAATAATAATAATTATGAAACAACCTGTATAATATATTATCCGGAGCCCCAATTCAATTCCTTCTGTGGGTGCTATCCACAATACACAGGTGGTATGGCTTTAATTTGATCGGGTAGATGTATAGGTAAATTTTCGTAGTTGAACAAGGAAGCCCGCATTTCGATCAATAAACCTCCGATTGTCTCGTGCTATAAACAAAATAAACAACTCACCTTCATACGGAAATAAAAATCAACAAAATTTCGACATGTGAGAGCCGTGGATTTTATTTAACAATGTGATAGATTTAGAATTTTTTATTTATTTTTATTGTTTTTCGTTATTTTTGGTAAAAAGCAACAAAAGCGCTGGTTCGCTGTTGCTAAACATTTTCTACCAAGCTCGTGTTTTTGTTAAGTTTTTCAACGAGAAATGAAAATAAATGGTTTGGATGTGATATTCGGACTTTGTGTGCTGTGGCTGGCCATAGGTAAGATATTTTTATCATAATTATTTAGACGACGACAATGAAAGAAACTTTCGGTTTATACCCGACCAAGCGGCTGTTGACTCAGATTTTCAGAAAATTACAGACGAAATTTGGCGGTAAAATTACAAATTTTCTCTCTTGTAGAGTTTTAAATTGCTCAAAATGTTTTATAAACGTTATTCAAAATTGACAAGGACAACGCCACAAGGCATAGTTTCGCTAGTTTAGTTGTTCGCAAACCTCCAGGGATTCTGGCTAAAACAAAATAGGCCTATCTTATTCTGTCGTCTCAAAACAGAGAAATTTCAAAGAAATTATGGTTTTCATTGAGAAGCTGTATCAAATACTTTGATACAATACATTTTGCTGAGAAATTTTCTCCTTTTGCCTCACTATTATCCCAAGCCCTTTCTATCAGGGAGATTAAACTTCTTACTTGGGAAATTTCTGGGTTTAATACTGTCTGCACAGGTCTAAGAATGTGATTAAAAATAATAGAGTAGAGGAGGGTAATCCCGACATGCGCCCAATTCCGACACTTTTTGAAAAAAGGTCATTTGTATTGCATTATCTTTTGAAGAAATCAACAACTTTCTGTTTTAAACATTACGTCATACATTTTTCCAAAGTTATATAATGATCATTGACATGTAAAGGCATGCTTTCTTAAAAAATCAAGGTTAAAGATAGACCACCCTGTTTGCGGAATTTTAAAAAATGCAGTCTTATAGATTTCTGTAAGAGGGGTGTCCTGAAAAAGTAAAAATAAATTCATGAACAAGTTATCTTCCTCGATAGATTTTTGTATAAGATGAACATATAGACAATTCTCTATTATCCTAGCCGTCTAAAAACAGTATCAGAGCGTTATCTATTCATAAATCATGGTGTCGGGGTTGGCAGTCTTTTTTGGCCAGAGAGTTTAACTCCGACACCATAAGTGAAAATTAGAGGAAATTTCCCACTCTCGCTTACTAAATCTTTGCTATATTTGGTAAGTTAAAGAAATGTGTAAAATCAGCTTATTCAAGCTTATGGCTACACATTAACATATAGATTTGCATATTTTTTTCCCATATGTTCGCATCATTTTTCTCAGGTGTCGGATTTGACAGAAGCCTCACAGTGTGAGTTACGAGCGAAATTATATTCCGTCTATAACCCAATTTCTAATTGAGAGAAAGGTATACAGTATATGTCTAACAAAAGAAAGAATGGTTTTCTTCCCCTTTCAATCCTAATTTCTCTGTGACATTGCATCACATAGCTCATTTTGCTTCAATAATATGTTTGGTGTCGGGTTTGACCGAAAAGTGTCGGATTTAAGATGCTTCATATGTGGTAGGAATTCGGTTGTACCATCATTGTTTATGGCCAGAATACGCCGTAGAGTACACAAATTTGTTGCATAAAGGTTAGTTCGAGTAAGGCCGACACGAAATATGGCCTCATATAAGTAGTCAAAGAAATATATTGATTTTTCCCTTAAAGTGTCGGGAATACCCTCCTCTACTCTACCACTAAAATATAAATCTGGACTTACAAAAAAATACCAGTCCAATATTTGTGGTGTAGAAAGGGTTTAAAGGTGCGTTTACAGCAGTGTTCAAGTGTGTAACTTGCCACCAAATTTTGTTTACTTGTTATAAATTTTGTCTCTAAACTGTAATGACTTAAGTGCATTGTAAACTCTTAAAAATTATTGTTTCGTAACTTCTTGATAACTTATATAAAATTTCTGAGACAAAGTCTTTATATATAATATATTAATTTCTGTGTCTTGCCATGACTAACTGAGCTTTTATAAGTCATTTAGTGGTGGTAGGACAGTTAAACTTATTTAAGTCCAAGGATGGAGCCCAGACTCTCTCTCAATTTTGTAATAAAAAAGCTTATCAAACATGTTTTTTGCAATTTGTCATGCAGCTCAAAGCATGAAGTCTACATCTACATTGGTATGCTGTCAAGCTTCACTGTTATACAATCAGTATTGTTACTGATAACTACGTAATTTCTTTTTTTACAATGTTTTGAAAGCTTATAAGATCATTAGGGAAATCAGACTATTTTCAAGTTTCAATAGAATGGTCGATATATTTATAATGAAAAGGAAATTATATTTTCATAAATAATGGGATTGATTTATTTTAAATAAATGGGAAATGACTGAAATCAATAAATCAGTGTGTCCACTGAAAATTTTGACTGGGGTTTTTTGTACCTCTTGGTGGTTAAAGTTGGGGGTACAAAAAAAAAATTGGGGGTACAAGAAAATTAACACTAAATCTAAACAGTTATTCACTCTAGGTATTGATTGGGAAAGGGTGGAGGCATTTTGTTCAGCATTTTTTCTTTTAATTACAAATCAATCAAATTTGAAAAGCTATAAAGATTGAAATCTTTTCAGATGTCAAAGGAAGTTCTATGAAGCAGTTTCCGTTTTCAGCTGAGCCTCTAATAATAAATATCTACATCATTCCCTTTTCTCCGTCGGAACAAAGCCAGTCGAACTGGCAGAGCCATGAATTTTGATTTTAGATTCAACAATGGATGATGGTCCTTACTGAGTGTTTTCTTCGTCGTTTCGCCTATATTTATGTTGATTCTGATTGAAATTAAAGACCGATCGAAGTTAAAAAAAAATCCAGTTTGTTTAGTAGATGCCATGATCATGCAGACGCTCACAATGATACAGCGTTTGGTTGAATAGATCCCCAAAAACGCAATATCTTGGCCAACTACAATTAGCGGAAAAATTAGAGGGATCAGAATGACCGAATTTGGCAGTTTCGGTTTTATTACTCGGCTATCAAACTTCTTTTTTCTTTCGTAAATAATGGGGATAATTGTCATCTTATTTTTGTAATTGATGCGGGTTCATTTCGCGTACGTTCTTAGACGTTTTGGGTGAGAAAGTAGTACGTGATTTTCGTTCAAATTACGTGATTCACGTACATTTCTACGTGATCGGACACCCTGATAAATATATAGCTGCTTTTTAACAAAATCCTTGTAACAGTAGCAGATTTTTGTTGAAAAGCGACGGCATTCAAATGTCTTATTATGTAAATCGTCGTTGTAAATGCAAAACCTCGTATCTTGTTTTTGGAGAATTTTAAAGGGGAGGGAAAAAAGTGTAATAACTTTTCCAAAATTGAAATGTTTTACATGAAATTTGGAAATATTGTTCATTATTGTCATTAATACTGATCAGTAAGAATATCTCAAAACCTGCGAGAATTGTCTAAACTGGACACGCAACTTTGTACTTTGAAAATTGCACGAATCGACATTCGAGGTTTTGCATTTACACCGACGAAATGCTTTATTCAAACAAAAGAAAAAAAAAAACCACCTACATTTATTAGTAAACCAGGAATCAGGGTTTTAATCAGCAATGTTTAAAATATAGGTAATCATGTAAAGACAAGTTATTAATTTTGATTTTGATTCAAGCTTTTAAATATTTTTGTGTAATTCAATGTAATGAAATGTACAATTAATCTGATTAGCTCAAAATAGTTAATTCTTTATTGTGTTATAAAACAAAATTGACCCTTTCCTAAAAGACAAAATAGGGTGGTTCTATTTTGAAAGCTGCCATAGATGACAAAATGGATGATCATGTTCTGAAAAAAAGCATTTTTGTATAATATTACATAGAAAATATTGAGACAAAAGGAGAAAAAGCTGGGTATCAGCAATTTATTCTTTTTTGCCTCAATGTATTCTTAGGCTGTGTCAATTAGGGACGCCAAAACCAGGTCTTGTTTGGGAAAGGGTTAATCTTCATATTGTGGGATTGAAGCTAATTTGTTGTAAGGCCCATAGAGATTTATTTGAACTTACTATATTTTTACATAATTATTCCGCAATCAGGGTGCTCCTCAGAATGATTTGAAACTGTAGTGGCATTTTATATAACCTTACAATGCAGGGTTTATGCAAATAATCGTGTATAAAAACATAATGGAAAAAGAAGAAATTGCTCAATTTGAGCAATTTCTTTTTTTCCTATTACCGGTATGTTTTTATGCAGATTTGTTGTATAAAATGCTTTATCCATCAGTTTTTAACATAAAATACCTCAAAATTCCTCTATTTGATGACCATTTTGAAGAAATTAAGCTGTGGGGTACTATTGAAGCTGTAGGGGCATTTCACTTAATTACATGAAGCTGTAGTGGGGCCGATACAGCTTATTGGGCTGGGGAGAACACTGGCAATATAACGCGCAAACATGTCAATGCCAACACCCCTGACACCAGAACATTCATGAACATTTTGTTCTGATTTTACTTTTACACAAACAATCACTGATTACTTTACAATATGCAAATTGCAAAGATGAACTCTTTGAATCTAAGGAGCAATTTTGCTTACCATTCATCTTTTATATTCAGTTAACCCTTTCCCAAACGACAAAATTTTAGGGTGATCCAATTCGAAAGCTGCTGCAGACGACAAAATGAATTTTGATAAAGATAAGATTTGTGTATGATACAGCTCAGAAAATATTGAGACAAAAGGAGAAACTGCTGGTCATCAGCAGTTTCTTCTTTTGTATCAAAGATTTCCAAAGCCATTATATCAGGGACGTCAAAATCAGGTGTTGTTCGGGAGAGGGTTAAATATATAATTGCATAACATTCATATTTTATATTGCCCTGTCTGAAAGTCATTTCAGTTAGGACCAGTTTTAAGTGTCGCTATCTAAAATTGCTTTACTTAAACACCAATGAAAAATACTGAAGCAACTCTTGTCACATACCAATTAACAATACCATAAATTATATTCCAAGCACATGGGAGGCTCAAATGTGTAACTGTACTTTTGCTGATTGTATTGATAACTGTGTGGCAGGGCAGTTCTTTGCTATTAGTTCTGGCAGCAGATTTTCTTGCCCAAGCAAGTTAATGATAGAAAAGAGTTTTTGAACTCATCACTAATGATTCTATAAATCATATTTCAGCCACATCGGAAGCTCAATCATGTAATTTCTCTGACTGTATAGATAACACTGTGGCAAGGCAGTTCTTTCCTATAAGCTCAGGCTGAAGATTTTCTTGTCCTAGCAACTTAATGTTAAGAAATAGTTTTGAACTTATCATAAATGATTCCATTAATCATATTTCAGGCACATCGGAGGCTCAAACATGTAACTGTACTTCGGCTGACTGTATTGATAACTGTGCTGCTGGGAAATACTTCGCTAGTTCAGGTAGCGGGTTTGCTTGTGTGGACTGTCCAGCAGGATACTAGTAAGTAAACCCTTCCCTAAACAACAGAATTTTAGGAGGTGCAATTTAAAAGCTGCTGCAAGCGACAAAAGGCATGATGTTAAAGATACTTCTAATTTGTGTAAAATATAGTACAGAAAATATTGAGACAAAAGGAGAAACTGCTGGTTATCAGCAGTTTCTTCTTTTGTCTCAATGTTTTCCTAAGCCATTTATATTAGGGACGTTAAAACCAGGTCTTGTTTAGGAAAGGGTTAAAACATGATTTATTAACCTTTACCCAAACAACCAAATTTTGAACCATTCCAATATGAAAGCAGTGAGTGTTGCAGATGACAAAATAATTGATGTCAGATGTAGAGAATAATATGTATATTACATCATAGAAAATATTAAGACAAAGGAGGAAATGCTGATTATCAGCATTTCCTTCTTTTGCTTCAATATTTTCACAAATCTTTTCCGATAGGCACTTCTAAACCTGGGCCCCGTATTACTTAAACATCTTACGATCAGATTTTTGTGTAAACTGTGTAACAAGACATCTGATTGCACGAGAAATCCGACTAAGCCAATCAGGGACATTGTTACAAGTTATTATGCAATTTTAAATCAAATGTACGATCGTTAGTAATACGGGCCCCTGGTCTTGTTTGAGAATGAGTTAATAATAATGTATATAAGCTCAGATCTGATGAAAGAACTGTTAAAAAATTCAGACCAGCCTCGATCCAGATCAGCCTGTTCATAGGGTACAGTCTTATTACAGACTACTGCACCAGTCATCACAATAAAACTGAAAAAAGTTCAAAGTTGTGTTAAATGTTATCATATTGTCTAAAAGTACTGCAGAATGTATAAAGTTTTCATAGTCTTTAAATCAAAAAGGTTTGTTCCGCCATTTATTTTCTAATCGCTTTTAGAAGCCATGTACATGATCAAGAATAGATTATGTAATCAATTTTTCAACCTGGGGTTGTTTAAAAATTCTCCACTTGAAAAATATTTATGGTCGAGATTAACTGAAGGAGAAATATGAGATTAAACTGTTTGGTTTCGATGTATCATAGTGTTCAAGATCGATCTTAACCAGGATCTTAAAGTTGTATAACCCTTTCCAAAAATCAAAACATGTTTTGACATTCCTAGGAAAAATGATAAGTCCTAAAAAAAGTTGTGTGTTTCTGGTTACCCGACCATGCCTAATTTTTTACCCCTGACCCAATTTTTTTTCAGCTATGTTTGGGGATTTCCTACAGATTTCCCTGATCTGCCATTTTGTTATCTATCTGTCCCATGTAAAAAAAAATATCGAAATAGAAAAATCCTACCTACGGTCCCTATTTTGAAATTTCATGTAACCTGAAACACACAGATATTTTTTTAGACCTAAAGAGAACATATTATGATGTTTAGAAAAGGTTCATAAACTTGAAATTGTAATCGTCTAAAATTATATGTGAAATTTATTCTAACTAAATTAATGTATCAAATGGTTTTTACACAACAAAAAGGCTGAAATGACAATCTTACAAAAGACGAAAAAAAGTTTACATAAGACATTAACATTGAGATGTTTTTCTTGGCAGGAGCTCTCAGTCTTTTATGTTTAAAGATCTAATTTATTTTGTAAAGAAGGTATTACAAAAGAACCCGAAATAAACAGAACATTCTTTTACCATTAAATTGGCCAAGTTTGAAGTACAATGAAAGAAAAAAGCCATTTAAAAATCAATATATGTTTTTTTCTTTTTGGTGATGTCCTTACCTTTTTAGCATGACTACTCATAGAATAGGGGTGGCTATTCTGGACACCCGGGGGTCGGTGTCGGCATCAGCGTCAGCATCAGGGTCTGCTTAATGCTTTGGTTAAGTTTTTATGTGCATTTTTCATATCTCTGTTTCTACTAATGTTATTGCTCTAAAACTTTGCACATGCTTCTGTGACCATAATATCAGCCTTTAGGCAAAGATTCATTTCTCTAACATGTAATTTAGTGGAATTTGGTTCTTTCAGACTTAGAAATTATTGGTGATGTTTTTGTGTGCAACTATCATAATATTTGTGATTACTTTTTCTTCTGCCATAGGTATTGCTTACATACCGCTGATATAATGGTCATAGAAGCAGTACTTAGCACATACTTCTGTGACCATTATGTCAGGATCTGATAAAGTTTTGGACTTATTCATTTAAAAGATGTTGTAGGATAGAAGAAAGAAAGAGAAACAATGGGAAATTACATTATTGAAGAGAAATTGTTGAGAAGGGGGGAAAGGGTTCATGTTGTCAATATTTTCTCTTTTCTCTCAATGTATTCAACTTCTATATTCTTATTTACTGACCGTTTAATTGTAAAAGGTTTTTGGGGCATTGATGATATATAAGAGAAAAAAGCATTCTTCCTCAAAACGTTCAAAGATTAGACCATGTTTAATTCCTTTAGTGTACAAATGTGGGTAAAATCAATTATTGGGGAGGTGTTGGTCATTATTCATTTATGACCGGTGTAAACAATGGACAAATATGTGTAAATATCTTTATCAAATCTGCAATATTTATGGCATGACACTCCAGGCATTATTGTGAATCTAATCTGTGGTAGAAAAGTTTCATAACTATAGTAATATTGATCTGAGACTAAAATAGCAATTAATTTTTTGCTAAAAATAGACTTGATTTACCATTGTGTATTGATAAACCACAAGTTTTGTTATAAAATCTCGTAACTACGGCTTGGATCAAGCCGTAGTTACGAGATTTTATAAAAACACCTACAGACATATAATAATTGTCTGAAATTATGTCACTGTTAAGCAGATAAAATCATTCCCTATTAGTTAACCCTTTCCCCAACAAACCGTAGGATTGACATCACTGGTAGCAAAAGCTTGGATAAACATTGAGACAAAAGAAGAAAACCCTGATATATTTAGATTTACCAACAAGGATTTTTTCAAAATGGTCGAAACTGTAAACATATGTACGTAGCACAACTAAATAGTTTAACAAACAAATGGTGAATTTAATATAACATTGTGCGTTGGAAGAAAGGAAGAAAATGATAGTTATGTTCGTTTCTTCTTATCCCTCAATTCTCAATATCAGTTTATCCTGACAATTTCATTCTATTATTTGTTTATAACATGTATTTCTTCCTTCAATTGTCTTACTGTATTTACCCTTTTCCAAACAAGATATTAACACGAATTTAGCTGTCCGTAATAGAAAATGACTCGGAGAGCACTGCGGCAAAAGGGAGTGAATGGTTGTTAATAACTGGCATTTTTTCCTTTCGCCTTAGTGTTCTTCGTTCTATTTGATACGCAAATGACATCCTAACCAGCATATAATGTTTGTAATGTAACAGTTCTCAAATTACAAGTCTAGAATTTTGCCGTTTGGAAAAGGGCTACAGCTGCGACTAAAAGTCTTGTACTTTCATTTCGACTAACCAAGGCTTATATGTTGCAAGCGTTAACTCGGAGCCTTGGATGTGGGGAGACACAAGTTCATTGTGATACTTGGGACTCCGCACATCTAAGCCTTTAGAGTATTGTTTAATAATGATCAGACAAGCGTCCACTTAATTTTTGTAGTCGGCTTTTTCGACCAACCCTTTTCGTTTTCTGGCCGCGATAAGGATTTGGTGGCTGCTTTCTATGATTTATTGTATATAATTATGTAGTAGGCTTCGATTGTTTTGTAAATGAGAGTGTTTGCAGATTGTCAATGCGTTGTTTAATTAGCCTTTTCCGAATAAGACCTGGTTTTGACATTACAGACCTAATAGAAAAAAACGTAGTTAAGTATAATGCATTAAGAAACAGAAAATACTGATAATTAACTTTTCCGTAAAAAGCTCTATGGGTCTTCTATATTATTCACGTTGTCTTTTTTGTGATAAAAACTTTAATATCATCGTAATTCAAATAGGATCAGGCTAGATTTTTGCTGTCAGGGTAAAGGCTAATGAACAACGTATGAGAATACTTGTATGTGTGATGTATGACTGATATGTTTTTCATGTTCGTATTTGTCTTTCATGTTCATTTCTATTGTTTGTAAACTTTTCATGCTCGCCTGTATGGCGGAAATAAAGGATAAAACTATCAACAGCCATATTGTTGACTGTGGCAAAGCTGTAGACAATGACATAAAAACTATATTATAGCAGAAAAGTTTTATTGAATTGCATTGAATGACAAGTTGAGCATCAGCATTTTCTTCTCTTCTCTCCATCTTTTCTAAAGCTCCTTCTTTTTAGGAAATCATACTCGGAGATCAAGTTTGAAAAGAGTAAACGGCATAGAAAATGGGTGACCTGGAGTTGTCCTCAGTTTCACTAAATAATTCAGTTTCTTTTGTGGCATACCTTATTAGGAATTCATACAGCTCTGATGCACCCATTCACCCAAATCATTGAATTTTTCCACCTTTCAGCAAAACTAATCACCGGAAACAATTCATTTAAATGCTTGACCTAGAAATCAAAGAAATCAATTTAATCAACATCGATATCTAAAACTTTGACAAAATGTATATTCCTTTGAAAATGGTACATGCTTATACATGTGCATTTTCATCAAATGTTGGAATGGATATTGGCCAAGCAGGGTATCAAACCTAAGTGAGAAATGCAACCGTAGTATTGATCTTAACCCATTACCATAAACAGAACTTGAGACTTGGTCTAAACTCAAAGATGTTTCAGACGACAATTTTTCAAGATCTTTTTTTACATTTTTGGTCTTTCTGTGCATGATGAAGGTGTCCCAGCTGTGTGGTATTGGGTTGAATTAACAGCCTGAACCATGTCCCCATACCAGTATAAAGTTTTAGAGATACCGCAGGTTATTGATTGTCAGCTATATGAAGAAGCGAGTTTGTTTATGTCTCTGATTTACTATTTTGTTCCATGAATAAAAGATGATTGCCCATTCAGAAGTGTCCGGGTGGAAATACAGTGCAAGACAAAAGTTGATACAACAGCCCAATGTTGTACATTGTCGGCTCTGTTACATGAAACTGTTGTAACTCAAGCTTGAATAAGCTGTTACTTTTATATAGCACTTTTGAAGTAGCCAATGATTTATAACTTGCTTAGTCTAATTGCATGTAACAAATATAGCGTATGTCTATAGCAAGTTTCATGTTAAGATATTCAAATCCTGTTATTCCATGTTTTGCCATTTCATACAAAATGATCATCAAATTTCTCAAGAAATTAAAATTCATATGACTGCAATGCTGTTTAACCCTTTCACTGCCATAGGCGACTTTTGTCGACTATAGGGGGTCCCTGCCATAGGCGACTTTTGTCGACAAATTTATGGTATATATGATATATGAGTACCAACAACATAAAAAAAAAAATTGTCATTCCATAAATTACCTTTAAATTTTGCTCACATATAGGTGCTTAATTTGTCTGTATGTGCTGAAAATTTGAAAGGTATCCATCAAATGAGTCAAAAGTTAAGCATGTTTTTGTGAACAGGGTATCAAAATTTCTTCGAATTAATTCAGCAGTGAGAAACACGTCCGAAAAAAATATTTGGCAGTGAAAGGGTTAAAATGACGTCTAACCCATTCAATCAACAAATGCATCACTGCTTTTCAACAAAAACTTCGTAACTGCAGCTTGTTTTAAGCTGCAGTTACAAGGTTTTTGTTTCAAAGCAGCGATATGAAGGATTTTGTGGAAACACTTGAAAGGTTATGTAGATCTCAGAAGGGCAATATCTTTTATTTTCTTGATCAGTTATCCATAGAGCTATTAGCAACACAAACTTAAGTCAGCAAATCTTGCAGGAAACTAATCAAAAGCCTTGGGGATTCACTTGAAAAGGTTTAGCTCTTACCATTGATGTCACAATATAAGGTTCAAATGGTACTATTAGAATTGAGTTTATTGGGGTTTTACGCCGTTTTCTACTGCCAGGGTCAAATCGCGGCGGCTGGAACACCTAACCATGGATTCCTGTTGTTTCTCAAACCAGTACTACCACAACACCCTTACCGAGCCTCCAGCTGCTCGCCCACTTAGGTTAACGATTTCAAATCCATTGGTGGGAGACAATTTTGTCAGAAAGGGTATTTGCCGCGGCCGAGTATTGAACCCGGGACCTCTCGAATGAGAGGCAGATGCGCTACCAACTGCGCTAAGGCCATGGCGGTACTATTAGAAATATAATTGACAAAAACATACAAGATGTATTTGTGAAACACCAATTCCCCATAAAAGGCAAATGTTTTCACATTAAGTTTTGGACTGACAGACAGACAGATGGACAGACAGACAATGGCAAAACAAAATTTCCCCCAATCTTTTGATACAGGGGCACAAAAAAAAAACAGTTTGAAAACCAGAGTATTGCAAATCATATCAATCATGGTGTAGGAAAATTGAATAATGTCTTTTGTACCCAAGGAGCACAGAAATAGATAAAAATTGACAAAAATAGAAAAAAAATGTAAGCAAGTTGCAAATTATCATAACGTAATTGCCAAAAAATGCTGTCTCAGAGGAAAGATTATTATATCGGTTATTTCCCTCGTAAAAATCGTAACTTCTGGTTATATAAGGTATAGTTACGATATTTATAGGGTAGGCAACAACTGATAAAAAAAATTTTTGGTTTTCAATAATTTTGACCTTCGTCAATCTTGATATCTATTCAAGTAGAATCCAATTTGACATTTATCTAGTGTAGGTAATTACTTTAATCAACAAGGGCCTACTAATTATTTGTTATTACACCCTTTTTATGCCGAAACCCTTTCCCAAAGTTTAACATGACTGAGTCTAGATGTCCCTGATAAATAAAGCTTGGGAAAACATTGATACAAGAAAGAAAATGCTGATGAGAACAGAATAAACTGCAAAGTAGCATGTATATTTCTATGCTGAGTTTGAGGTCCTCTGTAAATTGGTATTTTGAGGCATCTACAAATGTGTTAACTAGGAATGAAAGAAGTCAAATAGTGTTGAATTTTGCGCTAAAAATAGATATGTTTACTGTTATGTTTTGATAAACGTCAGTGTTGTTGTAAAACCTCGTAACTATGGCTTGAATCAATTGATTGCTATTGTTTGTTCGAAATTACGTCAGAGTTAACTGGGATAAAATCGTTCCCTATTACCATTAAATAATTTTTTTGATCACTACATTTATAGTGGTGGTGAGAGATCAAAACCTTGTAACTCTAGCTTTTTCAAACTGTAGTTGCGATGGTTTGTCCTTCCCCTAATATAATGATGGTGTGATCCCCTGCAAAAAAAGTTCAAGAACGCATTTCTAGTTCTAGAACTGTTCTAGAACATTCTAGATTGTTAAATTGCAGTTCTAGAATAGCTCTAGAACTGCTACTTAATGATCTAGAACAGTTCTTGAACAAAAATGAACTTTTCGCAGGGGATATTCCTATATATTTAATGTATATGTTAACCAATGTAGAAAGGTTGAATCAATAGGTTTTATAGACTCTACATTAACCTGTCCTTAATTAAGTTCTTCTGTTGTATTTCAATAGGATGTGCCTCGATATCAGGACATCAATATTCTAGACAATAGACAATCTTCCAGTCATAGAAATGAGGAATCCTTCATTTATGGAATGCAGTGGCAGGTACAGAGGGGTTCAAACCATGTCACCAAACCTAAAACAAGAGCTTCACAGAGCGGCGCATATACACCCAAGAGGGGCTTGTCAGTAAAATTGGCCATTTTTTCAATTCAAGGGCAGATAATTCAAGAACAAAAAGAGTTATCTGAATTCCATAAGAGGTGTGCACAACTAGACACCATGGAGATGCATTGTGTCAAGTTTGATCAAATTCCTATCAAAACTGTAGGAGGAGTTGCGCACACAAGAAATTGCTAACGGACGGACAGACGGACCGACAGGCAGACGGACGACCGGGGCCATAACATAATACGAACCTTCGGGTGTATAATAAAAAGGTTGGCAAAAATAAAATATGATCGTTTTTTATCAGCTGGCTCTGTCTCTGTTTAAAACATGCTGACAGTTCTAAACAGAGCCAGCCAACAGAGACACATAGCCACTGATAAAAATTGCTTATATTTTATTCTCTCTGGTTTTGTGACATGGGAAAAGGTTGTCTAATTGAGTAACCCTCAATAAGTATATGACATGTTTTGCCGGCAGCAATCAGTTTTTTCGCCATTGGAACGTACAAAAATGCGTGATGTAAACAAGAAGAATCACATCGGGTCGACTCACGACAATGATCTTGTGAAAACCCTGCCGACTTTGAAGCCCACAGAATTGGAACAGACAGATAAATGGTCTTAGAGAAGCATGACATTCCCCCTTTTCGCTTTTAATTACTAAAAGAAAATAATTGATCAACAAAGTTGAACACTCACCTGTTTTTGTTTGAAAAATCGTGATCCCCGAGACAGAGACACACACAGTTGGAAGTGCCCCATAGGATTTGAATAGCAGAGCCATTGGTTTGTCTCTGTAGTCTCCGTACTGTGTGTGTTTGTTGTCTAGTTTTATAAATTACCTTGACAGAAAAATATGAGAAATGAAATAAAGGAAAATCATAATTTTCTCCTTTCCCTCAATGATTTTTGTGCGATGACATAAATCTACCGCCTCAACAATGCAGCCTCTACATGTATCATCCAATGTTATACCTTTTGACTTGAATCTATTTAAAGGGACATTTCATTCCAATTCCAATTTTTTAAAGTGTGTCTTGATGCCAAGATTGGTTATTCTAATGAGTATAAATACTATTAGTTTTTTGAAGTTGTTGCCAATAAGCGAGAAACACACATTTAAAGTTGAGACATAATCGATAAATTGCATATAAATCCGAACTGTTGTCCACAACAATTTGTTCAATTTTAACACAAAAATATAGATTCCTCGTAAACGGCGCAATATTTTGGCTTGAAATTTTCAGAATTTTCATAAGGAAATATGCTCTTTCAGATAAAAATAAAAGTATAATTTATGACAAAAAATTCTGAAATGTCACTTTAAATGCTGTTGTGGGGAAAACAAGAAAGAAAGCAGTTTTGGAATGACTGTCGAACTGGTATTTTTGGATAAGTAAAACACATACCTTTGACATTAAAGGAACATTAAAATTTTTAATCGAGATTATAGACACACGGCCCACAACAAAGTGACATAACTTAGTCATGTCATTTTGGCCATCATTACAGCTTGTTCAACTTGTGCGAGCTTGACAAAAATGACAAGAGAGGCATGTATTAGTAAACATTGTAGTTAAAGAATTGTATGTTTTTATAATAGAAAAATGTTTCAATTAAAATAACAAAATATTGACACAAATAACCTACGTCACAGACAAACCATGGGACTAACCAATTTTAAAAGTACTTTCTGAATATTTTTAGTAAATCAAAGACAACCAACAAGGATTTTTCTGGCTATAAGAGGGCCAGTTTCATCAAAAGATATCTTAATATTGTGTCATACTAATGTCTTACTATTTTTTTTAGTACAAGAGTTGCATATCGACCATTCTATTAAGACCTCGGTTATTTGATTGTTGTTGTAAGTGTTTAGTAAGACACTGGTAAGTCAAAAATATATCTTAAATGCTTTGATGAGAAGTATTTTATATAAGGAAATGTATTAACAAAAAATGTTTTTGGAATGTAAAGGATCTAATCCCCTTTAAGATAGGGCACAAAAGCATTGTCATAAAACTTGAATAATTGCCCCAATTTCATTGTATACTTAAGATACAAAACTTTGACTTAATGCCAAACTAAGAACAGAATGGTAATAATTCTATTGTTGACGACCCAATGCATGACTTCACAAATTGATGGAACAGTTTATTTTTAGCAGTTCATTTGAACTTTTACAGTTGTGGTAAAGGGAATAAATTGACCAATGCTCAGTCAGTTCGGTCTTTAAATACCCAGACCTACAAGTAGAGGGGGGTGTATTGGTTTAATCATGTCTCTGTCTGTCCATCCATCGATCTGTCTGTCCGCCTGTTAACTTTTCTGTTTCCGTGCTTGTACTAAGGTAGAAAAATGCTTAAGATTTGGAAAAATGTATAAAAGTAAACAATTTCGACCTTATTATAAGTTTGCGCAGTCTAGCTGACTATGGTTGACACTTTTTAGTTTTTACCTTTCTGAATTGTCCCTTTTTTGCGAGAAGAGTCAGATATTTATATATATCATTTAGTTCTTTCTGTTCAAGGATTTCATTAAAGATATATACAATGTAATATGTTTGAAAAATGAGTTGAAATCGCACAGAAAAATTAATCTATTGCTGATAAGAGCCGATATTACTATTGACACAGTAAGACTCAATCGGCATTTTATCAGAACATATCAAAGAATTGAGTGTTTGAAGGAACATTAAACCTTTTTCGAGCAAGACAAGGTTTTACGTAAAGGTGTTCAAAATACATTGAGGCAAAAGAAGAAAATGCTGATAATCAGCATTTTCTCCTTTTGCCTCAATATTTTCTGAGCTGCATTGTACACCATTCCTACCTGTATTCACATCCAGTTTGTCTTTCGAAGCAGTTTTTATTTTGGACACTTTTTTTAGTAGTTTGGGAAAGGGTTAATAGAGTCTTCACTGTATTTGCTTGACGAAATTTGCTTCTCATTATCAATTATCTAATAAGTCTGTCCAAATACTGGCCCTTTTCTTCTTTTGAATATAATGCCTTGAATTTCTTCACCTTCTTTGACCTATTATTAAACTAGAACATTTTAGGCAGGTCCAAATTAAAAGAATATGATGTTGAAGACAACAACTTCCATAGGAGATGATTTTGCTTTTCATTGTCTTTTCTTGTTCAGTTGTAAAGATATTGTTGGAAATAAAGAAATTGATTATTACAAGCAAATTCTTCATTTTTCACGACGTTTTTCCAAAGCCTTTATCCTATTGAGGTGTCAAAAACCATCATGTGGGTACTCATGTACTTATGAAAACTTGTTCTTGTTCATTAAAAAGGGAAAAAAAAGAATACAAAAAGCAAATTGCTGGTTAGTTTTGAAAATGTAGTAACTTCCACTTGAATATGATATAGATATGGTATTTTTGAACATACTCAACAAAATCCTAGTCTAAAAGTGATTGAATAGATAATTTATGCATACATTTAATTCCTATCAAATGAGCACAAAAAGGTTCATTTCAAACATATTGAATCTGTTAATCCAGGGTGTAAGCTCTTTTAAAAAAGTGTATCCAATTTGAAAAGATACTTTTTATGTGCTTCATTCAAACATAAATTTGAGAACTTAACTTTCTTTTTTTTTTTTTTATCTTTTTTTATTTAGTCCTCTCTGACAATATGATCTGATACCATTGTCAGTTTATGTACATGTACCTCTAGCTCTCAAAATCATTATCTTTAAGGTAGTCCATCCCTAGTGAGATTGTGCGACCTCAGAATTTTTAGTGTGACATCATGATCATTAATATTCATACCGATTAAAACCTTTTCGGGCAACATTGTAAATATTTTGCGGTGGAACATTCCACCACTACGGAACATTCCACAGCTACAGAACATTCCACCGCCAAATGTTTACGACATCACCAGAATATACTTTTGACATTGCATAAATCTCCATTAGGGGCGGACTATCTTAATGTAGAATTTTTGCATGAAGTATGCAGTGCCTATATAAGTAAAGGTTAATCAACACTGGTGGTGAACTCAGCCAAAGCGTGGGACGTTTTTTCGCGATCGCAGTATTCCGTCTGTGTTGTTATGAAATAATGTAACTACGGCTTCGATAAAGCCGTAGTTACCGTAGTTACAAGATTTTATAACAACGCAGACGGTTTGTCAATACATATCAGTAAAACCGGTCTATTTTTAGAACAAATTCATTGTTATTAAAAAACTATCCAATCAGATCTTTAAACTCACATTTAAACGCAAAATATCTGTACCTTGTTGTAGCAAAAAACGTCCCTTGCTTTGGCCGAGTTCACCACCAGTGATTAAAAAGGTTATAATTATAGGTCACAATTTTTCAATGAAGCAAAATAAAGCTTGAGGAACTCTGAAATAAGAAATGGTAAAATTGATGATAACTGGGTGGTATTCGACACCACCCTCTTATTCATCTAGCATAAATTGAAATTATGTTACTCTTTTGTCTTTTGGAGTTACAGTATCTTTGAAACTTGATCATTTTTATTTCTTACTGTTTGGGAAAGGGTATAGGATATGGTTAAATTCTTTTTAAGGAATTTCAAACATAGAGGAACAACAGAAACTTCATGTTTTTGCCTTGAATGTTGAATGGGGCCTGATCTTAACCCTTTCCCAAACGACACAATATTAGACTAGTCTAAATTCAAAGGGGTTGCAGACGACAATATAAATTATATCAAAAGGAGAAAATATGTATGTTATAGCCCAGAAAATATTGAGGCAAAAGGAGAAACTGCTGGTTATCAGCAGTTTCTTCTTTTGTCTCAATATTTTCCTTAGCATTTTCTATAAGGGACGTCAAAGCCAGGTCTTGTTTGGGAAAGGGTTAAGCTAGTCGATGCTGCCTGCCAAAGAGGGAATCAAATATGTTGGGATCAGCCTGATTAATGATTAATTCTACCGTACGACCATATTTGGTCAAGTACGGCTATTTGACCTCCACATATATTTTATTGAACTACTCCTTGTTTAAATCTCTAACTAAATATTGACATAAACACCTATGGGTGTTCAAGTCAGCCTTTCAATGACCAGTTGGTAATGTATCAAATTTATTAAACATATTGATCCAACGGGAAATTCAAACAGATCTTATTTCAACAAAACTTAACTTTTGTTTGCTCTGAAGGGTATAAACTTCAAAGAGAATGATTAGCATTGGAGGCAACGAGAAACTGCCTAAAATGATGAACAAATCAGCATTTTCTCGCATTCATTCTATATTTTCTGTACTTAACCCTTTCCCAAACAAGACCTGGTTTTGACGTCCCTATTAGAAAAGGCTTGGGAAAACATTGAAACAAAAGAAGAAACTGCTGATGACCAGCAGTTTCTCCTTTTGTTTCAATATTTTCTATGCCATATTTTACACAAATTCTATCTTTAATTAAATCCATTTTGTCGTTTGTGGCAGTTTCTGAAGCGGATCTACCTAAAATTTTGTCGTTTGGGAAAGGGGTAATTACTGTACAAAATTCACAGATATTAAAGTTACATCAATTATCAAATTTTGTCGACTATGATTTTTAAAATGGACCAGTCTTTATTAAGGTTGTCCATCCCTAATGAGATTCGCTCCACGTTGGAAATATTAAGACGACATTGAAAAAATTTGGCGATGGAACTAATGCCAAATGTTTACGACCGCGCCCAAATAGTTTTATGAATCTCAAAATGGCCACATAACGGGTTTTATACCTTGAATTGTCTTCTTTGTCAACCTATGAAAATGAACAGTTTGTCATCTTAAGATGAAAATTTTATGTGTTTAAAAACTACAGTGGTCTCTTTCAGAAATGTTAGGTCATCTTCAAATATATGGACCCGGGTTTTAGTGCAATGTTTTCCAGATAAAATGTTGAAAACGCTTCTTTATCAGTCTAAAGCTTTATTGATATGTTTACATAGATGTCAAAGGCTTTACAGAAGATTTATAGGGGACTTTCAAGAGTTTAATAATGTACATGACATTGCCCTTAACTATATACCCTTTCCAAAAAGGCAAAGTTTTGGTCCTGTCAAAATTCAAAATGGTTGCAGAAGAAAAAATAAGTGTTAAAAAATGCATGGCAATTATAAGTGGAATAAGGAAAGCATGATAAGGGAATAAAAACTAGAGTGCCATGGTCACATTATACGCCGCTCCAGAGACTTAAGTTTTAAGGGGGCATAACTCAAGCAAAAATCAATGAACCATAAAATCCTTCCTTCATGCACATCTACCAATTGTGGTGATAACATTGACCAAGTTTCAAAAAGATCTAGCCAGAAACTTAGGAGAAGTTGCGTTGACAAGAAAAGTGGACAGACGTACTGACGGACGGATGGATGGACAGACGGAGAAGATGATGCCAATATACGTCAGACTCCGGCGGCGTATAAAAAGTAATACTGGTTGTAAGTATTATGTTCTTTTGCCTCAATGTTTTTACTTGGAAGTTTTTTCGATAAGGGACATTAATGCAGTCCACCCCTAATGAATCAATTAACTTTCATTTCAGTTGTCCAGGTGGTATAGGTGGGGCAAGGACAGCATGTGGTCTCGGTACATATAACCATCTCACACTTCAGACCTCAAGCTCTGCATGTCAGGCATGCTCCAGCGGGGATGTCAGCTTGAGCACCGGCTCAACCGCTTGTGAACCCTGTCCAGCCGGCTCCAGTTGTCCTGACGCATCTACGGCTAATCCTTGTAGTTCTGGGACCTACTCATTGACTGGAGAAACAACCTGTAAACCCTGTCCTACAGGCTATTATTGTCCTAATTCAGATTCTGGACCACTGGTAAGTGCCCTAGGCTTTTCTTATATTAGTTAATCCCATTTAGTATGCCTGTTGTTTCTGGGCTTAAAACATACCTTGGATGTATTAGATAGCCATTTTGTACATGATTTCTCCGCATATAGACTAAATTAAACAAATCAGAATTAATGTGCCGAAAAAAGATTAAAATAGATAGCATTTAAATATTGATTAGCAAAAAATTTCTCTTGAATCATAACATTTTCAAAACTTTCAATATTTTTTTTTGATATGGACTTTATTAACTTTTGCAACCAGTATGGCATTGTACATAATAAGGACGAGGTTGGATTCACAAAATCTGTCGGGTAGTGGCAAATGTAGTTAATCCATTACCAGTTGGGCAAATTTTAGTTTCAAAATCTTTATTGGTTAGAGGCAATAAAAGGCATCACTGTTTGGGAAAAGAGTGGACATCTTTTGATGCCCCTGCAATTGTGTTGGTCTGAGGTCAGAACCTTGTAACTCCAGCTTATTCAAGCTGTAGTTATGAGGTTTTGTCGTCCCACCAACGATATATCTCTTCTATTTACAGACATGTGCATCAGGCCAAGAGCCCAACTCTGGCCAAACAGCCTGTCAGACCTGTAATGCTGGAACTTATAGTGCAGATGGCTCTAGTTGTGCGGCTTGTCCACTCGGTAAGTTATTCTTGTTGTCTGTCCGTCTGTCCATCTTGTCTATCTGTCCAATGCTGGAACATATAGTAGAAAGGGCTCTTAATGTGTTGTATGTCATTCGATATTTAAATGTTTGTTCTCTTTATCCATCTGTCTGTCCGATTAGGTTGTCAGAACTATAATCATGAAACAATAAGTACAAACGGCCATTAATGTTTTGTGTGTCCACTCAGTAAGTTTCTCTTGTTGTCTTTTTATACCCCCCCACAACGAAGTTACTGGAATCAGGTTGTCCGTCCGTCCATGGACATAATTTTTTGTCCCACAGTTTTTGACCAATTTTGCTGAAATTTTATCAGGTTGTTTCCTATTATATGAAATTGTGTACCTGTAATTTTCATCTTGATCCAGTCATTAGTTTCAGAATTATGCTACATTAAACTTTTAAATGGGGGTCACCAAGGTCAAAGGTCAAGGTCACAATCGAACTTTGTTTATAATCTGTTTCCGTGCTCTAAGTCAAGAACCAGTTGACCTAGGGTCATGAAACTTTACACACTTGTTGTCCATGACCCAAAGAGGTGCCCTATTGCTTTTGGGTCAGGAAGGTCAAAGGTCAAGGTCACAATGGGACTTTATTTAAAATCTGTTTCTGTGCTCTAAGTCAAGAACCAGTTGACCTAGGATCATGAAACTTTACACAGTTGTTGCCCATGACCCAAGGAGGTGCCCTATTGTTTTTAGGTTACAAGGTCAAAGGTCAAGGTCACAATTTGACTTTGTTTAAAATCTGTTTTCGTGCTCCAACTAAAGAACCTTTTGACCTATAGATAGCACTTTTTCAGTGATAAGGCGCTAGTGGGGGGTATTTGTCCGCTTTGTGACAGTTCTAGTGTATGTCCCTTCATCCATCCGTCCGTCTGTCAAATCAGGCTGTGACTGTGAGAAAAATAGGGCTTGAATATGTTACATTGTAGTACAAATAGCTGTAAGTGCATTGTTTATTCTCTTGGTAAGTTACTGTAGGTGAACTTATTCCCACACAACACCACCTTTAAGCATTTTGTCAGTTACATTTGAAAAACATCACAACTAGGGCTAAGATAAGCTTTTTTTACAGCATTTTCAACAAGATGAACGATTTGTTATAGTCACTTGGAGAATGGTAAGATGGTTCTTTGAACAAACACTGGAATTTAATGCCTAAATGCATAATTTATATTTGTTCGGGAAATTCAACAGAGAAGGTCATTCCAATAGGTGTATATCTGGTGATTTTATTCTAAAATGTGACCCATCATGTTAACTCATTTCCAAAACAGGACAAGATTAGGGTGGTCCAATTCAAAAGCTTCTGCAGACGGCCAATTTGACGTTAATGAAAATAGACTTTGTGTACAATTTAGCAAAGAAAATATTGAGGCAAAAGGAGAAAATGCTGGTTATCAGCATTTTCTTCTTTTGCCTCAATATTTTCTCAAGCATTTCAGTCGGGGACGTCAAAACAAGGTCTTGTTTGGGAAAGGGTTAAGAGGGACCTTCTGGAAAGTGTGATAAGTACCCACCCTAGTCTGTCTGTGCAGTTTGCGCAGTCTGACTTGGATCGAAACTTACGTATCTGGAATGTTTTTCTTCACTTACAATATATTCATTTTCCACATGCGACAATTGGTTGACATCGTTTAAGTCTGATTAGTTTCTCGAAATTTGGTTTTATAGACTTCCCTGGAGGTCCATTTTAACGTAAAAACATTTTCTAATCCCAATGGCCAAAGTAACTGAAGGCATTGTGTGTGATAAAGAATTATGACTGCTGTGTAGTCACTTTAATTAGTACAGGTAATTCCAGGTAAAATGTTGTGATCAGATTAAAAAGGAACTGACTAGAAGACATAAAAGCTCAATTAGTTTGCTAATGGACTGGTGTCTGTTGATAGTGCCACATTTCCTGATCAACCAATCTTACCTTTATACTTAAAACCCTTTCACAAACATGACCAGGTTTTTGATGTCACCGTTGGTTGCCCCATTATATTAATAATAGGGCATGTATGTAAGAAATGGATAAAAGTAGTGATTACCAGCATTTTCTTCCTTTTTCTCAATATTTTCCTTCCTATGAAAGTAATGTGTAATCTGACCATAACAGATTCATTCTATGTTATATCTATTTTCTAGGTCACTCATGCCCATCAAATGGACTAGCTGCCCCACAAGAATGTACGGACGGAACATATCAGTCCAGCACAAGTCAGACATCATGTACAGCGTGTCCATCAGGGAGTCAGTGTGCAGACAAAACAGCCTCACCAAGTACATGTAGCGCGGGTACCTACAGCTCAGGCAACTCTATATCCTGTACAGCATGCGCAGCAGGTAATGTTGGTCTCATCAATTATTGGTGCTTTTCATCGAAAATCATGTAACTGCAGCTTAAAACAAGCTGCAGTTACAAGGTTTTAGAAGAAAAGTGACGACTTGTTAATGAGTGAACCTATGGAATAAGGGTTTTAAGGCATTTTGAGACCACCATGGGAAAAGTTAAATTGCAAAAAAATATGACAATGGAATTGGTTGAGAAACATGACCTTTCTAATAAGATGGCTTATAAGGTAATTTAGAATAAGAAAAGATGTAAAATTGTTAGTAAATATGGTCACAGCAGCCTGCTACAAAATGCAGCCTCTCTCTGATCCATGCTTGTCTTAAAAGCCACATGAGCCGTTATTTCATATCTACAGGCATTTTTTAGATATGATAAATAGTTGTAGATCTACATGCATTTGTTAAAAAAGGGAATGTTGAACCGAAAATGTTTAAAACAAACTTGAAATTTACATAGATTTAAATAGATTCTTATCATTTCCATTTCTGTACCTCTTAGTGTCCTAATATCATACCCCTTCATAATCGACCCCCCTCCATTCTGTAGATTTAATTTGTATAGTTTTTACCCCAAAGATTTATCCAATTTGTAGAAAACATACTATTAAAAAAAACACCTAAAATGGGTTTTATGAGTGAAAAATTTTATAGAATTAAAACGCATGGAAGTCATTGTTTAATTTTAGAATTTGGTAAAATTTGTTTTCTGTTGAATATTATCTAGAAAAACTATTTTCAATACACATAAGAGTCTAATAATTATAAGACTGTAAAGGATATGTTTTTCAATGCCACAAGTGACACAAATTAACTAGATCCAACAGAAAAGATCTTTTGACAGAAAAGATTTCGTGCAAGATGTTCATTAAGATTAGAATTTTAATAGCATGCCTATTTTTGTACGTAAACTTTGTTTTTACCCTTTATTTTAACAAAATTATAGATTTGTCAAATATAAAACAAAATTTGAAATCAAGATAAATATGTGGGATAATTATTTTAAGGACAGATCCTCCATTTATTTCCTACGGTAAGATTTTTTTTATTTTTTCTGTACTGATATTTAAATATATGAGAAGTAAAAAAATGACTTAAAAACTATAGGTCACCAAGCGAAATAAAAAGTTATTGGATTTCAAGGGAGACTACTCTTGTCTAAAATTGCAAAAATGAGGTGTCACTTAAATACCCACAAAAAGGGTGTTCGAAATGACTAGGATTAAATAAATAAGTCTTCATTGTGTTCAATATGTTTTATTCTGTCTAAATGAGTATCAATTTGGGAAAATTTAGTGATGATTTTGAAATTTTTAGTAAAACATTCTTTCAAAAGTAGCTGAAATTTCTCTTTTTTCGCAACGTTTCCGGTAATAAAAAATATTCCAGCGGTAAGAATTTTCTCTTTTTTGGTATAGACTTAGTGCTTGGTCATATCTACAAAAGAAAAAAAAGAAAAATATATCAAACCAAGCGTTTTTCTTAGTTATAAGTAAATTTTGGTTTACTTTTTGCAGCTCTGTCCGAAATTGCTTCACTACTTTTATCCATTTTCTTCCTTATAACCAGCTTTTGATAATAAAAAGTGTCGTCTTTTGTGTTCATCTGAAGCGGACTAGCTCATAAAGACGCCACTTTGCTTTTGTTGCTCCGTTTTCTGATCTCTAACGCCACACGTTGAACGTGTAACAGAAAGCGAAATATACCATCCGAGTACTATTACACTTAAATTGACAAAACAGAAAAAATGGAAATAACCGAAAAGGTTCTTGTCATTTATCAACCAAACATTAACTAAAGGTAATAAATACATTTGCTGAAAAGCCCAATTACTGAAACAGCCTTTTTTTCGTTATTCAGGATATGCGCAGTAAGTTGCGCAGTAACAACTGGAGGATCTGTCCTTAAGGGAAAAGGAGAAAAGATTTTTAGGGACATTAAAATCAGAAATTATGTATCAATTTTTATACCTTTGTTGTATTGCCACATAAGTCAATTATTAAAAATTGTTCTGTAATGGGTTTGAAATAGAAAGAAACTCTTCTTAAATAACAAGCTCCTGTCTTATCCCTCAGCCCAACTATTACTCGTTTTGACACACTAAATGGAAAAGGCTGAAATGGAAAGAAGTTGAGACAATTTAAAATCAATGACAAACTGCTGATAAGCAACATTTCCTCAATATTTTCTGTTCGTTTTGTAAACACCTTTATATATCAACATCCATTTAGTCGTCTACAGCAGCTGTAAAGATTAAAAGTCTTAATATTTTAACCATTTGGGAAAGGTTTAAAGCGGTTAACCCTTTCTCAAACGACAAAATTTTAGGGTGTTCCAATTCGAAAGCTGCTGCAGACGACAAAATGGATGTTAATAAAGGTTGAAATTGTGTGTGATATAGTAAAGAAAATATTGAGACAAAAGGAGAAACTGCTGGTAATCAGCAGTTTCTTCTTTTGCCTCAATGTTTTCCCAAGCATTTTCTCTTGGGGATGTCAAAACCAGGTCTTGTTCGGGAAAGGGCTATGGTATTGTGGGCCTGAGTGTTGATTTAAATGATTTTGATGGTATTTCACAATAGGGTTGAATAAAACTTTTATAACAGCCTAATAGAATATTCTATAACATGCTTTTATGGACATTGTGCAACCAATGTTGAAAATCGATGAAGCGCAAATGATAATTTATGTTCAATATTTTAATATCAAAAGAAAATAAAATAGTTGAAAAGTGTACCAAATTTAAGAAAAGATTTTAAATATCTACAGGGTCTAAAGATATTTTCATCATTGTTACAAAATACATTACTCTTTTCCAAATGAAGGCATATTATGCTGTTTCCAAACAAAACAATTTTTTGACTTCTTCAAATTTGAAAACTTATGTAGACAATAAAATTGGATAGAACAGAAATGTTAAGGTCAAAGTAGAAAATTCTGGCTTTCAGCATTTTCTTCTTTTGCCTGATTAGCTCTTAAAAATCCTTATTAGGATGTTAAAAACAGGTCTTGTTTGGAAAGGAAGGTTGTATTTTTCTTATAATTCTTTTCTAACAATTTTATTTAGTGGAGGTATGTTTAATTTTTGTGTTTGGCAGATATATTTTCAGATCAAGAAATGATTACCCCTAATTTGGGTATAAAACATTCCTACTTTGATGAGATCAATTTTTTAATTGACCTTCTCCGAAATGGCAAAATCATTGACTGTTCTAACTTGAAAACAGCTTCATATGACACATATGATAACAAAAAATATAAAACTTACATATAATTCAACTCTTTTTTGGTAATATTAAGGCAACAGAAGAAAGTGCTGGTAATATCAGCATGATGTCTTCTTTTTCCTTAATGATTTCTCCAGTCTTTTTAATAACACTTACTGTTTAAACCAAGCCTTGTTGTTAGAAAAATGGTTACATTAATCCTTTGCCAAACAAGTCTTGGTTTAATGACATCACTATTGAAAAAAAGGAACACATTGGAGTCTAAAGAAGGAAATGCAGATAACCTGCTTTTTCTCCTTTTGCCTCAATATTTTCTTTGTTATATTGTAAAGAAATCCTAAAAGTGAGGAAAAGGTTGATAAAATATATACAATAATGTGTTTGCCTATTCAACTATTGATCCCAAAGAATTAAATGCAATTTAAATAGAAGAATAAACCCACATTAATCCATTCCTAAACGTAAAAAATTTTGACTGTTCAATTAAGAAGTTGATGAAGACGACTGAAAGGATGTCGATATAGATTGAATATGTCTGTGATCAATTAATTAAGAACAAAAAATATCGAAGTAAAAGGAGAAAATGCTGGTTGCAAGCATTTTCTTCTTTTGCTTCAATGTTTTCCAAATTTCTATTCTTATAGGACCAAGACAAAATGTGGTATAGTTAGGGAAAGGGTTAAATTTGATATTGAATGATGTAATTTGAGGACATCCAGTCCATTCAATGTAGCAGTGGATCTAATTTCAATTCAAACAAGTTAACAGATCGAACAGGGAAGTTACAACAAAATATGACGATTAACCCTTCTCCAAGGCAATAAAATTTGACACTGATCCAAAACGAAAAACAATCATAGATGACAAAACAAATGGAAACAGAATATCTGAGTTATGACATGACTTGATAAAGAAAGAGAAAAATCAGGAAAAGACTAACATTTTCTTCTTTTCTTCCTAGGTTTAAAAGCATTTTCTGTTGAGATAATTCTTTCCAAAAAAAAAAAAAAAATCCCTGCTTTTGACATTTGTAAAACAGATATGCTATACTTTGGACACATTATGATAACACATTAAACCACATTTTCTCTATTTCCTTTAGCATTTTCGAATTATCTTTTTTTGTGTTCTACTTTGGATGAGACAATAATTATCATCATTTTGGGAAAAAGATTAATCACCTGGGCCCAGTTTTGCCAAAGACTTTTGAACATTTTTGTGTTGTTGTAAATCAATTGAAAAATCATTCAAACTTACAAAAATGTACATACTAAATTAGGACCCCTGGTTCAGTGGAAATTCTAAAAAGAGATGTTATTCAATCTTTTTTTGTTAATCCAATTTGCATGAATAGGAAGATGAACATTTATAGATATTATTTTGAATTGACAACCTTATTATTCATGACCTCAGAGTGGTTAACTAGCTCACAATCACGCTAAAAAATCAACAAATATCATAACTGGGTCAAAAATAAAAAATGTAATAAAAAAGCAACAATAAAAAAATCTGTGTAGAAAACAATAATTGCTGATAATTGTTGGTAAGAAACAATATGCCAAAACAAGTTTGATAATTTTATCCATTCATGTTTTGCATCAAATAACACTGTGATGTAAGTTGTACGTTAGGTTTGTGTAGTCATTCAAAGATGGCGACAACAATACAGCATGAGAGGTAGGTGTCTTAGTTTTTCATTGATAAATTTCTTAAACGGTCGTATCTTGCCTTGATACTGATATCATTATAAAGGGGAAATGTATACCTATCAACGGTTCTATATATCAAAGTACCAGTGTTGTCCTATCGTACTCAGTCGTTGTGCAAAGACAGCCCAACACGGAAAACTTTTTTCGAAGCGAGAAAGTTGCCCTTTTAAGGATGATTACATAGTAATCAGCGAACTAGGGAACAAACTATTGCTCTTACTTGGATGTCTTTAACATGCTCTTTTCTATGGTTACTGTTATTTTACACAAAAATGTCTAGAATGACCACAAACACCATGTTTATTAAATGGCCAGACAACGGTGTAGTCAGAGTGAAAATATGCAGACACAACGGTGCAGTTTCTGTGTTTTATGTACGGTGTGGTTATATTTTCATAACAAATTGTGAATGGTGTAGACATAATGCAATTGTGAACGGTGTAGACATGAAGTAATACAGAACTTATCATTTCTGGAATGATAATATTTTTATGTTTAATGATAACGTTTTCATGGCTGAGAATCATGTTTTACAATTACTACCGAAATTATAATTACAATTATGTTAATATTTTTTTATGTGACTGACTTGTAAATGCTTTGCAGCAAAGAAGGTGACAATATGTCTACAAAATATACTTTAATCAAAATATATCAGAATCTAGTTTCCTTGCTATTTGTCAAAGCAATTCCGTAAGGGTCAAATAGTAGAAATTACCAAGAATCTGCTGGCGTCCGTTTTATTTTTTTCTTTATTTTCAGTTCCATGCTGTTCACCTATTACTACTGTCATTTCGAAGGGAGTTTCGAAAATGTTGTGAAGCATTCGGAACAGGACCATTCCAGTCAGATATTAAAAGTGCGCAGGGCGGGGGAGATCAATGATCAGACAGGTCAAAAAGATTTGAAAACTCTGAACTTTAGTATTATTCCTGATATTATCAAGAAGTCAGACTAGGACATCATCCCCATTTGCGAGCATAGAATACACAAGATAGACCTCATCGACGTAGAAAAAAGGATTTTGGAGTTAACAAGATTCTTTCTATCGATGATATCCCCGGTTTTGAATGCATGAGTCCTGAACATAAAAAATGACGAAGTTCAACACCCCATAAAGTCGTTCAAAAAGCCCCGACCTTAATTCCTGATATTTCCATTGGACGTGCTAAAACAGATGAAACGGATAGGGTCTCTTCTCTTTCCCCACGAGAACATGAAAACAATGAACAGTTTGTTCCCAGATGTGATTAAGTCATTGAGAAGCGTTGATCAACTTGGTATTTGTTTATTTTGGTCAATGAAGATCGGCTCTCGATGGAAAACATTGCATTTCATTTATTTATGGATGTGTGTAAGTTACACTGTCTTGGTAGTACTTCAATGCGTTTTACTCCAATAGTCAAACGGTTTTGGCGAATAGAATATTGTCTTTTTCATTGCAAATGGTTACATTTTATGAGTGAGCCCAAAAAATCTTGGTCAGAAAAATGTCAGTCCTGAAGAAGAAGTTCATTACGTATGAAATTCCAAAATGAATTTTGCAGTTCCAGAATTCTATTTTCAAGACTTATTTACTTAAGTCGAACAAGACGAAAAAAAGGCCTAAATGTTTATGACACAAATTTATAATTTATGTTTTGTTATTTATAATTCATGTTTTGTTGATTGAATCCTTTATTTTGGGTAAAATCAGACTTTTCAATGAGGGGTCAATTTGAAAACAAGATACATTTCGATCAATAATTATCATACTCCATGAGTTGAAATCATTTCATTAATTACAATAATTGATTGCAATAACCAATTAAAACAGTTACAAAGAAAAATTAAAAGCCAGAGCCGAAATTTCGTATCTACAAATCAAATGAACGGATGAACAAGAAAGGACCTTTTGCCTTTGCACTTAACATGGCTTCAAAATGACGGTTTGACGGTCTTATTTGATATTTTGTGATGGTATTCCTTTTGATTATCATTTCCGTCAGATGTTCATTCAATCACAAATAACAAAAATGTCTCCCGAAAATTAAATCAAACATCCATTGAACTGTTTAAGGCTTAGGAGAATGAAGAAAAGAGAAAACATATTTTCTAAACTTTTGTTTTCATTTACTTTGAGGATGGCGGCATTTTCATCTGAGTTTTCTAAGACCAAAGTATTTGAGGGAGATAAAACAGATGATCTGCTATCTGTTAGAGCTAGTTCGCCCTATACAACATACCAAGTCTACACCGTTCACAATTTGTTGTGAAAATAATAACTACACCGTACAGATAACACAGAAACTGCACCGTTGTGTCTGCATATTTTCACTGTGACTACACCGTTGTTTGGCCATTTAGTAAACACAGCGTTTGTGGTCATTCTAGACATTTGTGTGTAAAATAACGGTAACCATAGAAAAGAGCATGTTAAAAACATCCAAGTTAGAGCAATAGTTTGTTCCCTAGTTCGCTGTTTACTATGTAATCATCCTTAAAAGGGCAACTTTCTCGCTTCGAAAAAAGTTTTCCGTGTTGGGCTGTCTTTGCACAACGACTGAGTACGATAGGACAACACTGGTACTTGGCTATATAGCACCGTGAATAGGTATACATTTCTCCTGTACAATGATATCAGTATCAAGACAAGATACGGCCATTTAAGGAAATTATCGACGAAAAACTAAGACACCTACCTCTAACGATTTTCCCCCGACGCCATCTTTGATTGACCACTCAAAACTTCCGTACAAACTACACAAATCTAATGTACAACTTACAACACAGTGAATAATGTCCTTTAACCTCATAGCATTTCAAGCTTTACATACACATTGCTCAATGATGATAATTTTGTTTTCAGCATTTCAATTTATACTGGACCTGCTTAAAAGTTTGATGCTTTATGATATCAGTCTTTAGATATCATCCTTTGTTGTATAAACTCTTTCCTAAACAATATCTGTTTTTGTCGCTTTTTTTAGAAAAGGCTAAGGAAAACTGTGACACAAAAGAAGAAAATGCTGATAATCAGCATTTTCTCCTTTTGTTTCAGTGTTTTCCACTTTGTCATTGACAGCCTCAAATCAGATTACCCACAAAAGGTGTTGTTTGGTAAAGGGTAAAGATAAACATGTAATTTTCATTTTCATGCATCAAAGGATCATACAGTATTTCAGGATCAGCCACATGTATTACATGTCCTGCAGGATCAAACTGCAGTACCGCAGTAAATGGAGCTGGCCCCTCTGATTGCCCGGCTGGATTCTATAGTCGTCATGGAGATGTGACATGTACCCAGTGTGATGCTGGTTCCTACAGTTTTCCTGGTTCTGGTTCATGTACAGTATGTGGAGCTGGGAAACAGTGTGAAATATTTGACCTTGAAGGGTCAACAGTCATCATTATATCAGTGTGTGATGCTGGTAGTTATAGTCCCCATGGTAACAGTTTATGTTATAACTGTAGTCTAGGTTACTACAGTATTACTGGAGCTGAGAGCTGTACCATCTGTCCGTCTGGTAAGGATTGTTCTGACCCCGGTCTGGGTGATGCCCAACTACAAGATTGTCCTGCATTCACGTACAGTAGAGAGGGTGATGGTCCTTGTTATAACTGTCCCTATGGTTACTATAGCAACACAGGGTCAGACAGCTGTGTTGTCTGTCCGGCAGGTCAAGATTGTAGTGTTGAGGTCCCTGTAGATTGTGAACCTGGGACCTATAGTATAGAGGGGGAAGTCTACTGTATAAATTGTCCAAATGGTTACTATAGCAACACTGGAGCATCTGTCTGTACCATCTGTCCAGCAGGATTTAGCTGTAATGGAAGTGTCCTTACTCCATGTGGGCAGTTTGAATATAGTAAACAAGGCATGAGTCAGTGTTCTATCTGTGAGATTGGTCACTATAGTGATGTTGGGTCAGGGGCATGTTCTGTATGTCCACAAGGTAAAAACTGTACTGTTGTCATGGAAACATTTCCTGATTGTCCGTCTGGTACATATAGTCCTGAAGGTGAATTAGACTGTATACCATGTATGAGTGGACATTACAGTTTGTCTGGTTCTGAAGCTTGTCTAGTCTGTCCACCAGGTTATGATTGTCAAAAACTGATGGAGAATGTAGATGATGCTAGGTGCCCTGTGGGTACATACAATCCTGGAGCTACACTATCTTGTCTTAATTGTACATACGGTTACCATAGCAACATGGGGTCATCAGAATGTTTCCCATGTCCTTCAGGTGCTGCCTGTGTTACAAATACAGGTCAAAATGTTACCCAAGTTATATCATGTAATCTAGGCCAGTTTAGCGTAGAAGGGGACAGTGAATGTTACAAATGTCCAAATGGTTACTATAGCAACAGAAGTGCTTCTTATTGCCTCCCCTGTCCAAAGGGTTATTCTTGCGAACTTAATTCTATATTGAATAGCTCAATTCTAACAGCATGTTCAGCGGGGTCATTCAGTAAAGCAGGAGAAATGTTTTGTAGTTCATGTTTGACTGGTTATTTTAGTGCTATAGGATCTGATACCTGCAGTTTGTGCCCTGCTGGTAAAAATTGTAGTAGCATGTATCAGTTAAATGATAACCAGAATGATGATGATCATTTAGCTAATTGTTCTGCTAATTGGTTTAGCCTGGAAGGTATGTTTACATGTCAGCGTTGCCCAGACGGGTATTACAGTCTACAGGGGTCATCAGAATGTAGTGAATGTCCAGGAGGTCATGAATGTAGGTCACTTGACACGCCAGGGGTCGCAAGTCCAAGTCTCTGTCCAGCCGGGTACTTCAGTCCGCCGGGGATCATGCTCTGTTTGACATGCTATCCAGGTACTGGTTCATATCATTGCTTTTCAACAAAAACCTTGTAACTGCAGCTTATTACAAGCTGCAGTTACAAGGTTTTTGTTGAAAAGAAGCAATAAAGTTACATGATTTGTGGGTTTGTCTAAAACTATTTTACATATATATCATAGCGTTTATTCAAAAACCTCGAAACTGTAGCTTAAAACAAGCTGCAGTTATGAGGTTTTTGAAGAAAAGTGGCAATTTACATGTAACCAGATGCATGTGCAACAGTTTTGTACCAACCCATAAATATATTTCACAGACATAACCATGCAAATATATACAAATATAGTCCATTTGCAAATGTATCCCATGTTTTCACTTACAAATTATTATCAGGCAACACATATTTTTTAAAAAAAAATACTTGCCCTTACTAAAGAATTGCGTTTTTAAAGTACCATTCAAGAACATTGGTTGTTGGAAGCTGGCAGACTAGATTCAATATAATCTTCAGTTGAAAAAGTATAATTAATTGTTCAAAAGATGGCTATCAACCAAATTATCTCTTTCTAATATGTTTCCATCTAATTTGTCGCTTTAATGGTCATTAAACTCGGGATTAGTTGATGAATGGGTTAAAATAGCTATTTCTGTATATCATATTACAGTTTTGATTTCTGTCAAGGTCATAGATGTCAAAGCTTGTTTACTCAAATTTGACCTTATAGTGGGATCAAAGAAATGCAAGAGTACTTTTCGTACTTATCAAGTTCTTATGTGTTTAGTTCAAGAATATCATTTGTACATTGTTAAGTTTGTAAAAAGTTTGGCAATAATCATCCCCAATTTAACACTTTCCCAAACGAGCCATGCATTTGACAATATAAAAAAGGTTATAGAAACCAAAAGAAGGAAAAGGAAATCTAATAACCAGTATTTCTCTTTTTTCCTCGTTATTTTCTATACGTTGTTGTACACAATTTTTTTGTCTTTTAACATTGAGTTTGTTGTCTGTAGCAGCTTTCAAATCAGAACAGTCTAATGTTGCTGTTTGGAAAAGTGTTCACCAAAACATTGTTTTTCATCACAGTATCTTAAAATATATCATCTATCACATTCACATATCAATTTGAAGCATCATGTCATTGTGCAAGCAATGCAATTTGAACAGTAGTAAAAATGTCTTGTTAATATTGGGCTCTTATTTTTATAGCCCTAAGTCTCAGTTTCAAGTTGAAAGCAATTGCATTGATATATACTAACATTTTACTAAATACCTTTTACAAACATTTTTTAAAAAAGTTCCTTTATTGCCAATTTTTCTATTGAAAGATCGATGTGAACCTTTCTATTGATAGAGTTTTAGAATTAATTATGGAACTGCTTCATTTCAAATCAAAGACTTCTTCTTTTCCAGAAAAGCAGCTGTTGGTTTAACTTCTATCTACATTAATAAGCATTCTTGCATTATTTCTTTTAGATATCACCTAGATAAAAAATCAACTTGCAACATTTAGATATGATAGAACTGAAGACTGATACACTCATTTTACTACTTGCTCTCTCCGTTTCTTCGATTGCTGTTATAGTGAGTACCCCACAAGATTGACAAGGGAGCTTGGTCATTTGATAGGAAAGAATATTATTAGGGAAAAAGAGCAAATAGTCTCTTTTCAACAAAAACCTCGTTACTGCAGCTTCTTTTAAGCTGCAGTTACGAGGTTTTTGTTGAAAAGCAGCAAAATACAGGTTTTATTTCATTTCTGTCTTTTTATTACATTCTTTAACAAATATACCTTCTTTTGAACTTCACACTACATATATATTTCTCTGTCTCCTCCCAACAACAGGTCACTATAGCAGTTCTGGTCAACACAACTGTACACAGTGTGGAGCAGGTCAGGATTGTTCCAACCCAGCGGGTCCCCCACCAGATTGTCCGGAGAACACCTACAGCCAGGCTGGTGATTCAGCCTGTACCAACTGTCCGTCAGGTCAATACAGCTCAGCCGGCAGTGGTTCATGTACTGTATGTCAGGGTGGATACGACTGCACAAATACGTCCGATATAAAACAATGTCCTGCTGGAGAGTTCAGCGCTGCCGGTGTCGCAGCATGCTCGTCATGTATACAGGGGTACTATAGCCTGGCTGGGAGTGAGAACTGTACAATATGTCCGGGAGGTTATAACTGCAGCAGTCGTACAGATGATGGTTCTGGTCTGTCAGGGTGTCCAGCGGGGATGTACAGTCAGGAGGGTTGGGCAGACTGTGTGTCATGTCCGGCCGGTACCTACAGCGCGACTACAGCGTCCAGTTGTACACAGTGTGAAGGTGGTAAGGAATGTTCTGGTCAGGCTGATACAGGGTCCGGGTTACCAGACTGTGCTGCTGGTACATACAGTGAACCAGGGGACAGTACATGTAGAAACTGTCCTAGTGGTTACTACAGTCTAGCTGGATGGTCAAACTGTACACAATGTCCACATGGAACAGACTGCTCCGACCAGTCTATCAGTCCCCCAGATTGTAATGCTGGTTACTTCAGTATAGCTGGGTCAGATGGGTGTACAGTATGTCCTACAGGATACTATAGTCTAGCCAGGAGTAACAGTTGTAGTCCATGTGCCTCAGGGAGAGAATGTTCAAACCCCGCGAGTCCCACAACCTGCCCTGCTGGTCAGTACAGTGCTGGGGGTGACACAGTGTGTTATAACTGTGTAGAGGGGACATACAGTGCTGCTGGGGCGTCTGTCTGTCTGACATGTGATGCTGGTAAAGATTGTTCCAGTCAGGCCGACACTGGATCTGGCATGCCTGATTGTCCTGCAGGCACATTCAGTAGACAGGGAGACTATGCATGTAAAAACTGTCAGCCTGGTGAGTGGAGTAAAGCTGCAGCACCCAACTGTACACAGTGTGGGGCCGGACAAGACTGTACCAGCTCCGCCGTGACTGGAGCGGCACCACCAGACTGTCCAGCGGGCTCGTACAGTGAGGCAGGATGGGCAGGATGTCAGACATGTCAGAATGGTACATATGCTAGCTCACCAGGATCTTCATCATGTGTCGTATGTCCGGGAGGTCAAGATTGTTCCGACTCCACTGCTGTACCATCAAACTGTACTGCAGGCTCGTTCAGCGCGTACGGTGACAGTGGATGTACTCAATGTCAGGCTGGGTATTACAGTCTAGAGGCCGCGTCATCCTGTCTACCATGTCCTGCTGGGAAGGATTGTTCAAACAGGGGCATTGATCCCCCAGACTGTCCTGGTGGAACATACAGTGTCAGTCTCAATGATGGATGTACAGCTTGTGTCTCAGGTACCTACAGTATAGGGGGAAACTCATCATGTGCCGACTGTGCTGCTGGAGAAAATTGTACAGATCAAACAGTCACACCATCTTCCTGCCCTGCTGGAACCTTCAGTGCCCTGAGAGCAAATGGTTGCACTAATTGTGCAGTGGGTGAGTCAAACTGTTGATATCAGCATGCTCTGTGGTGATTTTGGGATTTATTGTTTCATATAATACAAATGTTGTATACTGTTATTATTTATAGTTATATATAATCTTACTAATTAATGCCTTGTTTTACTAACAATGTACAAGAAACTGCATGAGGGTGCAATATGATAAGAAAATGAACATCAGTTTTTTTAGTATGTCATATTTAATGTTGCCATTCCTAAAATCCAGATAGATCTACCTTAGTCAATTTCAGTTTTCTTGGAAAATCTGGAAGTTCAATTGAAATTTCATGAAGCATTTGGTATCTTATGATGAGGAGAATATGTAAAGAAATGTTGCATCTCCATGTAGTTTCTATCTGTTATGCATGTAAATATTGTAATAGACTCTGACTGACAGGCTGTGGCATCAAAATCTTCAAATTAGGGGTTTAATGCAAAACCATCATGAATGCAAAGTTTCTCATGTAATTACAATCACCAAAATTTTGCTTGAACTCAATTAAATGTATCAAAACATACAAAAAGGAAGTTTTTTGATGCACTTGGTTAACCTTAGAGCTTTATGTTGATACCATGTATTGTCTTTTTGTGTTTGTTATAATGTTTTTGTTGTTGATGTTTGCATCTCAAGGGTTTATCACAAAATAATTGTAAGTCTTGATAGATTGGAAATTTTAGGATTGAAAAAGAAGTAGATAAGAAATATAATCAGATTGTCAATATGAAGGTTTTTGTGGTGCCAGTAGACTCTGCATTCTTCTATTTGAAAAGCTTTGAATTTATTACATGTATAAGATAGTTAAAAGACTTGTATCTAAGAAAATATTGTTTCGGCTTTTTCATCATAGATCATAATTTTATTTAATACATTGTGTATGTATGTTTCTGTTCATTCCTGTTAATTAATATTCTATGCATGCTTTAATGTGTTTTGAAATGAGGTTGTGGTGATAAGATTTATTTGTTCTATGTGTTGTATGTTTTTGGATGCATGTGCATGATTATTATGTTAAGTTTTAAGGTATTCCATCCATAATGAGTTTCACATGACATCGAAATTTCTCAGGCATTGTTGTAATTTGGTGATGGAAAGTTCTGTTTATTCTAACTGTAACATAATAGATCTAATATGATATGAATATCTATGATGTCACATGAAAGATTTTTACTTTTCATGAATCTCATTAGGGTGGACTACCTTTAAAGGAGGTTGTGGTAATACAGTGGATTTGTTAATTGCATGTTGTACTGTTGTTGTTGATTTATGTTGTATATTTGTTGAGTTCATATGTTGATAATGTGCATGTTATTGTTGTTTGTTTTTAATAACGTGTTAGATTTAGCAAATGTTGGAAGAATCAGTCATAAAAGGTTATTGGAATTTATGCAGAGAATAATTGAGTCTGAATCTACGTAGAAAATAATTGTGTTCTATTTTAAGGTAGAATACCCGTAATGAGATTAGAGGGATGTTGGAATTATTCGAGCGATGTCTCAAAACATTCGGCGGTGGAACCTTCCACCGCTGAATGTTAACGACCGCGCCCGAATAGGTTTGAATACGTAACGATGACGCTATAAAAAATTTGATGTTTTATGAATCTTTAAATGGCCACACTACAGGTATTCTAACGTGCAAAATGTCTTTCAATGAACTTAGCAACAGAAAATGCCTTAATTGAATGATTTTTCATCTGCATATTTTATATAATACTTTTTGGACAGTTTCTACTCCACACATATAATAATTACTCACCATGCTTCATTTGAATGGTTTATATCATGGAAGGCATTTAATTATGGGGTCCTGGGTTTTATGCCTGTCAAGACATGATTATCCTTTCCGACATTTTTCTATAACAGCCAGAACTGTTGTTTGTCAGAACACAAAAATATCACTTTACATGTCATCTGCATAAATATGATATATCTATTTCTATACCAGTATAATTACAAAAAACAAGTTATCAAAATGCCCACTTCAAGTGAAGCCTGTTATATCTTTAATCACTTCATTTTAATCATTTCATTTTATGCATGTACATCAATATACTATATAGATAGATTTTTTCACCATGTACATTTACATTAGATTTAATTGTTATACATGTATTTCTTAAAAACAATCATCTTTCAGACTTAAATGCTGATATATAATTTCTATAATGGATGCTATTTGTTTCAGTTGTAGATTAATTCATTGACAATTCCTTTATATTTTAATTTCAAATTAAAGAAAAAATATGTATTATTATCTTCAGTTAAACAAAATTTCAGGTCATCAGGACAAGGGCTAAATATTGACAAATTCTATAACAAGGTTATTATGTGTATATTGCAGGACAGGCTACTGTGTTAAAGTTTACATTTTGGCAGAAAACATTGTTGGAAATGAAGAAATTGCTTGTCACAAGCAATTTCTTCATTTTCTACTATGTTTTCAAAAGCCTTCATTTTGAAGAGCGTCAAAAAGTTTCAATCTGTGGTAATGGGTTGAAATTTAAAATTATGACAAATTCTATAACATATTCATGTGGTTTCAATAAAATATTTAAAAAAAAAAAAACTTGTCTATGTTGCAGGTCATTACTCCAGCTCTGGTGCTTCATCGTGCACACAGTGTAGTGCGGGCAACAGCTGCACAGCCACGGCGCAGACTCAATGTGGCACCGGCTACTACAGCTCAGCTGGGGCAACAAGCTGTACCGCCTGTCCAGCGGGTAGCAAGTGCGATTCTGCCACAACCGCGTCACCAACACAGTGTCTAGCTGGAACATATGCTGCAGCGCAGGCTGCTAGCTGTACGTCGTGTGAAGCCGGTTATGAATGTCCGTCTGATGGTATGGCCGCTCCCTCCGCGTGTGGTGCAGGAAAATATCAGAGTAGCACTGGTCAAACAGCATGTTTAGATTGTCCAGCAGGTAATGCCCTTGAATATCAACATTTTCTTCTTTTACTTCAATATTTTCTATGGTTAATGAAACATAAACCATTAGACACTCAAGCTACCAACTGAACATCATACACCCTCAGCTTGTGCTGCAGGCCGATATTAGACTAGATGGTTGATAATCACGTGACTCAGAATTTCCGATAATCTTCAATATCTTTTTTAATAGTTGACCAATTTGAATTCGGTTTGAAGTAGAGAAGTTGGGAAAATACCTGTAATAAGCTGGACTTGTTGGATTTTTGTAAAATCAACTGATAAAAAAGTTATTGAAGATAAACCAAAATTTTGGTTTATCTTCAATAACTTGTTTATCAGTTGATTTTTCAAAAATCAATTATGTCCATCTAATGTGTGACATCTGTCCACATTCTCTGCTTCAAACCGAATTTAAATCGGCCCAGTATTTACAAAATTATTGAAGATTTTCTGAAAATATTGTATCACGTGATTATCGACCGCTCCGGTCATAATTCATGCCTGGCATGCCCTATAGACCCTGCTTACGAGCCATCCAACAAAGTTTGAGGGTGTTTTTATTGGATAATAATTTGCAATAAGATAATGCAGTCAACATAGCAAATACCAGCTAACAATACCAGAACACGTTTAGAAGGCTGTCATAAGCTATGAGTCATGTTTCATGAGTTGTAGCCTGGAACCCCATTGTATCGGTCAACTTATCTTTAACAAATGACAGCTATGAAAATAAACAAATTATCCTTACTCATACCATGTCTTTTTGTAAAATAACATTTTAACTTCTGTAATATCAAAAAATCGTTGTCAAAATCTCAGTTCTATAGTACAAAAATGTCAACAATCGACAGCCATATCAAATCCAGTGAATAATGGCGTCACCCCATTATATCAGTGCATTGTGATTGAATGTTAAAAAAGTTAAAATAATGACTGACAAATAGCATCAAAAAGTATTTAAATTGAATACGCAGTTCCTTTTTGACATATTTATGGAAAATAACAAAGTTTCAATACTTTCTATCACTTTTAACAATGGCTACCTGTTTGAATTAAGCGAAAACTTCCATTTGTCAGTTCGGTTTTAAAATGTTTGAATAATTATTACCTGATGAACAGATATTTTGTAAAATCGGTACTGGAAAGATGCAGTGACCTAGTTGTTGATGTAAATAGTCAGAAGGTTGGTCTACGATCACTGTATCACAAGATTTGCAAATAGACCGATACAGAGGATAGACCGATACAGTGGAGTGGTACTATACATTGAAAGAACACCAATCATAAAAGTCGTTCTGTAGTAAGAAATGCACGAAACTTCAAATTATATTTTTCAGGTTCATCATGTTCTGACCCTGCCAGCTCCCCCACAACCTGTCTAGAAGGTACCTACAGCCCACTGGGTTCATCCTCGTGTCTCAACTGTTCATCCGGGGAATATCAGGATCAACAAGGACAATCCAGCTGTACACCATGTCCAGAAGGTTATGAATGTAACAATGTTTACAGTGCACCAGTCATCTGTCCTGCGGGAGAACACAGGTAGGCTACTGGTCACATTTATGTTACAATATTTATGCAAGATCAACAAGGACAATCCAGCTGTACACCATGTCCAGAAGGTTATGAATGTAACAATGTTTACAGTGCACCAGTTATCTGTCCTGCGGGAGAACACAGGTAGGCTACTGGTCACATTTATGTTACAATATTTATGCAAGATCAACAAGGACAATCCAGCTGTACACCATGTCCAGAAGGTTATGAATGTAACAATGTTTACAGTGCACCAGTTATCTGTCCTGCTGGAGAACACAGGTAGGCTACTGGTCACATTTATGTTACAATATTTATACAAGATCAACAAGGACAATCCAGCTGTACACCATGTCCAGAAGGTTATGAATGTAACAATGTTTACAGTGCACCAGTTATCTGTCCTGCTGGAGAACACAGGTAGGCTACTGGTCACATTTATGTTACAATATTTATACAAGATCAACAAGGACAAGCCAGCTGTACACCATGTCCAGAAGGTTATGAATGTAACAATGTTTACAGTGCACCAGTCATCTGTCCTGCGGGAGAACACAGGTAGGCTACTGGCCACATTTATGTTACAATATTTATGCAAGATCAACAAGGACAATCCAGCTGTACACCATGTCCAGAAGGTTATGAATGTAACAATGTTTACAGTGCACCAGTTATCTGTCCTGCTGGAGAACACAGGTAGGCTACTGGTCACATTTATGTTACAATATTTATACAAGATCAACAAGGACAATCCAGCTGTACACCATGTCCAGAAGGTTATGAATGTAACAATGTTTACAGTGCACCAGTTATCTGTCCTGCTGGAGAACACAGGTAGGCTACTGGTCACATTTATGTTACAATATTTATGCAAGATCAACAAGGACAATCCAGCTGTACACCATGTCCAGAAGGTTATGAATGTAACAATGTTTACAGTGCACCAGTCATCTGTCCTGCGGGAGAACACAGGTAGGCTACTGGCCACATTTATGTTACAATATTTATACAAGATCAACAAGGACAATCCAGCTGTTCACCATGTCCAGAGGGTTATGAATGTAACAATGTTTACAGTGCACCAGTTATCTGTCCTGCCGGAGAACACAGGTAGGGAAAGTTGTTTTCTCAAGTGGCAAAAGTAATTCAAGGATAGAATACATTATGCCATAAACAGATGATATTTTGATTCCTAGGTATCTAATCTGTCATCAATTTTGCTTCAATGTCTTTCAAAGATGACTTTAAATTAATTCCAGTTTATGATATTATACCCTAATATTTGTTATTTTGCTTGTGATCTATTTTCAAAAACATCAGTTTGCTTAAGTTAAGAAAAATCAATCCAGATTATAATTAATTATTCATTCATTTATAATTGTTTTCATTTCCCAGTTCTGCCGGTCAAGCGTTCTGCAGTCAGTGTGGAAGTGGTACGTTTAAGACAAGTTCCGGTGTTGGGTCCTGCACTGTCTGCCCACTTGGTCATGAATGTCCGACAACAACAGCCAGTAAGTAGCTTTGTTTATAAAATTATACAATTATCAATTCTTCTCATAGAACAAAACTTATTTTTTTTTTTTAATTATACCCCCCACAACAAAGTTATGGGGGGGTATACTGGATTTAGGTTGTCCGTCGGTCCGTCCGTCCATCCGTCTGTCCGTCCATCCGTCCGTGGACATAATTTTGTGTCCTCTTCTCCTCCCACACTTTTTGACCGATTTTGCTGAAATTTTAGCAGGTTGTTTCCTATCATATGAAGTTGTGCACCTGCAATTTTCATCTTGATCCAGGCAGTAGTTTTAGAGTTATGCCACTTTGAACTTTAGCACTTTTTCAGTGACAACGCGCTAGTGGGGGGTATTTGTCCGCTTTGCGACAGTTCTAGTTTGGAAAAATATGGTATCTAGATGGGAGGCTGTTATTGGATCTTTGACTCGTAAAATTGTGTCAATAGCCTATTGCAGAATAAACATAAACTTTCACAATCTCCAGCTATTTTTATCTCTTTCACAAATGGTCAATGATTACCAGATTTTTGTTGAAAAGCAGCAATATAATATTATTCATTTTCATTGGGACTTTTTATAAAAATTACTATGTTAATATTTCAGGTTCTGCATGTGCCTCTGGTTACTATGCCAACAGTACTGGTCTAACATCATGTATCAAATGCCCCGCTGGTCACCAGTGTTCAGATGCGACAGCCAGCCCCGTCCAATGTTTGGCTGGTACATACGCGGCCAGTGCTCAGACAGCATGCGCGACTTGTGATGCGGGTTATGAGTGTCCAACTGACGGACTTGAGGCACAAGTTGCCTGTGCTGCAGGATATTATGAGACAAGTACATCAGGAACAGGCTGTACACAGTGTTCTCAAGGTAACTATTGTAAACAGTTGTGAGGTATTTTACATCACATAAATTGCATGGCATGAAAAGTTTTTGTTCCAAGTGCATCACAGTGGTGTAATATTAAACTTGGGTTAAGGTAGATTATCTGATAAAGATATTCAAACAAGGTTAGTACTTTTACGTCGATATTGTTCATCATTCAGCAATAGAATTTTTCCTCTTCATAACATATCCTTATAGATCGAATACCACTGAATAATTATGTTGTCGCCATTAAAATTCTGATATTGTATAAATCTCAAAATGGCCACATTACAGATATTTTACCCTAAATCATTGTTTCTAATCGTGGTCTATAAACTTGTCACTACTGAACAGATCCTATCAAACAACCACTGTAGCACAATCTACATGTTCAGCAACAGTGGCTCGGCTCGAGGGGGTGAAGAACAACACAGGGGCTTCGGTTATGTCAGTTTAATTACATATTGAATGTGACAAGTTCATCAGGATTTCAAATTCTTGTCTCTCTAATTGTATCTTAGCGGTGACTATTTATACCCAAGTCTAAACGGACATATAGCCTGGTCACATGCACTGCAAATAACCAGAATCACGGCCAGCCTACCAGGAACACCAGAGCATTGTTTACTCAATGTACAATTATAGATATACATGTCGAACCCGGACTATATTGTGGATTGTTAGTACCTCAAAAACGGATTTAATATACATGCACAGTATTGTGAAAAGATTCAACAGAAACGGCATCACAAAAGTAACTTCAATGCAATAGTATTACACCACTCAAGCATCAGACCTTATGTCCAACGGGACAAAATAAAAAAAAATGACAAACCCACTGGATATTGGTTAAAAAAAATTCAAGAAAATGGAGAAAATGCTAATAACCAAATATCAATTTCAATCAATTTGCTCATCTGCAGTAGCATTTTTATTGGAATTATCAAAATTGTTATTATTTCGGAAAGTGTTAGCTCTAAATGCAAAACTCACTATTTCAGGTCACAAGTGTCCGAGTAAGACAGCCACCCAGACCCCATGTCCTACAGGACAATATCAAAATGGCTATGGAATGGAAACATGCATTTCTGTGAGTATTTTATCTTTATTTCCTCTTCCAAGGAATTAAGATGGCATTTGTTTTTACTGTTGTATGCATTATAATTTGTCATCATCGAAACAAAAAACAAAGGATTACAAAACATCTAGAAATTTCTATAAAAATGTCACAAATAGTTTTGACTAATGATGTTCTCGAGGATGGTAGAGTTTTTTACTTATGCAAAAAGTCTGTTCATTGCAGATTATCTGAAAAGGGTTGACTTTTGAATAACAGTAAATGGTTGAAATTGTTCATGAACTATTTATCTATTGCATTCCAGTGTCCCTCCGGTTACTATGCAGACAGTACTGGTTCCATCACATGTACAATTTGTCCTGCTGGGAACCAATGTTCTGACCCAACAGTATCTCCGGTACCCTGCACAGGATCTGATGTAAGTTTTTTTTCTTTTCTTAACAAATTATATGAATAATTTGCTAGTTAGATGTTGATTTATTTTGTTTCCTTTACATTATTTTGGTGAAATGAACAGCAGTGATAAAAAATTCTTATTTGAAATTATGATCTTGAATGAAATCAACTCGGTGCTTTAGGTATGCTAGTTGTTCAATCATTAGTACTTTAAAGAAGGGAGACTTTGGGGTAATCTGTAGATGGCCTTTTGTTTTATAGAAAGTAACAAAAAATAATTGTTAACATTTTTTTCCATAAATATATTATTTAATCGTTTTATTTATTTTTTTTTTTATTTTCTTTTTATTCTGTTTATCTTTTTTTTTCTTATATAAGTAATACATCATGGTAAAAGGTACCTTAATGTAAAGTCTATAATACCAATTATGAGAAATGGACCCCAGCAGAGGTCAAGCAGATGTTGTCTTTTGGAAATTGACATATTATATTGTAAGATAGAGAAAACACTCCAGATTAAAAAAAATATCTAAGGGTGAAAAGTTTTGATCCTAGTCTGAGCCTGCATTGTCTGCTTCCGATAAGGTCTCTCTTAGCATGATGGGTAACATGTATATCAGTACATTGTATTTTTGTTGTCATCATATTATATTTATGTTGTCAGTCTTCTGCATGTTCTTGCTTAGCTGCTGTTTAATTTGTTAGCCTTTCATGAAACATAGACCCAAATCTGTTCTGGCATTAAATGGTCTAACTTGACCTTAGCCTGCATTGCAATTTATCAAATGAAAGCAATCTCTGAAAAAAATCCATGAATTAAGGATAGAAGTAATGGTGTTTTTAGTCCCCTACCGGTGTTCACACCGGAGGGGACTATAGGTTTGCCCTCCGTCTGTCTGTCCGTCCGTCAGTCAGTCTGTCCGTCCGTCCGTCCGTCCGTCTGTCCGTCAGTCTGTCCGTCTGTCTGTCCGCTCAAATCTGGATCCCGCGATAACTTAATAACTAAGCAAGCGTTTTTGATGAAAGTTGGTATATGACTAGATGGCAATGTGTAGATTATGCACATCATTTTATTTTTGTTTTTCGACTTAAATTGAGGTTGCTATGGTTACAGAAATAGTGAAAATATGGCCAAAAATGGGATCCTGCGATAAGATAATAACTAAGCAAGCTAGTTTGATGAGACTTGGTATATGACTATATGGCAATGTGTAGATTATGCACATCATTTTATTTTTGTTTTTAGACTAAAATTGTTGTTGCTATGGTTACGGAAATTGTGAAAATATGGCAAAAAATATTGGATCCTGCAATAAGTTTAATAATAAGTAAGCAAGCTAATTTGATGAGACTTGGTATATGACTAGATGGCAATGTGTAGATTATGCACATCATTTTATCTTTGTTCTTTGACGAAAAGTGCGGTTGCTATGGTAACAGAAATAGTGAAAATATGGCAAAAATGGATCCTGCAACTTAATCTATTATTGATTACCATATTGAGTCAATGTGAAGCCGGTAGGGGACTTTATGTGTTGCATACAACACCAGATACTTGTTTTTTTTTCTTTTCAGAACAATAATTATTGTTAGTGCATATAAAATGTATACATTTACAATGAAGCATCAGAAAACATTAATGAAGTGATAAATGTTGCTTAATTGTGCTTTTGTCTATAGTTTGATTTAGGAACTGTTATTTTGTCTATCCTGTAGTTTAATACAATTATGCAATGCTTTTGTCATTCTGACAGCTGATGTTACTTATATATTATATATTTTTATGCCCCCCGTATCGAAAGATCGGGGGCATATTGTTTTACTGTTGTCTGTCTGTCCGTCCGTCCGTCTGTCTGTCTGTCAGTCCTAAACCTAACATTGTCATTTTCTCCACAACCATTATGTATACAAAGCTCAAATTTGGTATGTAAAGTTCCTTCAATGATGTCTATCTGCTCCATCCAATTTGACCTTCCTCAAGGTCTACATTTAACCCTTATCAACCCTTATAATGCAACTTAACGCGCCAACTTAACGTGACAGCTTAACGTTGGCCTTTTCTCCAATAGTATTCCACATACAAAGCTCAAATTTTGTATGTAAACTTCTTTCAATGATATCTATTTGAACCATGCAATTTGACCTTCCTCAAGGTCATCCTTTGACCCTTATTTACCCTTTACATGAAAACTTAACATTACAACTTAACATGACAACTTAACGTTGGCCTTTCCTCCAAAAGTATTCCACATACAAAGATCATATTTGGTATGTAGCCTTCTTTCAATGATCTTAGGTTAGAGGGTCAAGGTCATTCATGTAGGTTAATGTCAAATATCAATTAAGGTCATAATTATAGAAAAATTGCCATTTCGGGGGCATTTGTGTTTCACAAACACATCTTGTTTCTGTTTATCATTTTCATGAATTTCTGTTTTATATTATTTTTAGATTATTGTCTTTTTTTTCGAAATTGTTTTCATTAACTTTTTTGTTAATTTCTTAATCATTTTTATTTCGTTTAGATTTTTATGTTCTAATTTAATCTTTCTCTATTATTCCTATGAAATGATACCTGTCAACAGGTTGTAGCAAACGTAAGATATTTCTTTTGATGAATTTTTATTTCTTTTTTGTTATTTTGCAAATTTGACTAACATTTTTTTATCAAGATGAAATTAACAGCTTTCAGCTTTTATGAATATATTCCTCTCAAGCGCATATTATTCAAACACTTTTTCATCTTTTTGCTAAGTACATGTTTTATGATTTAAAAAAATCTCATCTCAGAGAATTGGTTTTCATGAAAACATGTTTCAGACAGCCAGAAATGCTCATAATTATTTGCTTTTCAATGAAAGCCTCGTAACTGCAGCTTGTTTTAAGCTGCAGTTACGAGGCTTTCATTGAAAAGCATCAACATGGATTGTTTATCCGGATATTTCTGAATAAATGAACATCTGTAAATTGAAACAAGTAAATGAGGTCATTTTAATTTGACGATTTGCATTTATTGTCAATATAGAATACAAAATTTCCTCTGTGCCCTCCCCCCCTCCAATGGTTTTGCTTTTTCAAAAATTTGGCTTAGTGCATGATGTGTGAGTTTTAATGGTGGAGAATTTAAATTTTTGCTGACTGCTTTTGGAATTCTTGGCATTGGTTATTGTGTGTTGATTCTGAGTAAAATTGATGGCCTCTCAATTTATAATTACGTATTTTGGATGTCAAAACCAGTTCTACTTTTAGGAAAGAGTAAAACTAAATGGTGGAAACTGATTGAAACTGTTATAGTTATCTCCCATTGACATGGGAGCATCTAAGAACCTATCAGTTATAAAAATGATGTTTTCTTTTCAAATGATTCAAGACATAATCTATTATATCTGATTGACTATTGCATTAGATATGAAATTAGTATATACATTGCACTTGTCAATTGGTAGGTTGATCAGTCACTTTTGTCGGAAGTATTACTCCAAGAGTATGTAAAGTAGAATCATGACATTTCATAGGTGGATAGATCGCATTAACCCTTTACCAAACAAGACCTGGTTTTGACGTCCCTAATAGAAAAGGCTTGGGAAAACATTGAGACAAAAGAAGAAACTGCTGAGAACCAGCAGTTTCTCCTTTTGTCTCAATATTTTCTATGTCATATCTTACACAAATCATGTCTTTATTATCATCATTTTGTCGTCTGCAGCAGCTTTCAAATTGGATCACCCTAAAATTTTGTCGTTTGGGAAAGGGTTAAAGAGTAGTGCAGTGTATACTAAAGAACCATAACTCTGCCAAGAATATTATGAAGTTTTTGGCTTATTGCCTTTGTTGATTTTCATAAAAAGTATGCTAGGTAATTACTTAGGTGAATAGATCTTGTTGAATAGATCTTGTTAATGAGAAGTGTATTGCACAAGAACTATAACCCTGCCAATTGTATTCGTGTAGTTATTGCCTTTTGATCCATAATTGGCCTTTTAAATGGTCCAGGCATACATGTGTTACAAACATGTCTTATTTCCTTTCAAATCATTCAAGATGTATTATAATCAGATGAGCTTTGACTATATGAACTATATGACTAACCTGTTTGTTTAGAATTATGTGGAGACCAATGTAAGATGACACTCCATGTATAACATTTTGACAAAATATTCTTGCACATTTTCTATTGTTTGATTTGTACAACAGCGTTATACACAATGTAGTTACAGGGTTCTGAAATCTTTATTAGCTACTTGTCCGTGTTTGTTAGTTTGTCAAATGTCAGTTGTCCGTATGAACAATAAAGAGAAAGATGTTGACAAAATCTACTTGTCTGTAACCTCTTTGGGACAAGCTGGTCAACTCAGACAATGGATTTCAGAACCCCTGAGTTATTATCATAATCAGACTTTTCTTGTCACAACTTGCATTTTATGTGACACATTCTTTTTTATGCAAATGTTATGTTTGTTATTAGCTAAACATTTTCCTAGTCAGAAAATATTTGAATTTGTTGGTATAGGGTATGCAAGTCTTGTAAAGTCTCGGAGGCATTTGACCTGGAAATGCTATGAACGCAGTCTTGTATGTCATATGACAAAATTTACACATCCCATTGCTTTTACTTGCACCAGATATGTGAAGATGGTTTAACTCGTCGATTCGCAAATCTGCATTTCACATTATATGTATGACTTACATGTCTATCGTTTCATTTAACTGCTTCAAAAATGCTGCAATTCACATGATCAATCAATTTGTTTGTTTTCAAAATGTAAAACTTTCTGGGACGTCACATGCCAAGACTTGCATACCCTATTTAGATTTGTTGCCAACCGCAACATTAGTGTTATGAAATCATGGTGTTTAATATATGTGATTGTCAGAATGTTTAGGTTAACACAATACTTTTCTCATAGTTTTGCTCTAAATATGATAATTATGTTATAAATTGAATAAAAGATCTTATAGTATTTGAGAACAACATGGAACTGGATCAGCCTATGTATATAATTGTGCGTAGTCTGATCAGGACCTATTTTGTTCTCAGATAGCTTCTTCTTGATATTGTGCTACCATAAGAGCTTAGTAGCATGCATACTGATCAATCAACATTACATTATAGGCAGTATCTAATCCTAGAAACAATTATTACTCTTAACCCATTACCAAAAGGAAAATTTTTTGACCTGTCCAAATTTAAAGATGTTGCAGGCGACAATTTAAAGTGAATAATTTTTCAAATTTTTGGTATTTTGTTTAGAAATTATTGTGGGAAATGAAGAAATTGCTTGTTACAAGCAATTTCTTCATTTTCAACAATGTTTTCCAAAGCTAGTTTCTTGTGGGGAGTCAAAAAGAGTCACTGTGTGGTAGGTAATGGGTTAAATGATACAAGGGCCATTTTTCCAAATCTGTCTCATTGATATTGGTTAATACATCTTTTAGGCCTGTTGTTTTTCGGCAGTATGTCAATGGAGATATTTTGTATATCGTCGCTGTAAATGCAAAACCTCGTATGTCGATTGGTGCAATTTTCAAAGTACAAACTTGTGTGCCCAGTGTAGACGATTCTAGCAGGGTTTGAGATATTTTTATTGATCAGTATTATTGATACACTATTTGTGAACAATATGTCCAAATTTCAATTAAGACATTTCAGTTTGGGAAAAGTTATTACACTTTTTTCCCTCTCCTTTAAAAATTTCCAAAACCGAGATACGAGGTTTTACATTTACAACGACGATATGTAACATATTTATTTGTGGTATTTCAGTATTCATCGTCAGGCAGTACAGCTTGTGATCCATGTCCTACAGGCTATACTTGTACAGGGGGGACCGCAACATTGTGTAATGTAAGTACAGTTTGAATGGAATCTATACTGTTTTCCTAAGTATGACATTTTTAGACTACATTTACAGAAATCTGCCAAGGCTGCATTTTTGCACAATTGTCCCTGCAAAATTCAGAATTGTACCCAGTTTTTGAAGACTTTGGGGACAATATCCACTTTTTGTTCACCTTATTAGATAGGTTAATGGTAGTGAGACTCTATACTATTGTAAATGTCACCACTTTTTCAACACCATTGGACAGTGTCCCCTTGACTTAAAAAAAATTGACAGATCACAGCATTTACTTCAAAGCTAATGCTGATCATGTGATGAGGTCATTCTAAATGTAATTGAATTTTCATGAAAGTTGATGCTAATTTTAGAATATTCCTGCATTTTGAGGCAACATAGAATAAGATAAGCTGCAGTGTCCGCACTGCCGCTTTATTCAATACAAGATATAAACCTTAAGTAAAATTAAATTCCATCCGAGAAATTTGAACTATGCTTATTCTAGTCAAAAATGTTAATTCAGCTAAGCAGAAGACATTCAATTGAAGCCTTTAACCTTTTCATGCTTATCTAGAATATTACAGCTTCTTATATGCGGTTAGGAACATCATTGAATTGACATTAATTCCATTCCATTCCAATCAAAATAAAGAGTGCTTTTATGCTTTTATTTTATAGACTGGAACCTATTCCAACGGCTCCCACTGTATAGACTGTCCAGCCGGATACTCGTGTGCGGACCCAACAGTAGGAAGTGTAATCTGTGCCGACGGAACATATCAGACGGCGACCGGTCAAACCTCGTGTATTGACTGTCCCCTCGGTCAAGAATGTCCGACCAAAGATGGAAACCCTGTAGATTGTGCAGACGGATTCTTTAGTCCTTCTGGTCAGAGTACTTGTACTGTAAGTCTGTTCACACATTTCCAGATGGCAAAATTTTAGACTGCTCCAAATTCAAAGATGCTGCAGACGACAATTTCAGATCATGAGATGTATGAAATTTAAATCTTTTTGGTCCTTTTGGGTAGTAGACATTGTTGGAAATGAAGAAATTTCTTGTCACAAACATAATCTTGAGTCTATGAATTTACTCTGTATTAGCAAATTCAATCCGTCAAAATTTTCCAAACAACAAATCGTGGCCCTGACTAAATGCAATAGTGTTGCATATGACAAAATTACTCAGGATATCAGAATGAATATTCTCTTTAATTTGATGTTGTTGGAAATATCAAAGAAAGTATTTTACTTCATTATGCCCCCGTATCGAGAGATCGGGGGCATATTGTTTTACTCATGTCCGTCTGTCTGTCTGTCTGTCTGTCTGTCCGTCTGTCTGTCCGTCTGTCCGTCCGTCTGTCCGAAAACTTAACCTGAAAACTTAACCTTTGCCATTTCTCCAAAACTATTTGACATACAAAGCTCAAATTTGGTATGCAACTTCCTTTTAATGATATCTATCTGTTCCAAGCAATTTGACTTCCCTCGAGGTCATCCGTTAACCCTTATCAACCCTTTACTCTACGAAAACTTAACATTTTAGAAAAATGGCCATTTCGGGGGCATTTGTGTTTCACAAACACATCTTGTTTTTCTTCTGTAATTCTCCAAAGGTTTTACACTTGTGAGCATCAAATGGTGTCACTGTTTAGGAATGGATAATAAATCTTTGTTTTTCAACAAAAACCTTGTAACTGCAGCTTAAAACAAGCTGCAGTTACAAGGTTTTAGTTGAAAAACATCAAAAATTCTTACTTATAGTTTACTTTCTGTTTGTACCATTCAGCCTTGTCCCAGTGGCTATTACAGTATAGGTCCAGCAGGAACCTGCAGCCAGTGTCCAGCGGGTCAAAAATGCTACAACGGCTCCCACTTTATCAACCCCACTAACTGTGATGCGGGTCTATACAGCGCAGCAGGAGATGCGTCATGTAATGCATGCTCTCAAGGTAGGATACTTCGTTTTTTAACCCTTTCTTAACTTAAACTAAGGGTTTTGTAAATTCTAATGATCGAATCACAGATGACTCAATTTATATTAAAAAAGCAGGATACTGGAACATTATAGCTTGGAAAACACATACCAAGTTATACAGAAATGGGAAATAAAAGTTATTTTGTGGATGTATTGTATTTATATCGTTTAGAATTCAACCTGCATAACAAACTGAAACCCTTGAAAGAAGCCTTGTTGTGTTTTGATACTAGTTGCTTTAACAAAACAGTCATGATGATTCATTGGAACCAATTCTGCAAAGATACAGTGCATACAAAAATTGTTAACACATCTTAATACTACCCCCAATAAGGTCTGTCAGTCTAGGTGTTTTGTAAAAAACAATTTTGATTTCTGCAACAGAAATGTAAAGACAGGTACAGACAGAACCTTTAAGTTGAGTCTGTCAAGATGGGTACAGATGATAATATTTAACCAATCAAATGGCCTGTAATAATTTTAAATATTCATGTATTCAGGAACCTATAGTACAGCTGGTTCCAGCTCTTGTTCAGTGTGTCAAGCTGGGTACCATTGTTCTGATCCAGCAAATCCTGTAGCGTGTACCAGTGGATACTATGCTTTGGCAGGCAATGTAAGTTTTTCATTACACTCAACAAAATGGCAGAAGGGCACCTGTTGATGGCCTAGCCCCAAACTAATGTATTTGCATAAGGGTAAGCCTGGAACTAGAAAAAAACTCTTATAGCATTTAGGAAGACTGAGGTTCCCAAACAGCTTGTGGTCAAATGCAGTGATAAGTCTCACTAGTTTCATTACTCCAGTATTGGAGGCTTGGGAAAACATGGAGGGTAGAGAAGAAAATGCTGTGTATGCTATGAAAAAGTCTTTATGTACCACAATTTCGTTGTTGCCAGCAGCTTTCAAACTGTACCAAGGCAAAGCTATACCTGTCAGGGAAGGGTTTTACCAAACAATACCTTGTTCTGTTGCCCCTTATTTTAAAAGCATTGGTAAACATTAAGATGAAAGAAAACAACAAGCAATATCTTCTCTTGCCTCAATATTTTCTGTCCTAATCTGGACAGTAATCATATGTTGTAATTAGAAAATGGTTAATTCCTGAGACAATTCAAATGAGTACCCACAACATAGGATTTGGATTTGAAATCACAAATTTAGAATGGTTGTTTCCCCTCTTATCTGTTGCTCTGCACATCGTCACTTACCAACAAAAACCTCATAATTGCAGCTTTCTGCAGGTAAAATTTTTATGTTGAAAAGCAGCAACATTATATTTTTCAGACAATAGCCTGTACACAATGTCCAGCGGGCTCATCTTGTCCTACAACAACAGACAACCCAGTGGCTTGCGCATCAGGAAATTACTCGTCTGGAGGGGCAACAATCTGTTCAGAATGTCCTACTGGTCAGTCCTGCCTTGACCCTGCTGTAGCTCCAGTCAACTGTGCCAGTGGATATTATAGTGCATTGGTAAGACCAACTTATCTTGGTGCTTGTCTTCTTTACTCACATTTTTTTCAAAAACTATTTTGCTTTTAATAGTTCACATCCAGTGTGTAATGTAATTAACATTGAACCTTAACCCTTCTCATGATGTTCACATCAATTTACAGTTGTGACCAAAGCTTTGACAGTAAAAACTAAGATCAGTACGCACAGATCTCAAACTAATTGAAATGTCTCTTTAATTGGCAATTTTTTTGAAAGGAAATTTAAAGTCAGCAGGATCATAATGGTAAAATTGGTAATGTAATTGATATTTATATTGTACTTCAAAACTACAGGGTGATGCACAGTGCTTGCAGTGCCCAGCCGGGTTTGAATGTACGACAGATCCCAACACTCCGACAGCCTGTAGCTCTGGTCACTATAGCCAGGTGGGGGAGATGACCTGCACGATTTGTCCTGCTGGCTCAATATGTCCGACTACAAACAGTCCGCCGATACGGTGCTCAAACGGCAAACATACGGATGGACTTGCTGGACAAACTTCCTGCACTGATTGCCCTGCTGGCTCCGAATGTCCTGATCCAGCGTAAGTATACAACTTAACCCTTTCCAAAACAAGACCTGATTTTGATGTCCCTGATAGAAATGGCTTTGGAAAACATTGAGACAAAAGAAGAAACTGCTGATAACCAGCAGTTTCCCCTTTTGTCTCAATATTTTCCGTGCTGTATTATACACAAATTCCATCTTTAACAACATGTATTTTGTCATCTGCAGCAGCTTTCAAATAAGATCACTCAAAAATATTGTTGTTTGTGAAAGGGTTAACCCATGCCCAGTTAACCCATTCACAAACAGCAAAAACTTTATGCGGTCCAATTTGAAAGCTGTGACAGAAAACAAGGTGGGTGTTGGTGAAAGATTGGAATTGTTTACAAGGTGTCATAGAAAATTTTTTCGCAAAAGGAGGAAATGCTGATCATCAGCATTTCCTTCTTTAGCCTCAATGTTTTCCAAGTTTCTTTTATATGGCACGTCAAAACCAAGTCTTCTTTCCAATCCAAATTCAAAGATGATGCAGACGACTATTTCAAGTAAATTTTTGTTTTCAAGTACATTTTTGTTTCACAAACACTTCTTGTTTGGAACTTATTTGTTCATTAGAGATTATGCCTTTCATTTCAGACTAGCACCATCAGCGTGTAACTTGGGTGAATATGCATTGGCTAAATCCACAGTGTGTACCACCTGTCCAGCTGGCTATTTCTGTGCCAACACCAGCTCATCCCCAGTAGCGTGTCCGTCTGGTGAATCATCATCAGGTGGCGCCACTGCATGTACGCCATGTCCATCTGGATCCTCCTGTACTAGCACTGGTACCCTGGTGGCTTGTGCAGATGGTGAGTAGTAACATTGTACATCTGTCTTTCTATACATCTGTCCGAACAATTTTGATATATTGCTGCTTTTCAACGAAAACCTCGGAACTGTAGCTTTAAACTATCAATAATCATTGTGTTTGTACTAGTCCATGTCAGTGTTTACTTAAAATTGTTTCCTATTTTATGCACTATAAGAGATTGAAAGTACATGTTACACATACCTCCTGCTAAAATCTTTCATTTGCAAGGATGACTTGTCACCAGAATTTTTGGTTCGACAATGCCTTCCAAAGCCTTTATATTTTGGCTGAGTCAAAGGTGTCATTGTGTAAAATGTGTTCAGCCATTACTGCACAGTGATGCCTTTTGACCCCCTCACTAGAAAAGTCTTGGGGAAAACATCTTGTAAAGTGAAGGAATTGCTTGTGACAAGCAATTTCTTCCTTTTCAACAATGTTTTGTAACTCTATGTGGAAAGATTTTTAGAATTTCAGCATCTTGAATTTGTAGTCTGCAACTTCTATACATTTTGACAAGCCTAAAAATATGTTCTTTGGTACTGTGTTAAATATGTAACTTTCTCTTTCAGGTTATTATGCAGTTGCTGGTAATGGATCATGTATTCCTTGTCCAGAAGGCCATTATTGTCCAACAACATCATCGACTCCAACACCCTGTAACCCAGGCCAGTATGCTCAGATCGCCTCACAGGCTTGTACTGACTGTCCAAACGGTTATGAGTGTCCAACAACAGATGGTAGAAGTAACGCCCCATGTATGGAAGGTTATTATGCAAACGGGAGTGCGATAGCCTGCACACAATGTCCACCAGGGTTTTATTGTCCAGATGAAAACTATGCTTTTGAGATTGCGTGTGACCCAGGGACGTACTCAACTGGTGCACAAAAGGCTTGCACAGTCTGTCCTCCTGGTTATGAATGCCCATCAACAACAGCCAATACAGAGACGGTATGTGCCCCTGGATTCTTTAGTGAGGGTGGACTTCCTGCGTGTGTGCAGTGTCCCGCAGGATATGCGTGTGATAACATCTACATAGACAGACAGGTGTTGTGTGCACAGGGTGAATACTCGCTGGCTGGAGCTACAGAGTGTACCGATTGTGAGGCCGGTAATGAGTGTCCACTCAAAAATACAACAGGGACACCATGTACTTCAGGATACTTCAGTACAGGGAGGCGTACAGCCTGCGGTATCTGTCCTGCAGGCTACGAGTGTTCTGATGCTACTATTGACCCAGTGATATGTCCAGCGGGTCAGTGGTCACCCAGTGGTCAGGTTACGTGTACAGCCTGTAGTCCAGGATATGCTTGTCCTGAAGGAAGCATCCAGACTAACCCATTCCTAGCTAGATGTTCTGTAGGGTACTACTGTTTAGATGGAAATATAGAGACGCCATGCCCAGCGGGTACATACGGAGATGCTAGAGGGTTTGATGATGTTTCTGACTGTAAACAATGTCCTCAGGGTTTCTACTGCCCGGAGGGGACTGCTGGATACCCTGGTAATAGCCTTGCTTGTCAGGAGGGTCATTATTGTCCAGCAGGGACCGGAAACTACCAGGATAACCCATGTCCTGCAGGAACTCAAAACAACTTCCAGAAAGAAACAGCTGTCACTGCATGTCTGAACTGTACAGCTGGTAGATACTGCCCAGCCGGCACAGCTGATGAGAAGATTGATTCATTAATCTGTCCATATGGTCATTACTGTCCAGCAGCAAGTGGCGCACCTCTACCATGTCCTGCCGGTTTGTATACAGCAGAGACAGGACAACAAGCGGAGGCCGACTGTAAGAGCTGTCCAGCTGGTTCATATTGTCCGTCAGGAACTGCTTCTCCATTACAATGTCCACAGGGAACATTTAACCCTGACATACAGAAGAGTACCATAGATGACTGTCTCAACTGTACGGCAGGATTTGCATGTACGGTGTTGGGTCTGAGCGAGCCAGATTCACGATGTTCACCAGGATATTACTGTCCCGGCGGTAACTACAAGTTCAACCAACCAGAATATGCTTGTCCTGCAGGAACCTTCACCAACTTTAACAACTTAACACATGCAGCACAGTGTGAAACCTGCCCGGAGAAGGTCGCGTGTACTGGAGGTACAGGTGGACAACAGAAGGCACCGGAACCGTGTGGTCTCGGATACTTCTGTCCAGCGGGCACTGGCTCACGAACGCAACATCCGTGCCCCGCAGGAACATACGGAAACTTGACGAACTATAACCAGGTGGAAGATTGTATTATTTGTCCGCGAGGTTACTACTGCCTTGAAGCTTCCACGGCACCTACAGCGCTGTGTGATCCCGGACATTACTGCCCTGATGGTAAGATATACAGAACTCTATACACAGCTAAAGATAAGTGGGGGTTAAGGCTTTGAAAAGCAACATATTTTTAATTGAATGTTAAACACTATGTTGTGGGTACTCATTTGAATTGTCTCATTGAGATGATTCAAATGAGTACCTACAACATGGTGTTTGCTGAAACTCATTGTGTTGAAGTCATTTTCCCCCGAGATACCGTAGCGCCACTCATCCTATGTTTGTTCAGTTTTGATTAAAATGATATTTATCCATTTTCATTGGCCCTCTTGTATGTTAATATTTGAAAGATACCGGTAGAGCAATGTCGGGTACATCCGGACGTCATGTCAACTCGGACATGTGTCCTTAACGCTACACGCGCGCGAGTTTTTATGTCCTCTGTGCATGCTTTAATAGTTCCAGCTATTCTTTTGAAATTCTTCTTCGCCACTAATACTCAACGTTTAGTGGGTTTTCCCCGAATCAAAATTTTCGTAGAGGTTCGTAAGCAATAATCTATTTATATAGATACCCTGCAGACGCAAGATTATGATGATGTATTATTGCGATTAAATCTTTTTTAGTCTGGTTTAAAAAGAAGATTAAAAGGTTTTCTAGAGGTTTTTACCTGTCGATGGTAGAAATATTAGTTATTTTTGGAAATAAAATGATGTCCGATCTGACCCGAACGAAAATTGATCCGTCGGGTCTAACCGGACAAATAATGATTTTATATATTAATTATATCACACAATGATCAGCAAGATCAGTGGTCGAGCGGTAACGTCGAAGTCTCAGAACTTGAGGAATCGACATTCGATTCCAGCCATCGGCGTATATTTTTTAATTTTTATACGCCCGAAGGGTCGTATTATGTTATGGCCCCCCTCGTCCGTCTGTCCGTCCATCTGTCTGTCTGTCCGTCTGTCTGTCTGTCCGTCCGTTAGCAATTTTCTTGTGTGCGCAACTCCTCCTACAGTTTTGATCGGAATTTGATCAAATTTGCCACAATAAATCTCCATGGTGTCTAGTTGTGCACCTCGCTTACGAAATTCAGATACCTTGAATTATCTGTCCTTGAATTAAAAAAAATGCCCATTTTCTTGTGTGCTCAACTCCTCCTACAGTTTTGATCAGAATTTAATTAACCTTGCCACAATGAATCTCCATGGTGTTTAGTTGTGCACACCGCTTACGGAATTTAGATAACTCTTTTCGTTCTTGAATTATCTGCCCTTGATTTTAAGGAAAAATGCCCATTTTCTCAAAAATGCTCATTTTCTCCTGTGCGCTACTTCTACAGTTTTAACCAGAATTTAATCAAACTAGCCACAATGAATCTCTATAATGTCTTGTTGTGCAAACAAAATTTTGATAACTTTTCATGTTTGAATTATCTGCCCTTGAATTGAAAAAATTGCCAATTTTTACTGACAAGCCCCTCTCGGGCGTATATGCACCACTCTGCGAAGCTCTTGTTTTTTAATGAAACACTCGATGCAAATAAATATCTTAGATTGTACGTTTGTATTTAACCTTACCTAAAACCTTTCCAAACAAAATTTTAGATTGTTCCAAATTAATAACGTAATAGATGCAAACATAATTATTTGAAATAAATCTAGCTCGATTATCGGCCTGTCCGATGAGACCCGATGTGTCCGAAATAACCCTTCATTGATGACTCATTTTGTTTTCCTTATGGTACCCGGTTTTATACGCTTAATACATACTTCTCATTACCAATGCCGGGGAAAAGGCTTAGAATTTTCTGATTGTGACGTAAGATACAGTTTTTCTCTTCACCTATGTAAATAATAGCTGAAGATCGCTTTACTGTCCGAAAGTACCCGACGTTGCTCTAGTAGGAAAAGGAAATAAGTAATTTCTCTCCCTTTGTTACTATATTTTACTACATTTTAATTGCTACAGTAACTGCAAAATATTTTTTTTTTAGATATTTTTGATATTCATTTCGAATGATGGGACCACATTTTTACTTCGACTTGGGCAGAAGTTTGACTCATCTGTTGTCAATATAACAAGTGTCAACTGTATATTGTAGGTACTCCAACGGCCACATTTTACCCGTGTCATGCAGGATCTTACTCACCCGAGTACGGACTCACGGCCTGGGAGAGCTGTATTGATTGTACACTGGGACATTATTGTCTTGCCGGATCTGCTGCACCCACCGTCTGTCCTGCGTAAGTAACAAATATCTTAATTCTTTACCTAAACAATACCCCCTGTGAGACAAGTGCATAAAAATGACTTGATATGCTTGTATTTTTTACGAAAACAGCCTTTATTTACACATTAATTTTAGCGAGCCAGGACTTTATGTCCGGGGAGCTAATGTCACAGCCCTAGTGTCGGCGTCGCGTCCCGTCCCGTTGCGTCTTCACTTGAAAACTTTAACCTGGTCTATATCTCAGGCACTATGAGAGATACAGCCTTGAAATTTCATACATGGATACATCTGAACAAGACCTTTCATTTGGGACCATGACCTTTGACCTAGTGACCTTGACTTTGGAGTTTGACCTACTTTTGAAAAACTTTAACCTGGCCTATATCTCATGCACTATTATTGATAGAGGCTTGATATTTCACACATGGATACCTCCTGCCAAGACCTTTCATTTGGGACCATGACTTTTGACCTTGTGACCTTGACCTTGGATTTTGACCTACTTTTGAAAAATTGGCTGATTTTGTGACAAGCTCCGATATAGGCCAGCTACGTTGTCTGTGGACAACTCTTGTTTTATATTTCACTCTATAGGTCTTTAATTTCTTTCTTTGGAGCCTAATTTATAAAAAAAAAAACTTTCTTTGTGTTTTGGTCTGGTAGGAGGCCTGTATTAGTTTACCCTCACCCAAACAAGCCCTTGTTTGGACAGCTGTGCTAAATTGAAAGAAGCAGGCAGTGAAGAATAAGACCAGACTGCACTTATATGCAGGCTGGTCTTGTTCTAGTCTGCCTGCCAAAATGAGCAAAATATTCCGGGATTAGCATGACCAGGTTAAAATATATTTTAGACATGGTCAAGATCAGCCTGTTTCACACCATAGCTCATGTCTAATCTTGATCCATTACAGTGGAACATACAGAAATGAGACACGTGGAGAGAGTTTGGCATTTTGTCATTCCTGTATCGCTGGTTACTATTGCCCAGTCACTGCGACTGTAGATCCCCTGGTTTGTGAAAAGGGTAATTACTCTGAGAGTGGGGCAACCTCCTGTGTCACTTGCGATCCGGGCAGATACTGTGAGGCAAACGCGACATCCAAAGCCTTGATGGACTCGGAAATGGTGTGCCCCGCTGGAACAGAATGTGCCGGCGGAATGTCTGTCCGACCTGATGTTGTTAATTATCCGTGTCGCGTGGGACATTACTGTCCTAAAGGCGATGTTAACCCCTACCCAGTCCCTTGTCCAATCGGAACATTTAATGAGGAGCTTGGTTTACAACAAGTGTCAGACTGTAATCCGTGTACGGCTGGGTTTTATTGTGACGTGGAAGGTCTAAATGCGACGGCGGGATCTTGTCCCGGAGGTTACTACTGCCCGCGTGGTACGGGAGACAAATACTCGTATCCATGCCCGATTGGTTTCTATAGGAACGGATCTGCGAGTGAATCTATACAGGACTGTGCTGAATGTACCGCAGGCTACTATTGTGATGAGCTCGGTCTGGCTACACCGAAAGATTGTCCAAGAGGTGAGAGTTTTTCCTAACAATTCCTGCAGTTTATGGCCTGAATTCCTATTCCAATGGCAAAAATTACCATGATTATTCTAATAAATACCCACGGCCCAAATTGCAGCTGAAAATCTGCAATTTTCAATCACTGTTTAACAGTTAAGTGAAAATGGGTGAATTTCATTGTAATTTGAATTTAGACAATTAAATTAGAGATGTTGGAGAATACGGCTCCAGATCTTACTTATAGGAGATGTAAATTATGATACAAACTCAGAGCTTCAGATGAAGAGGAGCGATGGCTTTTCAAAATCAAATATTTCACTAAATGAATTTGAAATTAACCCTTTCCAAAACAAGACCTGGTTTTAACGTCCCTTATAGAAAAGGCTTGGGAAAACATTGAGGCAAAAGAAGAAACTGCTGATGATCAGCAGTTTCTCCTTTTGCCTCAATATTTTCTTGGCTATATCACTTACAATTTTAATCTTTATTACCATATATTTTGTCGTCAGCAACAGCTTTTGAATTGTACCTGCCTAATATTGTGTCGTTTGGGAAAGGGTTAAGGATTTAGAAAGCCTTCACCCCCTCTTATCTGCTTCTCTACAAACAAACTATTTTACTCTTGGCAGGATTCTACTGTAACACGGGTAGTACGTCCAGCACACCATGCCCACTCGGTCACTATGGCAACTCGACAAATCTCCGTCGTAGCGATGATTGTACGCCCTGCCCAGGTGGCTACTATTGTGATGGTATCGGACGAACATCACCGACTGACATATGTGATCCAGGTATGTAATTTTAAGCATGATTATTCATAGAATTTACAGCTTTGAATTATGAAGAAAAGAAAAAAACGCTGCTGTAAACCATCATTTCCCTTCTTTTCTTCAATATGTTTAACCCTTGGCAAGGAGTAAATGTGTACAATGTTGTCAACACAATATATGATGTGTATACATCAAAATCAAGAAGTATAGAAAACATAATGTGGGTAAGGAGAAAATGCTGTACATCAATGTTTTGCTTATTTCTTTGAGTGTTTTTCAGAGGTCTCTTTTTTTAAAGACTTCAGAATCAGAGTTTTTTGGAGAAAGTGCTGTTAGCAATTTCTCATTTCCTTTCAATAATTTCCCAAACCATTTCTTCTATTGACTTCAAAACTAGGTCTCGTTTTGGTCTGTTGGTCGTCAGGTATGAAGTGTTCCTTGTCTATTTTCAGGGTTTTACTGTCGTGAGAAGGCGTATACATCAGCTCCGCCTGATGGATTGACTGGAGGACTGTGTCCGGCCGGCGGTTATTGTCCGGCGGGCTCGGCTACACCAACACCCTGTATTGTGGGTTATTACAGTAACTACGCCGGAGCATCAACACAGTATGATTGTATACCCTGCGATCCAGGCTTCTTCTGTGCGGGGTCCAGCAGCGTCAACGCTACACAAGAATGTTCTCCGGGATATTTCTGTACAGGGGGAGCTGGGGTACCAACCCAGCACGAGACTGAAGCTGGATACTACACGCTGTCTGGGGCGTACAAACAAGAGCCATGTCCTGGTGGGACGTACCAGAACTCCAGGTTACAATCGTCCTGTATAGACTGTCCACAAGGTTTCTACTGTAACGGTACAGCAACCACAACACCCATCATCTGTCCGCAGGGTAGTTATTGTCCATTACGTAGTGAGTGGCCCACACCCTGCCCTAATGGTACATACCAGGTAGACGAGGGTGAATATCAGCTAGACCACTGTGACTCATGTACCCAGGGTAAAGCTTGTGAACAGGACGGTCTCATTGCTCCTGACGTGGACTGCTCACCTGGACATTACTGCTTGAATGGTTCTGACACTCGAGCACCCATCGGTCAACCATGGGGTGACCTGTGTCCACCTGGATTCTACTGCCCAGTAGGGACATATGATTATAACTTATACCCATGTCCGAACGGAACATATTCCAACTTTTCGGGTAATCTGGCGGAGGAGAACTGTACAGCGTGTGACGGTGGATGGGCGTGTGTTGGTCAAGGTCTGACTGCACCTAACCATGTGTGTGCTGCGGGCTACTACTGCACATCTGGGGCTTATACAATAACCCCTGAGGATGGAGGGACAACTGGTGATCCATGCCCTATAGGGAAATACTGCCCACAGGGAACATGTAAGTCATATTATTGTACTTTTAAATAACATACGTAACTGATCATTACTTATGCCATTTGCAATGCTTAAAGGGGGAATGGCACTTAAAATCATGCAAATTTTCCGAGAACTTCGTACAAAATAAATATGTATTATGAAAATATGGCCTTTAAATTGCATCTATGCCAAATCTTAGCTTTCCATCTTGTGTATTGGCTAGGATGTCGACGGATTTAAAACCCCATATGTTCCATTATTGTGAATATTATCCGCGGGACAAAAAATCATGGGGTTTTAAATCCGTCGACATCTAAGCCAATACACAAGGTAGAAAGCTAAGATTTGGCATATATGCAATTTAAAGACCATATTTCAATAATATATATTTTTTTGTACGAAGTTCTCGGAAAATTTGCAAGATGTTAAGTGTTATTCTGCCTTTAAAAAGTGTTTTTGTTAAAAAAAAAATCAATGTTGAAGATTGACTTGTTGGATTTGATAAGAGGAGGGGATAAGGTAGAAAATGAAAAAAAAAATTATTATTCATTAAAGGCAAAAAAACCCTTTTCGCATGATGTCTTAAACATTCAGGGGTAACGTACCACCAGTGAATGTTCATGAAGTTGCTCTAATAATTCCAATGCTGCATGAATATCAGTAGGGGTAATCTACCTTAAATAACATATGTAACTGATCATTACATATGCCATTTGCGATGCTTAAAAAGTGTCTTTGTCAAAAAAAATCAGTATTGAAGATTGACTTGTTTGCCATGATAAGAGGAGGGGATAAGGTAGAAAATGAAAAAAAAAATATTCATTAAAGGCAAAAAAAAACATTTTCGCATGATGTCTTTTATTAAACATTCAGGGGTAACGTTCCACCAGTGAATGTTCATGAAGTTGCTCATATTATTCCAATGTTGCATGAATATCAGTAGGGATAATCTCCCTTAACCCTTTCCCAAACAAGACCAGGTTGACGTCCATATTAGGAAAGGCTTGGGAAAATATTGAGACAAAACAAGAAACTGCTGATAACCAGCAGTTTCTTTTTTTGTCTCAATATTTTCTGTGCTATATAGTACAAAAATTCCTTCTTTTTTAACTCCAATTCCGTTGTCTACCTGAATTTTTGGTGTTTGGAAAAGGGTTAAAAAGCAATTACCCCCTCTTTTATCTGTAGCTGTGATTTCTTTTTTACAGCGAACCCTCTGAACTGTTCTGCCGGTACTTACAATAACCACACAACTCGAGACTCCTGTTTTGATTGTCCGGCCGGGTTCTTCTGCTACGGAGATGAAAATGTCCACAAATGTGATCGCGGTCACTACTGTCCGGTCAATACATCCTGGGACGGACAGATTAAATGTCCAGTTGGCACTTATAACCCAGATAAAGGTAATTTTTGTGCTCCATATCAAAAGATGGGGGCTGTCTGTCTGTTTGTCTGCCTGTCCTTCTGTCTGTCTGAAAACTTCACATTTGCATTTTCTTCGAAAGTATTTGACATACAAAGCTCAAATTCGGTATGTAACTTTCTTCCAATGATATTTATTTGTTCCATGCAATATGACTTTCCTCAAGGCCATCTGTTAACCCTTATCAACCCTAAACACGAAAACTTGGCATTTCAGAAAAATAGCCATTTCGGGGACATTTGTGTTTCACAAACACATCTATTTTTCTCTTCTTTTCCATCAATGTTTTCCATGCGATAACAACCCTATAAAGTGTCTTCGTTTTATCAATTGTCTGCACCTGCATGTCTATCATCTGGAAAAATTAACAATTGTGAAATTTTATTTGCAGAAATGTCATTTTGAATAGCACAGTTTGGCTAATTTTATGTCATGTAGGAAAATATTGAGAGAAAATAAGAAAATGCTGATAGTCAGCATTTTCTTATTTTCTCTCAATGTTTTCTATGCTATAGCATTCTAAGTGGTTGCTAATTATGGCTATTTTCTATGTTGTAGGTCGTTGTAATTTCTTTGAAATTTGACGATTCTAAGCTATTGTAATTTTTAAACTAATTGATTATTTTGTTAATTTCCTATCCTGCAGGAATGGACGATGTTTCGGACTGTAGACAGTGTGAAGGCGGGTATTATTGTCATATGCAGGGAGCTACAGGTTATGATGTGGCCAAAAATATCTCAGAAACAGGCGTCGGTATTTGTTCTGCGGGATACTACTGCAAATCGGGTATGTAGCTCTGTTAAATTTTGAAAGAATTGTTGGTAAAGCAGGTCTTATATTGCTCAGTGATTAAGCTGTTTGACTTATAATCTTTTCTGAATAGCAGACTTGAAGTTGTGTAAACCTTTCATGGTTTTGAGGCAAAGGAAGAAAATGTTGATAATACATGCTTTTAAGAATGAATTTTCTGATACTTACCACATTTTATTTGATATTTTGGTCCCTTTTCAATTTTGAACAGTCCAGAAATTAGTTATTTAAATACGCCTTACAATTAACCCAACTGTCTTTTTAGGTGTGAACTCCAGTACTCCGACAGCTGGAACATCGACGGGCGACGGCGGGCCTTGTCCTCCTGGATTCTATTGCCCGTCACAGACGGAGGATCCAATAGCATGTCCAAACTCCACATATCGCGACATCGAGCTGGGGCAGGCAGAGTCTGACTGCTTCACTTGTACGCTGGGCAACTACTGCGGATCCACCAATCTGAGCGCGGTGACTGGACCATGTGACCCGGGCTATTATTGTAAACTCGGAAATGCAGCTCCCAACCCAACAGGTAAGTAATTATGATGGAGAGCTTAATGCAGAAATATTTTAAGGTAGTCCACCCGTAATGAGATTCATTCGACGTTTGAATTATTTGGGTGCGGTCGTAAACATTTGGCGGTGGATCTTGTCACCACCGAATGTTTACGACCGCGTAGGAATAGCTTCGGATATGTAACGACGCCGCTCAAAAAAATCTGTTAATTTGTTAATGTCAAAATGGCGACATTACGGGTATTCTACCTTAAGGGTATATAATTCAGCGGAAGTCTGCTAAAATGTATGTCGAAGTAATTGAGAAAACCATGTTTCATGATCAGCTAGTGCCTATGTGAAGTCTATTTTATAACCAGGTTTCACGATGTGATTTTACAGTTGTCACAAATCGATATAGCGATGAAGCTATTCTGAAAAATACAGAAAATATTGATGCAAAAGGAGAAAATGCTGATAATCAGCATTTTCTTCTTTTGTGTCAATAATTTCCCAAATATTTTGTAATAGGGACATCAAAACCAGGCCCTGGTTTCACAAAGAAAACTGAAGTACGTTCTCAGACTCAAATCTGAGCACCGTACTCAAATCACATGAAATCCAGATTAACTTCAATTGAATACCCTTCAACGTTGGAGAGTATTCCATTGAAGTTGAGCATGTACTTATGAGTATGTACTTAAGTTTTTTGAGAAACAAGGGCCAGGTTTTATTTGGAAAATTAAAGTCTGGTAATAACACCTGCTGCAATTGCTACAGGTTCATGAAGAAGCTATTTGAGAACAATATGGGTGTAGATCAGACTACAAGTTTGAAAATGTTGATCCATGTTGGTCAAAATGTTGGTCAAAACATGATGACGTCATTTGTATAAATATGGAGCATTCGGAACAGCTCGGTCAAAGTCTTAGTCTTAAAAACGCTTTATCCAAAACACCTTAAGAAATCGTAAGAAATCTCACTCTAAAGAATGCGCCTCTGGTCTTGTTAAAGAAAGGGTTAATCTAATTGTTATTCAAATATTTGAATTTGAAATGACAATTTAATGATTTCACCCCTTGTTATCTGTTGCTCTGCATTGTATAATATAATGTTTTTGCCATGATTTTGTTCAGGAGAAGAGACCAATGGAACAGGTACTTGTATAATTGATTAACCCTTTTCCAAACGTAAAAAAAATGTTGACCAACCAAACTTAAAAGTTGTAGCAGAAAACAAATTATTCTGACCATCAGAATGAACTTTGATAGTGCAGAAATGCTTGTGGAAGAGGAAAACAGTCATGCCTTTGCAAGCAAAAATCTCGTAACTGCAACTTAAACAAGCTGCAGTTACGAGGTTTTGTTGAAAAGCAGCTGTTGCAAAGTGCTGTTAATCCGCATTTTTGTCCTTTGCTTTATTAATACTACTTTCTGAAGCTTTCAACAATAAGGTGGGCTAGAACACATCATTGTTTGGGAAAGGGTTAAAAAGACATCTTTTAGCACCAAAAAGATGGATAGAATTGGGATAGGAGTGTGCTATTGCATGATCTTTTATACAATTCATTAAAGATTCTTTTTAGGGTGACATAACACAGCTGTTTTAGCTTGTAAGACTCTCAATTATGGGGTCGCAATTTTGATCTAAGGTCTTGTTATAATGACCTTTCTGACTTTATTTCCAAGTAATGTTGGAGAAATACCAAAATCTATGGTTAGGTGCAACAGTCACTATGACATGACTGAATTAATGTTAAAAGCGGCATTAAACCTTGTTCATCCCAAACCTCTGTGCTTAGCAATGATATTGTTTCCATCATGCTTTATGTTGTCACTTTTCAACAAAAACATCGTAATTGCAGCTTTAAACAAGCTGCAGTTACGAGGTTTTTGTTGAAAAGCAGCAATTTGTCACACATGAACAGCCCTAACTACTTTGGTGCATAAAGAGATAGTTGAGTTTGAATTTTTTTTGTGGAATCTGCTTGAGCAATTGCTTTATATGTAACCATTGACTGATAATTAATTAAGATGTAGCAAAATTGATGTGACAGAAATATAATAGAACATTAATTTTACCATAATTATTCTAAAAAAAGCTGTTTATAAGAAAAATGGTCACTGTAAAAGTAGGGGGTGGGCATTGACATATTGTGATTTTGTTAGTCCAAACTTACGAATCAGGTGCCAATTCAAGGATTCAAACTTTAGAAATTCAAATTCTGGATGAATTTCCTTCACTGAGAACAGATTAGGGGACTGGAAATCTCTTTCATTGCCTTTGGAAATGATCTTTGTTTATGTCTCATTATTTTAACTTGGAATCAATGGATGGGCGTTTATTAGAATCACCTATTTTTGCTAAAACTGTGCTTGAAATATGCACATTTTTAGCTGAGATATGGGGATAGGCATTTATTAGAATATGGGCATTGATTAGAATAATTATGGTAATTTAAGGGTTAAAAAACCCAAACTTTGTGTTATGATTATAGACTCTGGCAACCTTTATTTAAGAAGGAATTCAATTAATTCAAAACAAGTGATATTTTTAACTTGCATGCATATTTACAGTGTGTTTGGTGAATGGTTTGATGATTACTTGAAAAATGTTTAGCTTTTGTAGTGCTGAAATGATACCCATGCAGGTTTTGTAGTGCTGAAATGATACGCATGCAGGGCTCTTGTCGACTTGTTAACAATTGTATTGTCTTAAAACACCTTATTGGTGTTTTACAAATGTTCCTAAATTGAAAGAATTCTTTGATATAATGAGCATGCTGCCTTACTATATACCAAATATAATATTCTGTGCTTTGAAAATTAAAAAAAAAATAGTAATGTATATGATAGTTTACAATTCTAATTTCAATTTCTAGTACTGGGCAATAGCAAAGACTTGCTGTCAAGCTGTCAAAGCATGAATCTATCTGCCAATCAATGACTAGTACTAGAATTTAGAATAAGAATTAACAATTTGAACGCAATATGTGTGTTTGTATTTAGCTGGAATGCTTGAAAACTAACAAAAGAAGAAAACTAACACAATTTTACATACTCATGTTTTGAAACATTTTCTTGCAGCATGGAGTTTGACATCTTTATTTAAGGTATTAGCACACTAATGAACGTCAAAAATCATCGGCAAATGTCGAATATGTCGAATATGTCGACATTTTCCGTATTTTCCTTAAAATATACTCACCGTCATAAGAAAGTAGCCACTTTTCAAAAAGCCATATTTTTTTTTCAATTCTTTATGTCTTTTTGTTTTAACACATTCATACGCATTCCCAATATTTCCTTTTCACACCACAATGGTTAAATGCTTTCAACATGCCCGGAAACATGTTTAGTTGGAATATGGTTTCAAAACAGTGTTTTAGGATACAAAGTTCAGTTTTGTTTACTTACAGCTGTCATTTTCTGCATAAGTTGACGTTGTTGAAACACAAACAAAAGTCCCATTTCAATTTTACAGAAAATCATTCCGTTGAATTGATAGAGGTCTAGGAAAATTTGGCGCTACCAGAATAGCATGTCTCAAAATGGAAAGTTTGATAATAACCGGAAGTGGTTGGTGAGTAAAGTGGAGGGAAACATTTTCCGAATAAGGAACTTGCTAAAGACCAAACAGAAACAAAATTTCAATGAATGTAGCATTTGAGAGGAAATTGGGGGTTTGTTGGGCTAAAACCGGAAACCGCCATTTTGCAAGAGTCTTGGGTGTAATGAAAATCACTTATTAGTCAATAAGCATTTTGAATAAAAACAGTATTATAAACACGTATCCTTATTCATTTTTGCCTCTTTTCTAGTCCTATATATTGCCGTGAATTTCAGTAGTCTGTTCCGTATCAGTTACGAATTTCCTGGAACTACCACCAAGCTACCATAGCTAATAAGATGATTCGACTGTTTTCGGTACTTTCGCGAAATCATTTTTACTTGCCTTGTTGCAATCTTTTGTATTCATTTCGATGCGTTCATGAATTATCCTAAAATTGCCGACCATTAGCATTAGACAAGTGGCTACTTTCTTATGACGGGGAGTATATTTTTTCCAAAGGAAATTATTTGTGTTAGTATAATTAAATCCATTTGCTCCAATATTTTAGAGTTTTATAGATGAAATGTTGAAAAAAATAACCTCTTACTGCATTTATCTTGAAACAAAAGTTACAGTTCAGGATTTGTTTTGATGACGTGATAACGTCGCCGCCAAAAAATATGACGTCGTTCCCGCGTTCTGTATAATTGACGTCGACGCGTGTATAGCTTGTTGTTATACAACTAAAACCAATTTGTAGGGAATTCGGTTAATAGATTTGTAAATGGGTGATTTGTAAATGAATTATAATTCAATTTTCAGTTTAACCTCTTCACAAAATCATGTCCGAAGGGATAGATACTTAAAGCAAAATAAAAATTTAACATGTTCTTTGTGTGTGTCAAAAATCGGACACGGCATGTTACCATGGCGATTTCTTTAATTTTGGACGGCGAAACTTCCCTATTCTTATGTATTTACTTCCTACACCTGTGTAGATATTTTTCAAGTTCTGATTAGAAAGGCCCCGCTAATACTTAATGTAGAATGACTTTTTAAATATGACAACCCAAAAGATTTCAAACAGATTTTCAAGAGAATTTTGTTTCTATGCATTCCGACTTATGCATTTTTTCCAATATTATTGTTGCCACAATATGTCAAGAGTAATTTTTTATAGTAGTATATTTAATAAGCTCTTTTTTGGTGCATAAATTATAGATGTTTCTGGAAAATGTCACTCTTTATTCAGTTTTGAGAATCTGTTACTCAGTGCGCGAAAAGCCCATTTTTCATATCGGTGAGATAAATCTTAAATTTGTCATAAAATTGTAAAATTGCTGTCAAATTCCCTTATTTCTTCAGAAAAGGTGTCTCTTTGTATGTAGATTGAAAAAATAAAGTGATCCAACCCGTAGAATTTTATACCCATTAGTGTGTGAATACCTTAAATGCTTACTGTCCAGCAGCACTTTCCAAATTGAAAGGGCTCCAAACTTAACAGTGAATTCAAATTTAGTAAGTTCAAGAAAGATTTTTAAAAAGGTAGAACGTGATAAGTAGAGAATAGCCTGACTCTATTGTAATAAGCATATTACATTTATTCTTTTTCTGAAAAATCCGTTTCTGTCTAAGATATATCAAGTCAATCTGCTTTCAGGAATTTTGAATTTAAAATCATTTTGAAATTATTCTCTTTAATATGTATATTACCTATGTTTACAGGTAGTGATGCCAGTATAGGGGGTCCGTGTCCAGCCAGTCATTATTGTCCATCTGGTACCTCGTCACCAATACCCTGTAACACCGGGACATGGAACAACATCACACATCAGTCACAGTGTTTCAATATATATATTACCTATGTTTACAGGTAGTGATGCCAGTATAGGGGGTCCGTGTCCAGCCAGTCATTATTGTCCATCCGGTACATCGTCACCCATACCCTGTAACACCGGGACATGGAACAACATCACACATCAGTCACAGTGTTTCAGTTTATATTACCTATGTTTACAGGTAGTGATGCCAGTATAGGGGGTCCGTGTCCAGCCAGTCATTATTGTCCATCCGGGACGTCGTCACCCATACCCTGTAACACCGGGACATGGAACAACATCACACATCAGTCACAGTGTTTCAATATATATATTACCTATGTTTACAGGTAGTGATGCCAGTATAGGGGGTCCGTGTCCAGCCAGTCATTATTGTCCATCTGGTACGTCGTCACCCATACCCTGTAACACCGGGACATGGAACAACATCACACATCAGTCACAGTGTTTCAGTTTATATTACCTATGTTTACAGGTAGTGATGCCAGTATAGGGGGTCCGTGTCCAGCCAGTCATTATTGTCCATCTGGTACGTCGTCACCCATACCCTGTAACACCGGGACATGGAACAACATCACACATCAGTCACAGTGTTTCAATATATATATTACCTATGTTTACAGGTAGTGATGCCAGTATAGGGGGTCCGTGTCCAGCCAGTCATTATTGTCCATCTGGTACGTCGTCACCCATACCCTGTAACACCGGGACATGGAATAACATCACACATCAGTCACAGTGTTTCAGTTTATATTACCTATGTTTACAGGTAGTGATGCCAGTATAGGGGGTCCGTGTCCAGCCAGTCATTATTGTCCATCTGGTACGTCGTCACCCATACCCTGTAACACCGGGACATGGAACAACATCACACATCAGTCACAGTGTTTCAGTTTATATTACCTATGTTTACAGGTAGTGATGCCAGTATAGGGGGTCCGTGTCCAGCCAGTCATTATTGTCCATCTGGTACATCGTCACCCATACCCTGTAACACCGGGACATGGAACAACATCACACATCAGTCACAGTGTTTCAATATATATATTACCTATGTTTACAGGTAGTGATGCCAGTATAGGGGGTCCGTGTCCAGCCAGTCATTATTGTCCATCTGGTACGTCGTCACCCATACCCTGTAACACCGGGACATGGAATAACATCACACATCAGTCACAGTGTTTCAGTTTATATTACCTATGTTTACAGGTAGTGATGCCAGTATAGGGGGTCCGTGTCCAGCCAGTCATTATTGTCCATCTGGTACGTCGTCACCCATACCCTGTAACACCGGGACATGGAACAACATCACACATCAGTCACAGTGTTTCAATATATATATTACCTATGTTTACAGGTAGTGATGCCAGTATAGGGGGTCCGTGTCCAGCCAGTCATTATTGTCCATCCGGTACATCGTCACCCATACCCTGTAACACCGGGACATGGAACAACATCACACATCAGTCACAGTGTTTCAGTTTATATTACCTATGTTTACAGGTAGTGATGCCAGTATAGGGGGTCCGTGTCCAGCCAGTCATTATTGTCCATCCGGTACATCGTCACCCATACCCTGTAACACCGGGACATGGAACAACATCACACATCAGTCACAGTGTTTCAATATATATATTACCTATGTTTACAGGTAGTGATGCCAGTATAGGGGGTCCGTGTCCAGCCAGTCATTATTGTCCATCCGGTACATCTTCACCCATACCCTGTAACGCTGGGACATGGAACAACATCACACATCAGTCACAGTGTTTCGAATGTGTCGCTGGTTACTACTGTCCCACTAACACCACAACATACGAGATCTATCCGTGCCCTGTCGGCCATTATTGTCTGAATGGTACCCAGTCTGCCACGCAGTATCCGTGTCCAAGGGGGACGTACAGGGCAACGGAAGGAGGAATGTCAGTCGCTGATTGTCTGCCATGCCCATGTGGTAAACATTGTAATGATACAGGACTCAGCGCACCAAGCGGCGATTGTGACGCAGGTTTGAATTTTTTTTTTATTCAACTTTTATCCGATAAAGGTCCAACTTAAACACATTCCAAAATAGTGTCCCCTTTTGACAACTCCACAGGATACTATAATGAGCTGAGAAAACCTTGCCAGAAAATCAGCATTTTCTTCTTTTCCTTCAAAGTTTTCTATATGGTGTTACATGGATGTTTTTACATTGGCTAGCAATATTTTTGTTGTCTGCAACATGTCCATCAAAGATTGTCTGCTTTGTCAGTTTGGTAAACATCGTAATGATACAGGGCTCAGTGCACCAAGTGGGGATTGTGATGCAGGTTTGAATCTTTTTATTGCTCATCAGATTACAATGATAGGTCAAAGTTAAAAAACATTGAAGACAATAGATCAAAACAAAATCGTTTGTTTAAAAAAAGATCAGTTCAACATAAAGTAGATTTTCCTCTCACTAAATTCTTTCCTTCTGTCATGAAGTCATTGAAATACATGATTACTTGGCATGTATAATACTGTCTTCTTGCATGAATATCTTGTGTGTATTATAGGATACTACTGTCTTGGAAGTGCTGAATCAGCCACACCCTCTGATGGAACGACGGGTAACCTATGTTCTGCTGGTCACTTATGTTCTGTTGGATCTTGTAATGAAACAGCTTGTACAGAAGGATCTTATTGTGCCTCAACCGGTAAGTTCTGATTTCATTATAATGTTGTATTTCTTCTTTTTTCAATGGTTCAGCCACTATGCTTTCTTACATATGACTTATGGCATGTGTTTCTCATCGAAAGGTGTAAATCGTTTAACCCTTTCCCAAACAACAAAATTTTGGGGTATTCTAATTTGAAAGCTGCTGCAAACGACAAAATAAATGTTGAAAACAATAAGATTTTTGTAAAATATTACTCAGAAAATATTGAGGCAAAAGGAGAAACTGCTGGTTATCAGCAGTTTCTTCTCTTGTCTCAATGTTTTCTCAAGCCTTTTCTAATAGGGGTGTCAAAAGCAGGTCTTGTTTGAGAAAGGGTTAAGGGAGATGAGCTTCTGTTGGCATGGATGGAGTGTTGTGTAAGGATTGGTGCAGGAAACACTTGGAACACGGTCATGATTAGGTGGACTAGCCACCACATTATGACTGGAAAATTGCTGGGCATGGTGCTGAACCACACTCAATCTTTTTTGATCAGAGCAAATTAACATTTTGAATATCATTGCTATGGATTTGATGACATGCTAAAGTTGATGTCTAATTTCAGAATTGTATATTAAAACTATTGTTTTTGTTTTAAAGGTTTATCATGTGTGACAGGCCCCTGTGCACCTGGATATTACTGTAATGCTGGTTCTAATAGAGCAGATCCCACAGATGGCATTATGGGGGATGTTTGTTTACATTATGTCTGTTTACACTATGTAATGTTTTACAGGATTATCAAGTGTGACAGGCCCCTGTGCACCAGGATATTACTGTAATGCTGGTTCTAATAGAGCAGATCCCACAGATAGTATTGTGGGGGATGTTTGTTTACACTATGTTTGTTTACACTATGTAATGTATTACAGGATTATCAAGTGTGACAGGCCCCTGTGCACCTGGATATTACTGTAATGCTGGTTCTAATAGAGCAGATCCCACAGATGGTATTATGGGGGATGTTTGTTTACATTATGTTTGTTTACACTATGTAATGTATTACAGGTTTATCAAGTGTGACAGGCCCCTGTGCACCTGGATATTACTGTAATGCTGGTTCTAATAGAGCAGATCCTACAGATGGTATTATGGGGGATGTCTGTTTACATTATGTTTGTTTACACTATGTTTGTTTACACTATGTAATGTATTACAGGTTTATCAAGTGTGACAGGCCCATGTGCACCTGGATATTACTGTAATGCTGGTTCTAATAGAGCAGATCCCACAGATGGTATTATGGGGGATGTTTGTTTACATTATGTTTGTTTACATTATGTTTGTTTACACTATGTAATGTATTACAGGTTTATCGAGTGTGACAGGCCCCTGTGCACCTGGATATTACTGTAATGCTGGTTCTAATAGAGCAGATCCCACTGATGGTATTATGGGGGATGTTTGTTTACATTATGTTTGTTTACATTATGTTTGTTTACACTATGTAATGTATTACAGGATTATCGAGTGTGACAGGCCCCTGTGCACCTGGATATTACTGTAATGCTGGTTCTGATAGAGCAGATCCCACAGATGGTATTATGGGGGATGTTTGTTTACATTATGTTTGTTTTGACTATGTAATGTATTACAGGTTTATCAAGTGTGACAGGCCCCTGTGCACCTGGATATTACTGTAATGCTGGTTCTAATAGAGCAGATCCGACAGATGGCATTATGGGGGATGTTTGTTTACATTATGTTTGTTTACATTATGTTTGTTTACATTATGTTTGTTGACATTATGTTTGTTGACACTATGTAATGTATTATAGGTTTATCAAGTGTGACAGGCCCCTGTGCACCAGGATATTACTGCAATGCTGGTTCTAATAGAGCAGATCCCACAGATGGCATTATGGGGGATGTTTGTTTACGTTATGTTTGTTTACATTATGTTTGTTTACACTATGTTTGTTTACACTATGTTTGTTTTGACTATGTAATGTATTACAGGTTTATCAAGTGTGACAGGCCCCTGTGCACCTGGACATTACTGTAATGCTGGTTCTAATAGAGCAGATCCCACAGATGGTATTATGGGGGATGTCTGTTTACATTATGTTTGTTTACACTATGTTTGTTTACACTATGTAATGTATTACAGGTTTATCAAGTGTGACAGGCCCCTGTGCACCTGGATATTACTGTAATGCTGGTTCTAATAGAGCAGATCCCACAGATGGTATTATGGGGGATGTTTGTTTACATTATGTTTGTTTACATTATGTTTGTTTACACTATGTAATGTATTACAGGTTTATCGAGTGTGACAGGCCCCTGTGCACCTGGATATTACTGTAATGCTGGTTCTAATAGAGCAGATCCCACAGATGGTATTATGGGGGATGTTTGTTTACATTATGTTTGTTCACATTATGTTTGTTTACACTATGTAATGTATTACAGGATTATCGAGTGTGACAGGCCCCTGTGCACCTGGATATTACTGTAATGCTGGTTCTGATAGAGCAGATCCCACAGATGGTATTATGGGGGATGTTTGTTTACATTATGTTTGTTTTGACTATGTAATGTATTACAGGTTTATCAAGTGTGACAGGCCCCTGTGCACCTGGATATTACTGTAATGCTGGTTCTAATAGAGCAGATCCGACAGATGGCATTATGGGGGATGTTTGTTTACATTATGTTTGTTTACATTATGTTTGTTTACACTATGTAATGTATTACAGGTTTATCAAGTGTGACAGGCCCCTGTGCACCTGGATATTACTGTAATGCTGGTTCTAATAGAGCAGATCCCACAGATGGTATTATGGGGGATGTTTGTTTACATTATGTTTGTTGACACTATGTAATGTATTACAGGTTTATCAAGTGTGACAGGTCCCTGTGCACCTGGATATTACTGTAATGCTGGTTCTAATAGAGCAGATCCCACAGATGGCATTATGGGGGATGTTTGTTTACGTTATGTTTGTTTACATTATGTTTGTTTACACTATGTTTGTTTACATTATGTTTGTTTACATTATGTTTGTTGACATTATGTTTGTTGACACTATGTAATGTATTATAGGTTTATCAAGTGTGACAGGCCCCTGTGCACCTGGATATTACTGTAATGCTGGTTCTAATAGAGCAGATCCCACAGATAGTATTGTGGGGGATGTTTGTTTACATTATGTTTGTTTACACTATGTTTGTTTACACTATGTAATGTATTACAGGATTATCAAGTGTGACAGGCCCCTGTGCACCTGGATATTACTGTAATGCTGGTTCTAATAGAGCAGATCCCACAGATGGCATTATGGGGATGTTTGTTTACGTTATGTTTGTTTACATTATGTTTGTTTACACTATGTTTGTTTACATTATGGTTGTTTACATTATGTTTGTTGACATTATGTTTGTTGACACTATGTAATGTATTATAGGTTTATCAAGTGTGACAGGCCCCTGTGCACCTGGATATTACTGTAATGCTGGTTCTAATAGAGCAGATCCCACAGATGGCATTATGGGGGATGTTTGTTTACATTATGTTTGTTTACACTATGTAATGTATTACAGGATTATCAAGTGTGACAGGCCCCTGTGCACCTGGATATTACTGTAATGCTGGTTCTAATAGAGCAGATCCCACATATGGTATAATGGGGGATGTTTGCTTACATTATTTGTGTTTACATTATGTTTGTTTACACTATGTTTACACTATGTAATGTATTACAGGATTATCGAGTGTGACAGGCCCCTGTGCACCTGGATATTACTGTAATGCTGGTTCTAATAGAGCAGATCCTACAGATGGTATTATGGGGGATGTTTGTTTACATTATGTTTGTTTTGACTATGTAATGTATTACAGGATTATCGAGTGTGACAGGCCCCTGTGCACCTGGATATTACTGTAATGCTGGTTCTAATAGAGCAGATCCCACAGATGGTATTATGGGGGATGTTTGTTTACATTATGTTTGTTTTGACTATGTAATGTATTACAGGTTTATCAAGTGTGACAGGCCCCTGTGCACCTGGATATTACTGTAATGCTGGTTCTAATAGAGCAGATCCGACAGATGGCATTATGGGGGATGTTTGTTTACATTATGTTTGTTTACATTATGTTTGTTTACATTATGTTTGTTGACATTATGTTTGTTGACACTATGTAATGTATTATAGGTTTATCAAGTGTGACAGGCCCCTGTGCACCAGGATATTACTGCAATGCTGGTTCTAATAGAGCAGATCCCACAGATGGCATTATGGAGGATGTTTGTTTACGTTATGTTTGTTTACATTATGTTTGTTTACACTATGTTTGTTTACACTATGTTTGTTTTGACTATGTAATGTATTACAGGTTTATCAAGTGTGACAGGCCCCTGTGCACCTGGACATTACTGTAATGCTGGTTCTAATAGAGCAGATCCCACAGATGGTATTATGGGGGATGTCTGTTTACATTATGTTTGTTTACACTATGTTTGTTTACACTATGTAATGTATTACAGGTTTATCAAGTGTGACAGGCCCCTGTGCACCTGGATATTACTGTAATGCTGGTTCTAATAGAGCAGATCCCACAGATGGTATTATGGGGGATGTTTGTTTACATTATGTTTGTTTACATTATGTTTGTTTACACTATGTAATGTATTACAGGTTTATCGAGTGTGACAGGCCCCTGTGCACCTGGATATTACTGTAATGCTGGTTCTAATAGAGCAGATCCCACAGATGGTATTATGGGGGATGTTTGTTTACATTATGTTTGTTTACATTATGTTTGTTTACACTATGTAATGTATTACAGGTTTATCGAGTGTGACAGGCCCCTGTGCACCTGGATATTACTGTAATGCTGGTTCTAATAGAGCAGATCCCACAGATGGTATTATGGGGGATGTTTGTTTACATTATGTTTGTTCACATTATGTTTGTTTACACTATGTAATGTATTACAGGATTATCGAGTGTGACAGGCCCCTGTGCACCTGGATATTACTGTAATGCTGGTTCTGATAGAGCAGATCCCACAGATGGTATTATGGGGGATGTTTGTTTACATTATGTTTGTTTTGACTATGTAATGTATTACAGGTTTATCAAGTGTGACAGGCCCCTGTGCACCTGGATATTACTGTAATGCTGGTTCTAATAGAGCAGATCCGACAGATGGCATTATGGGGGATGTTTGTTTACATTATGTTTGTTTACATTATGTTTGTTTACACTATGTAATGTATTACAGGTTTATCAAGTGTGACAGGCCCCTGTGCACCTGGATATTACTGTAATGCTGGTTCTAATAGAGCAGATCCCACAGATGGTATTATGGGGGATGTTTGTTTACATTATGTTTGTTGACACTATGTAATGTATTACAGGTTTATCAAGTGTGACAGGTCCCTGTGCACCTGGATATTACTGTAATGCTGGTTCTAATAGAGCAGATCCCACAGATGGCATTATGGGGGATGTTTGTTTACGTTATGTTTGTTTACATTATGTTTGTTTACACTATGTTTGTTTACATTATGTTTGTTTACATTATGTTTGTTGACATTATGTTTGTTGACACTATGTAATGTATTATAGGTTTATCAAGTGTGACAGGCCCCTGTGCACCTGGATATTACTGTAATGCTGGTTCTAATAGAGCAGATCCCACATATAGTATTGTGGGGGATGTTTGTTTACATTATGTTTGTTTACACTATGTTTGTTTACACTATGTAATGTATTACAGGATTATCAAGTGTGACAGGCCCCTGTGCACCTGGATATTACTGTAATGCTGGTTCTAATAGAGCAGATCCCACAGATGGCATTATGGGGATGTTTGTTTACGTTATGTTTGTTTACATTATGTTTGTTTACACTATGTTTGTTTACATTATGGTTGTTTACATTATGTTTGTTGACATTATGTTTGTTGACACTATGTAATGTATTACAGGATTATCAAGTGTGACAGGCCCCTGTGCACCTGGATATTACTGTAATGCTGGTTCTAATAGAGCAGATCCCACAGATGGCATTATGGGGGATGTTTGTTTACATTATGTTTGTTTACACTATGTAATGTATTACAGGATTATCAAGTGTGACAGGCCCCTGTGCACCTGGATATTACTGTAATGCTGGTTCTAATAGAGCAGATCCCACATATGGTATAATGGGGGATGTTTGCTTACATTATTTGTGTTTACATTATGTTTGTTTACACTATGTTTACACTATGTAATGTATTACAGGATTATCGAGTGTGACAGGCCCCTGTGCACCTGGATATTACTGTAATGCTGGTTCTAATAGAGCAGATCCTACAGATGGTATAATGGGGGATGTTTGTTTACATTACTTGTGTTTACATTATGTTTGTTTACACTATGTAATGTATTACAGGATTATCGAGTGTGACAGGCCCCTGTGCACCTGGATATTACTGTAATGCTTGTTCTAATAGAGCAGATCCCACAGATGGTATAATGGGGGATGTTTGTTGACATTATATTTGTTTACACTATGTTTGTTTACACTATGTTTGTTTACACTATGTAATGTATTACAGGATTATCGAGTGTGACAGGCCCCTGTGCACCTGGATATTACTGTAATGCTGGTTCTAATAGAGCAGATCCCACAGATGGTATAATGGGGGATGTTTGTTTACATTACTTGTGTTTACATTATGTTTGTTTACACTATGTAATGTATTACAGGATTATCGAGTGTGACAGGCCCCTGTGCACCTGGATATTACTGTAATGCTGGTTCTAATAGAGCAGATCCCACAGATGGTATTATGGGGGATGTTTGTTTACATTATGTTTGTTTACATTATGTTTGTTTACACTATGTAATGTATTACAGGTTTATCAAGTGTGACAGGCCCCTGTGCACCTGGATATTACTGTAATGCTGGTTCTAATAGAGCAGATCCCACAGATGGTATAATGGGGGATGTTTGTCCTGTAGGAAGATATTGTGGTAAGTCAAGAGTGGTCCTTACTTCACATGCTGGAAGAATTCCTTTGTTTGTCTTATGGAATTTTCTGTGCCCTCCATGACCAAGTGACTCACAGAGTGATATCCAACCATTGAAACTTGATACCCATATAAATGGATGTAAATCAACCATCAGTATTATTACATTTTGCAAAATTGTGAGCCAATCCTGAGTAGAAAATCTAGGTGTAATAGTTATTTGTACAAGTATTTTAAAAATTAGCATCCCTGCTTCTCTGCACAGATTGAATTGGGCATTCTTACTAGATGATGAATAAAAATTCAGTAATTATATACAGGCGTATGTATACAGTTATGATTCAGTATTTCGTCACTTTTCAACAAAAATCTCGTAACTGCAGCTTGTTGTAAGCTGCAGTTATGAAGTTTTAGTTGATATAGTGACAATTTACTATTACAATGTTGTACTAGACAGATATAAGTTTTATTTTTTACGTTTCATTTAGGGTCAGGCTCAACAAGTAATCCAGCTCGATGTCCCCTGGGAACATTCTCCAACAAGACAGGCAACCAAGTGGCTGCTGACTGTGATAACTGTACACAGGGACTGTACTGTGGAAGTCTCGGGCTCACATCTCCAACTGGAGCTTGTGCACCAGGTATGACATTTCTTTCTCTCCCCCTTTGCCCTCCCTCTAGAAACTTATACAAAGCACACTTGAGTCTTTCACATTGCTTTCTTTGTCTGCCCAAGATTTAACTAGAGCTTTTTGGGAGAGCATAAAATGTAACATCTTTGTATGATGTAATATACTACTCTTTTAGCTGTGCTGTTTCTATAAAACCTTCATAATGTAATACTAAAAAAGCTGATTATTAAGAAATATCTATTGATGATGGCATTTGATAATATTAAGAAATATCCATCTATGACTGCACATAATTATGTTGTATAGTTCTGTGATGTACTTTTTGAGATACATGTAAGATTTTACTTAAAAGTTAAAATTACATGAATAAATGTCAAATCTGATGGATGAAATCCTCTCTTTACAGGCTACTATTGCCCGACTGGTTCCAGTTCGAGCACAGAGATACCATGTCCAGCTGGCTATTATTGTGCTGGAGGTAACTTCCTGGGTACCGAATGTCAGTCAGGATACTACCAAGATGAACTTGGACAGGCCGATTGTAAAGTCTGCCCTGCAGGTAAATGTCATATAACAACTTTCTTAATTAAGGCAGGAGATCATGTGACATAATAATGTCTGAAAATCATCAATAATATGTTTACAAATACTCAACCAACTTCAATTCAGTTTGAAGCTTAGAGTGTAGAAAAATCCCCTGGTATTTTCTGGTTCTCACTGCTTCAAATATCTTTCAAATTGGTCATAATATTAACTTTTCAGAAAAATTGAAAATGTGTCAAATAATTCCTTGTCATGTTGGTGGTATCATAATCAATAAATTTACAAAATCAATTTACAATTTTATGTCATGTGTTTTGTTGTAACAAATGAATGGCGCATCCAGAGGGGGTTCTAGGGGTTCAAATGAACCTCCCTCTGTTGCTGTATTACCTCATTTTCAAATAGGGATTCAGTTAAATTGTGTAATAATAAGAAAACGAAGCCCCCTATTTGTATACTCAAACTCCTTTCACTATGGTAAGTTATTTTTCTATGTTTACACAGGTTATTACTGCATCATCTCTAATGCACCTATATCTGACTACACCCTGTACCCGTGTCCTGCTGGTTACTATTGTCCGAACGGTACAGAGTTCAGTACCCAATATGGCTGCCCCCTGGGTACCTACAGCAACATCACAACCCTACAGGACTCCTCACAGTGTACCGCTTGTGATGCTGGAAAATATTGTGACATCATCGGACATACTGATGTCGCAGGTAAAATGATTTTGGTCCAATATAAATGATCACCATTGACTTTGTCTCAATATTTTTATGCCCCATATCGAGAGATCGGGGGCATATTGTTTTACTCGTGTCCGTCTGCCTGTCTGTCCGTCCGTCTGTCTGTTGTCTGTCCGAAAACTTAACATTTGCCTTTTCTCCAAAAGTATTTGACATACAAAGCTCAAATGGTATGCAACTTCCTTTCAATGATACCTATCTGTTCCATGCAATTTGACCTCCATCAAGGTCATCATTTAACCCTTATCAACCCTTTACCCTATGAAAACTTAGCATTCTACAAAAAGGGCCAATTTTGGAGGCATTTGTGTTTCACAAACACATCTTGTTTTAACTATTACATACACAAATTCTTTATTCATTAATGTCAAGTTTGTTGACTCTAGCAACTTTCCAATTAGACCACCCTATAAAATGTTGCTGATTAGGAAAGGGTTGATACATACTTAATGTCAAATAAGTAGATTATATGGCCTATAAGTCACCTTAATATGGTGAGCAGTCCAACAGTTATTGTTACAGAGAGCCCACTGTTGCATGTTTTTAAGTATTTTGATGTTGCCATCTAATTTGCTGTTTTATTGTTACTTTTAACATTTGCTGACCCTGGATTACTTTTGTGTTAGCATGTAGAAGATCAAAATTGATATCTCTCAACCATGTTCATCCAGATCAGATTTTAGCAATGCAAAAGTAAGACTTTAAATTTGAAAGATAATTTTTTTCAGATATCTGTTTGTTTTTCTGGTGTTGCTTTTTTCTATGGGTACATGAGACATCTTATTCTATCATTATATCTCGTTTTAGGTGACTGTATGGCTGGCTACTGGTGTATCAGCGGTTCTTCTTCACGGACGCCGACGGATGGTACGACAGGCAAACCATGTCCAGAAGGTCATTACTGCGGTACTGGAACTACTGCACCGACTCCCTGCCCTGTCGGCACGTCATCAAACAGCACCGGACTAGCGACCGCCGGGGAGTGTCCAGCATGTCAAGGTGGAAGTTACTGTGAGACGACGGGTCTAGTTATACCCACAAATCTGTGTAGTGCCGGTTACTATTGTACAGCTGGTGCCACAACAGCTACACCCACAGATGGAACAACTGGTAACACATGTACCATCGGACATTACTGCCCCGCCGGCACCACCGTACCAATAGCCTGCGCAGATGGTACCTACATGCCGAATACAGGAGCGTCTGTGTGTGATAACTGTACAGCCGGTCATTATTGTCTGGATGGCATCAACCCTATAGACTGTCCGGTCGGCTACTACTGCCCGGCAGGTACGGGGGTCGTCACTGACCAGTGTCCTATAGGTACATTTAACAATGTTACAGGGGTGGCCGCGGAGGCTGACTGTACCCCCTGTATTGGTGGGAAGTATTGTGATACCCCCGCAGCTGTCGGTGTGGCCGGAGATTGTAACGCTGGATATTTCTGTACATCCGGTGCCGAATCAGCGACACCATCAGGTACCTACGGCACATCGGGTATCTGTCCAGCTGGCAGCTATTGTCAAGCAATGACAGTCAACCCAACACCATGTCCCATCGGAACATACAGCAACACTACAGGACTGTTGATCGCTGGTGACTGTACACAATGTTCATACGGTAAATACTGTGGATCTACAGGCCTGATCGAGCCTACAGGAGATTGTGCCGCAGGGTTTTATTGTCTACAGGGAGCCACAGTACCAAACAATCCAACAGTAGATTCAACAGGAGGACCGTGTCCTGCAGGACACTACTGCCCAACTGGAACAAGCTTCCCACTGGGCTGTGCTGCTGGAACATACAGGTAAATCACACACAAACTGACTTTGTAACCCATTACCATATGCACAAAAATTCAGGTTGCTCAAAATTGAAAACATGAGATGATCAACAATATTTTTTCTGCCTCCACAAACAAAAAGTGTTAGCAGGGATGATGTATACCAAGAAGTTTAATTCCAAGTTTACCTTTGAAATTAAGCAACACTCCATCCAATTTGCTGAGACATACATGTAATATAATGCCTCATCCAATCAGATTGCTTGTAATGAAATTTGGATTTAGAAAATCCATTTAGCTATTTTGTTGAATACTTCCCCAGGTATTATTAGGGAAGATCTTAATTTTGTTCTGCATATTTCAGTATATCAACAGGAGCTACATCATGTACACAGTGCCCAGAAGGTTATTTCTGTCCAGAAAACTCAACAGATTATTCCCCAAATAAGTGTCCAAGCGGCCATTACTGCCCTAACGGTACCCAGTTCAACAATCAATACCCATGTGACAAGGGCTACTATAATCCCAACATTTTGGGAACCAGCGTCGATAATTGTCTCCCTTGCCCAGCAGGGAAATACTGCGGATCTCCCGGTCTATCCGCTGAAACTGGAGACTGTTCCTCGGGATGGTACTGTGTTCTGGGGGCTTGGTCAAACCAGCCAATGGATATAGGGAACTATACGGACCCAGATTGTTTCTGTCCGAACAATCAGACAGGTGGACAGTGTACACAGGGAACTTTCTGTCCAACTGGATCTGGCAGCCCAACACCATGTACTCCAGGTAAAGGAATTTTTATATTGTTGCTTTTCAACAAAAAACCTCGAAACTGCAGCTTGTTTTAAGCTGCAGTTCCGAGGTGTTTGTTGAGAAGCAGGGATATGTTTTACTATAGTAAATGTTGTAAAAAGATTGTTTCTGTCAAAAAAGTGTACACAGGGAACTTTCTGTCCTACTAGATCGGAAAGTCCAACACCATGTACTCCAGATAAGGAGATTCATGTGTTTTTGTATGATCTTCTTGAGAAAACATTGTAGAAAAAGATTGTTTCTGTTTAAATAAGTGTAGTTGGAATTTCAATGTTTTACTGGATCCAATACCTTGTTATCGAAATGATACAATTCTCATGTTTTATACCTTCTATCTTACAAAGCATAGCTTATTAGAAAAAAAGTGTACACAGAGAACGGTCTGGCCCAATTATGTTTTTACATGCACCAATTTTAAGGAACAAAAATTTGTTCTGTTTTGTAAAGGGTTAAATGCAGATCATTCATATTATTTTACTTGTTGCATAACCAATGCCTCCATATTGAAAGAAATTGTCCAATTTCACAAGAATTTCAGATGACAAAATTAATCTGACGCTCAGAGAATGAAAATTCTTTTCCACAAGATGGAAAATAAGGATGAAAAGGAAGAAAATGCTGGTTATCAATTCTCTTCAATATTTGACAGAGCTTTTGAACATCAAAAGGCATCACTGTTTGGGAAAGGGTTTAAGCATTATCCATTTATATAGAGTATCAATAACACAATGTTTTTTTTTTGTTGTTGTTTTAGGTTATTACTGTGGTACTGATGGACTTGGCACCGAGACTGGAACATGTACAGCTGGGTACTACTGCACAGCCAACGCCACCGTGCCCAACCCGACAGACGGGACAACAGGAGATATCTGTCCTGCAGGAAGTTATTGTATAGCTGGTTCCCCGTCACCGGTACCCTGTCCTGCTGGTACCTTCAGTAACAGCACAGGAAACCAGGCCTTGTCTGACTGTAACAACTGTACTGCTGGTATGTGATCATAGTCACTATAGACCTTTCACATAAAAAGACCTCGTTTTGTCATCCTCAATAGAAAAACATTTAGAGAAAAGAAGAAATTGCTGAAAATCAGCAATTTCTCCTTTTCTTTCAAAATTTTCTGTGATAAAACATACCTGTATTCTACCACAAATAATTATTATTTTTTTGGCTGTAACTCTTTTCAAATTGAAGCTGTCTAAAATTTCACCAATTGGGAAATAACTATACATCTAGTAGGTAATCATACTACAATAAAAACTTGTTAGGCCTAAATTGTACCTCGGGTAATTTGGTGCTATGGATAAGTCGAAGTGTTTGTCAAGTCCCATCATTTTCCCTTCTTTGTTTTATGTAAATTTTGACATTTCATTGTTGAATTCTAAAATATGGATAAAAGCACACATGACTTAAGTCTAACCGGTATGCTATGATGTTGGCAACTTAGGTTGTTGAAGTAATGTGTTAATGTATTTCTCTATGTCAGGTTATTATTGCCCCACCACTGGTATGCTGGAGCCTATTGGTCAGTGTGGAAGTGGCTACTATTGTCCTAGCGGTCAGTCTGTGTTCAGACCAACAGCATATATATGTACACCCGGTCACTACTGTCCAACTGGAAGCGCTACAGAACTGGCATGTCCCTCTGGAGAATATCAGGATGAATTTGGACAGGTAATTAATTATACTTTAACCCTTTCCAAAACAAGACCTGACGTCCCTATTAGAAAAGGCTTGGGAAAACATTGAGGTAATAGAAGAAACTGCTGATAACCAGCAGTTTCTCCTTTTGCCTCAATATTTTCTATGCTATATTGTACACAAATCCCTTATTTTTCACATAAATTTTGTGACCTGCAGCAGCTTTTAAATAGGACCACCCTAAAATTGTGTTGTTTGGGAAAGGGTTAATTAGAAACACTGATTATATTTTATGCAAGATGCTTGTTGGGGCAGGCCATGATTGTCTGTAGATTAAATTATCTCACTCCTCTTATTCTCAATATTTCATGTACCACTATATGTTATGATATAAACTGTCTTCTGTCAGAATTTTTTTTTGTCTACAACAAAATTTTTGAATCTTGAAATAAGAATTTCTTGTTTTGCGTATGCATGGTTAAAGAATTGTAATTATGATGACAGTAATAATCACATTTTCTTCAAAATTCTAGCTAAACTGCAAGACCTGCCCTAAAGGTTTTTATTGTGATGGAACCCTACAGAATGACACATTCTGCTCACATGGCGTACAGAACCCTGAACCTTGCCCAGCGGGATATTATTGTCCAGTCGGAACCAATTATTCCAGCGAGTATCCATGTCCAAACGGAACATTTAACTCCCTAACCAACAGGGATCAGCTGTCAGACTGTCAGGCGTGTACACAAGGGAAGTACTGCGGATCTGAAGGTCTCGCGGCAGTGTCGGGCGACTGTGACCCAGGATACTACTGTATAGGGGGAGTTGCTGACAGTAACCCGACAGACGGAATTTTAGGAAATATTTGTCCTGCAGGATCTTACTGCCCAGCCGGCTCATATGAACCAACCGACTGTTCTATGGGCTTCTATAATCCTGATCAAGGTAATTTCTCCACAGCTTTTACATTTACATCAATGGTTAGATAAAGAAAGATTCAAGTTCAGTTGATTATAGAGATAAATCATGTTTTTAAGGTCTTTAAAATTTGCTGAGGCCCAAGAAATAAATGAAATATGTTAACGCCTGAGTGCAAAGCACTAGGATTGTTTTCATATTTCACGGGCTTCTGTGAATGTTAACAACTTAGAAATACTTTAATTGATGCTATTAATGCATAAAAAACATGCTCTCGATGAGACAATTCCAATTAGTCTCGATTTAATTGGGGTTTTACGCCGTTTTCAACTTCTGTGGTCATATCACTGCGGGATTCCAATTAGTACCCATAACATAGGGTTTGATGATCATTAACCATTACCAAACAGTCACGCCTTTTGACGCCCTACAAGTTCAAGGCTTTGGAAAACATTGTGGAAAATGAAGAAATTGCTTGTAAGAAGCAATTTCTTCATTTACCACAATGTTTTCTACACAAAAACATCCAAAAAATTTAGATTTCAATCACTACAAATTGTCGTCTGCAACATCTTTGAATTTGGATAACCCTCAGATTCTGTTGTGTGGTAATGGGTTAAGTTATATTACATTTTTAAAAGCCATAACCCATTCAGCCAGGAATTGGAAAAAGGTCCCTTAAGGCTTTTGAGTCCAACATGATTCCAGATCAGCCTGCATATACATGCAGTCTGATCAGGAACCATGTTGTTCTCCAATGGCTTTTTATGCTTCCCGAAAAAATTTCGGGGAGCATATAGTCGCCACGCTGTCCGTCCGTCTGTGTGTCCGTGTGTCTGTGTGTCCGTCTGTCCGTCCGTCCACAGCCATATCTCAGCAACCCTTGGACCAAATTCAATGAAACTTCACATGTGAACTCCCTAGGTCAATACCTAGGGAGTTTTTTCTCCGTTTGTAAATTTAACCCTTTCCCAAACAACAAAATTTTAGGGGGGTGCTATTCAAAAACTGCCACAAATGACAAAATGGATGTTATTAAAGATAAGATTTGTGTAAAATATGGCATAGAAAATATTGAGACAAAAGTAGAAACTGCTGATTATCATCAGTTCCTTCTTTTGTCTCAAAATTTTCCCAAGCCTTTTCTATTAGGGACGTCAAAACCAGGTCTTGTTTGGGAAAGGGTTAAGGCTGCGTCATGGAAAAAGGGGCCTTAGTGTAAAAATTAGTTTTTCTCTTATTTCTCTTCATCTAATGGGCAGAATTTAATGAAATTTTGTGCTCATGTAATGAATAGGATGTTCTAGACCATATTTTATAAATAATGTGTGTACAAAAAAGCTGTCATGGGAAAAGGGGGCTTAATGTATGATAGTTTTTATTTTGTGACAAACACTTATTCGGGGAGCATAATCCGTCTGTGACGGCTCTTGTTCATGACCAGTAACAACTGTAAGAGAGCAGCGTGACTACCTACAAGATTATGGCTTTGGAAAACATTGTGGAAAATGAAGAAATTGCTTTTGGCAAGCAAATTCTACATTTTCCACAAAGTTTTCTATAGCTTAAATACAGAAATATGTAAAATTTCATTCACATGAAAGTATCTTCTACAACTTCTTTGAATTTGGACCAGTGTTAAATTTTGTCGTTTGGTAATGGGTTAAAGGACCTTTTGCCAGATCTGGTTCAATTTATGTTTCAGGTCGTGGCAGTTTGAGTGACTGTAGGAGTTGTGATGCAGGGACATACTGTGATAGTCCAGGTCTCACCGCACCATCTGGAAACTGCTCAGCTTCATACTACTGCATAACAAATGCCACCTCATGGCGACCTACCGATGGTACAACTGGCAATGTTTGCCCTATTGGTCACTACTGTCCAGTAGGAACAGGTCCCAACCCTCTACCCTGCTCTCCAGGAACCTACATGCCTAATACTCTAGCAGATGCATGTTTCCCATGTACAGCAGGCTACTATTGTGATGATGGAATCAATCAAGTGGACTGTCCTGCTGGGTTTTATTGTCCAGCGAACACTGGAAGTGTGTGGCAGAGTTGTCCCGCTGGTACGTTCAGCGCGGGTGTCAGACTGTCAGACGTCAACATGTGTACACAGTGTTCTGGTGGATCATACTGCGGTGAAGCCAACTTGACTGCCGTGTCTGGACCATGTAGCGCTGGTTATTACTGCACATCTGGAGTGGACACACCAACACCACCTGGACTGACTGGTTCAGGTGACATATGTCCAGCTGGTAGCTATTGTCCGGAGGGTAGTGTATCAGCAACCCCATGTCCAGTTGGTACATTCAGTAACACAACTCTACGCACCAATGTATCAGACTGCATGGACTGTACACCTGGGTATTATTGTGCTTCTACAGGACTTATAGAGCCTACAGGAATGTGTTCAGCGGGATTCTACTGTTCAGGTGGCGCCAACACGTCGTCACCAGTCACCACTGACTCTACAGGTGGGCCCTGTCCTGTAGGGAAGTACTGCCTGAATGGTACTGGGGCGGCACAAGATTGTCCTGCAGGCACCTACAATAACCTAGAACAACAGTCAGCATGTATTAACTGTCCTCCTGGATTCTATTGTGTAGCTGGTAGTGCTAGTCCAGTGGCTTGTCCGAGTGGTAAGAATAAATAGTTTACATTGAAAATGTTTGATCAAATGAAAATATACTCCATTTGATGAATTTGTGACCAATTACTTAAGGATTATAAAGTAAGTAAGAAAGACATTGCAACATTAAAATGGCAAGATGTGAAAAATGGTCTATCCTTAATAAACTCCTACTTATGAAAAGTTAATATAAGAACAATTTAAATATTTTTTATTTAAAACAGCTCATGCCAATATTTTTCGTCCAACTTCTACTTTGCTTTCTTTTCAACTGGTCTTTGCTGTCAATCTATAAATCTGTTAAAGTTCAGGTCTTTGTGTCATTTTCTATGATGTTTTATTTTAAGATTCTATCTTTTTTTTTTTTTTTTTTTTTGGGGGGGGGGGGGGTCAAAAAGCATCATATGGGCATGTTTTAAAGTTTAAATGAATTAACCTTTCACTTTATCTCTGCAGGTCACTACTGTCCATCCATGACACAGTTTGCCACTCAGTATCCATGTGGTAACGGAACATACAACCCCAACTCACAAGCTCAGACTGTTGCTTCATGTCAACTGTGTGATGCCGGGAAATATTGTCCCTCACTTGGATTATCTGCCCCTGCTGGTGATTGTGACGGTGGCTGGTATTGTACGCTCGGCTCGTGGACTAACAGACCCGGAGTTGTGGGTAATGATACAGGTTCGGATTGTCATTGTCCAGCAACAAGCGTCGGCGGGAAATGTACTGCTGGAACATTCTGTCCAAATGGGTCGTCAACACCGACTGCTTGTACTGGAGGTTATTATTGTGAGACGGATGAGCTGTCTGCAGTGACGGGTCCATGTCTAGCTGGGTACTATTGTAGTCAATCATCTGTCATGCCTAACCCTGTCAATGAAACATACGGAGATATCTGTCCCAAGGGTAATTATTGTCCACTAGCCAGTCAGGCCCCTACACCATGTCCGGAGGGGACGTTCAGTAATGTGTACGGTAACGAGAACTCATCCGCCTGTCTGCCCTGTACTGCTGGCCAGTATTGCTCTGGTACAGGACGAGATCTACCTAATGGTAACTGTAGTGCAGGCTGGTTCTGTCCGGCCGGAAGTATCGTACCCGAGCCTCCAGCTAACCAGTGTCTGCCGGGTCACGAATGTCCTGTAGGATCCCCGATGGAGACTCCATGTGGTTCAGGTTACCACCAGCCTACAGCAGAACAATCATCCTGCCTTATCTGTCCTGCTGGTAAATACTGTGATCAGCTAGAAGCCATCACGGAGGAGCAGAGCGGCGTGGGCGAGGCCAGTCACGGAGTTGTTACACCGAAGGATTGTTTAGCTGGATATTATTGTCCGGAGGGCACACAGACAAATAGCCAGTATCCTTGTCCTATAGGAACATTCAGTAACACAACAGGTCTTACTAACGAGTCACAATGTACCCAGTGTACACCAGGGTACTACTGTCAAACACCCAACCTTATACAGCCTACAGGGGCGTGTCTGGCAGGGTACTACTGTACAGGCGGAGCTACTGATCCAAACCCATCAACCAACGGTGGACCATGCCCACAGGGTACATACTGCATGACTGCTTCACCTAACTATGTCAACTGTCCTAAAGGAACCTATGGCAGTGCACCACAACTCACTGATCTATCAGACTGTACATTCTGCCCTCCTGGGAAATATTGTGACTCAGATGGCCTTACAGCACCCAGTGGAGACTGCAATGCTGGCTACTATTGTAGTAATGCATCAGAGGAGGCAAGCCCTGTGGCTAAAGGTTACGGTGACCAATGTCCAAGTGGATCGTACTGCCCCACAGCAAGTTACCAACCCACTGCATGCCCAGCAGGAACTTATCAGCCGAATGTGTCAAGAATCGCTCTAGATGATTGTCTGTCATGCACACCAGGGAAATATTGTGATCAAACTGGCATGTCTGCTGTAGCCGGAGATTGTTTACAGGGTGAGTGTACATCTTTCCCCAAACTAGAAAATTTTAACTCACCCAAACTAGATCTAATGGAGTATGAAAAGACAGACAAAGAAAAGTAAATTTATAAATAAGAATATATGAAATATTTAGGTAAGCTTTTAAAATGTAGTCTGAACATAGGGCTGCTTTTCAACAAAAACCTGGTAACTTCAGTTTAAAACAAGCTGCAGTTAGGAGGTTTTTGCTAAAAAGCAATGATTGTCTCTGTAACCTTTCTACACATTGTAAGATTTTATCTTTTATGTACACAGCTTTCAGAAGATATTTAAACCAAAACTTTTCTGTTGTATCAAATCTTTGATTTTTTTGGACATTTCTGAAAAAAAAAATCAAATTGTTTTGTTCACACTAGACTGAAACAACTTCTATTCCTATTCTAGGATACTACTGCACCATCAACGCCACAACGAATGCCCCAACAGATGGTATAACAGGCAACATTTGTCCTGCTGGATCTTATTGTCCTACTGGTTCTACTGCCAACATTTTCTGTCCAAATGGAACCTACACAAACCACACTGGAGCATCACTATGTTACACATGCCCTGCAGGTTTCTACTGCACCAACAAGGATCGAGCCGATCCGTGCCCGACGGGTTATTACTGCCCCGAAGGTACTGGCGCCGACATCATGGCGTGTCCTGCGGGTACATTTGGACCGACGACAGGACTGACACAGCTGTCTGAATGTACGCAGTGTACAGGTGGGAAGTACTGTCAGTTGCCAGGTCAGGCGGCAGAAACTGGGGATTGTAATGCAGGATACTATTGTCAATTAGGTACAACAAATTATTTCTTCTTTATATTTTATTTGGGGTTTTGAAAAGGAAATCTTTGTTATTTGTTGCAGCAGATAACACTGTCATCCATTTTGATCCCACATGGCTTTTATCATGTTTTTAGAGAACAACATGCATCCAGATCATTCTGCGTGGACACGCAGGCTGATCTTGATCCATGTTGATCTCACAAAAATTAAGGAGCTGGTCTGTGTAACAAGGGTTTTATACTATAGACCAATGACAGGCCTAACACAGCTGTCTGAGTGTACACAATGTACAGGTGGGAAGTACTGTCAGTTGCCAGGTCAGGCGGCAGAAACTAGGTATTGTAATGCAGGAGACTATTGTCAACTAGGTACAACAAATTATTTCTTCTTTATATTTTAATTGGTATTTGTTGTCGCAGATAATTGATTTTGATCTCAAAAGTCATTGATCATGTTATTAGAGAACAAATTGGATCCAAATTAGACTGTGTAGACATGAAGATATAGACAATGTACATACTTTTCCAGTTGTTTGCTTATATGCTAGTAAATGTTATGTTTAATTCTTCCTTAGTTTTTTCATATAATTTCATGAAAATAAGTCTTATTTATCTTTAACCCTTTTCCAAACGACAAAATTTTAGGGTGATCCAATTTGAAAGCTGCTGCAAACGACAAACATGATGATAATAAAGATAGGATTCGGTTGTGATAGAGTCAGGAAAATATTGAGACAAAAGGAGAAACTGCTGGTTATCAGCAGTTTCTTCTTTTGCCTCAACGTTTTCTCAAGCCTATTCAATTAGGGACGTCAAAACCAGGTCTTGTTTGGGAAAGGGTTAAGATTGGTATGACCAAATTTTTGCCATGGCACCATATCAGATGAAAGGTGTTGAAATGGTTGTATGTATTTAACTTACAGGAGTTGATGTGGCCAATCCCTCAAGCTTGATAAACAACACTGGTACAGGAGATATATGTCCAGCAGGGTTCTACTGTCCTACAGGCAGTACAAGTCCTCTATCATGTCCTCCAGGTACTTATAGGTGAGTAGTTTTGTAGTATAAATCTACATGTAAACAACAGCAAATTGGCATTCTTTCTGCAATTTGAAAACACTTAAAAGTCAATAATATCATTTAAGGTCACCCAGTGTGCCCAGATGCAGAACAATTGGCCTAGTAGTGAAAGAGATGTAATATAAAGAAAAGGAATAAAAACTTGTGTAATTTATTTATGGCTTTGACTGACTATTTTGTAAGTATTACTAGTTTGATAACATCTTAAGCCATTACCAAACGATAAAATTTTAGCGTGATCTAAATTGAAAGATCCTGCAGACGACAATTTCAAGGTTATGAAATTTAAATTTATTTGATCTTTTTAAGTAAAAAACATTATGGAAAATGAAGAAATTGCTTGTTACAAGCAATTTCTTCATTTTCCACAATGTTTTCCAAAGCCATTATCTTGTAGGGAGTCAAAAAGAGTCACTGTGTTGTAATGGGTTAAAGTGGTACACTAAATGATTAGATTGCTATTTTGTTGTTTTATATTTCACAGTGACACAGTGGGGCAGTGGTTCTGTAACTCTTGTCCAGCCGGGTACTACTGTAGAGAAAACACGACATCCTACCTCTCATACCCGTGTCCTGCTGGTTACTATTGTCCTGCCAACACCACCGAGCCGACGCTCTACCCATGTCCTAAAGGGTACTATAACCCAGCCACTGGTTCAGATGACTTGAATGATTGTTTGGAGTGCCCAGCTGGCGAATATTGTGACAGTAAGTGGCATTATTTAATAACCCTTTCCAAAACAAGACTTGGTTTTGACGTCTCTAATGAAAATGACTGGGGAAAACATTTAGGCAAAAGAAGAAAATGCTGATAACCAGCATTTTCTTCATGTTTCTCAATGTTTTCCATGCTGTAATTTTCACAAATTGTGCTTTGAGTAGCATCTATTTTGTTATCTGCAGCAGCTTTAAAGTTGGATCACCCTAAAAATTGGACATTTGGAAAAGGTTTAACATGGAACAATGTTTTACTGATGTCTGTTGATAGTTGAGCAAAGTAAGCAATGTAATAGTACAGAGGCACATTCTTTAGAGTAAGATGTCTTAAGATATCTTGAGATTTCTTTATATATGTTAGGATAAAGCGCTCTTAAGAGCAAGATTTATAAGACACTCAATGGGAGGCACCATTACCCTATACTTTTTTCGGAGCTGTTCATTTGGCTGGTTTGGTACTTACCAAGTCTTACATTTTTCCAAATGCTATATTTCTATCTGCCCTTTGTCCACAATATTTCAGTATTTATTCACAATATACTATATTTTCTCCTCACAGCTGATGGCCTGTCTAGCCCTACAGGCAACTGTTCAGGAGGATGGTTCTGTACTGGTCAATCTTACCAAGCCATGCCCGTACCTTACTCCAATGCCACAGACATATCCAACTGTTCATGTCCGGCTACCAACTACACAGGAGGGGAATGCTGGCCCGGGACATACTGCCCGTCTGGCACAAACTACCCAATATCGTGTGACGGAGGCTCATACTGTAGTCAGTGGGGACTAGCGGCACCAGAAGGATTATGTAGTCCAGGTATAGTCATAGCTTTGGTTCTGATCAATTCTGATAAACCTTCCCAAAACAATGATGCTCTTTGATGCATATAAGTAACAAAGCTTAGGAAAATAATGAAGAAATGAGAAAAATATAACTTGTTGAGCAGCATTTTCTGTTTTCTCTTCAACATCGTTCAGTGTCTTAAAATTGTGAAAAAACTAACTGTGCATTTTGACCTTGATAACTGGCTGAACATTTTGAATGGCTTTACAAACCTAAATGTGTCCCAGGGAAAAGGCTTGCCTTTGATAACAAACTTGTTGCTACCAAAATTAGATATTTAGCTCAAATTGATAGGACATTTTGCTAAAAAAGAGTTTTTATGGATGTGATAGTTTTATTTTCATACACAGAATCATTTGTTTTGATTGATTTCAATGCAGAAGTATTACTGCAATATTTCTGTTTTGTAACTTCATAACGCAACTAAAGGTACTTATACAAGTACCTGCAATGATGAATAAGCGTCAGCCTATCATCATACTTTAGTTAAAATTGTATGAATAGAAATGTTGTGATAACAAATAGATCACCATGCTTGATGTCCAAAATCATCAGTATTGTTTTACACTACCTCATTGTTTATTTTCCCAAGGCTATTACTGCCCCGGTGGAGCCACAACACCCATCAATACAGTTTGCCCAAGTAACCACTATTGTGAGGCAGGATCCAATGCTCCAACAAACTGCCCTGCCAGCACAATTTCCTCAACCTTGCCCTTATGTTGATGTATAAAAAGAAACAGACAGTATAGAACATAGCCAGACTGCACTAATGTGCAGGCTGGCCTTGTTCTACATTCTGTCAAAGTGATGTTAATATTTCTGTATCAACAATACAAGATTGAATGTTTAAAATGTATCATTTTACATTCATAACTTCTAATTCTTTTAATCCTGGTTATAATCATTGTACATTACTTATTATCTCAGGGTATTACTGCCCCGGTGGAGCCACAACACCCAACGATACAGTTTGTCCAAGTAACCACTATTGCGAAGCGGGATCTAATGCACCAACACCCTGCCCAGCCGGCTCTTTCACCTCAACCTTGTCCTGGTTATGATACCTATTTGTTTATTATGCTCCCCGAAAAAATTTCGGGGGAGCATATAGTCGCCATGCTGTCCGTCCGTCCGTCCGTCCGTCCACAGCCTTATCTCAGCAACCCTTGGACCAAATTCAACCAAACTTCACATGTGAACTCCCAGGGATAATCCCTAGGGACCTTTTTCTCCGTTTGTTGATTTGAGGCTGCATCATGGAAAAAGGGGCCTTAATGTAAAAATTAGATTTTCTCCAATTTCTCATCATCCAATGGGCAGAATTTAATGAAATTTTGTACTTTTGTGATAAATGGGATGTTCTAGACAATATTCTATAAATAATGTGTGTACAAAAAATCTGTCATGGGAAAAGGGGGCTTAATGTATGATAATTTGTCCATCCGTCCGTCCACAGCCATATCTAAGTAACCCTTGGACCAAATTCAATGAAACTTGACATGTGAACTTCCAGGGATAATTCCTAGGGACCTTTTCCTCCGTTTGTTGATTTGAGGCTGCGTCATGGTAAAAGGGGCCTTAATGTATAAATTAGATTTTCTCCAATTTCTCTTCATCCAATGGGTAGAATTTAATGAAATTTTGTACTTTTGTGATAAATGAGATGTTCTAGACCATATTATATAAATAATGTGTGTACAAAAAATCTGTCATGGGAAAAGGGGGCTTAATGTATCATGATTTTTATTTTGTGACAAACACTTATTCGGGGAGCATAATCCGTCTATGACGGCTCTTGTTAGCTCCACTGGCCGAAGGCCAGCGGGGCTTATGTCATGGCCCTGTGTCCGTCGTCCGTCCGTCCGTGCGTCCGTCCGTGCGTAAACTTTTTCTTTAAACATCTTCTTCTCCAAAACTACTGGACCAATTTCAACCAAACTTCACAAGAATCATCCTTGCATGAATTTCTACCAAATTCCTTCAAAAGAATAAAATCTATGCAGAACTTGAATTTTAATTAATTTAATTTATTTAAATTTTCGAAAAATCTTTAAAAATTCTTCTTCTCCAAAACTACTTGACCAATTTCAACCAAACTTCACACAAATCATCCTTGCATGAATCTCTACCAAATTCTTTCAAAAGAAAAAAATACGCTTAGAACTAGAATTTTAATTAATTTAATTCAATTAAATTTTCGAAAAATCTTTAAAATTTTTTCTTCTCCAAAACTACTGGACCATTTTCAACAAAACTTCACAGAAATCTTCCTTGCATGAATCTCTACCAAATTCCTTCAAAAGAAAAATAATTAGAGCAGAACTTGAATTTTAAATTATGTGATTAATTTAATCTTTAGAAAAAATTCTTCTCCAAAACAACTAAACCAATTTCAACCAAACTTTACAGAAATGTTCCTTGCTTGAATCTCTTAATTCCTTCAAAAAATAAATTCTATGTAGAACTTAAATTTTAATTAATTAAATTAAATCTTTTCGAAAAATCTTAAAAAATTCTTCTTCTCCAAAACTACTGGATCAATTTCAACCAAATTTTACAGAAATGTTCCTTGTATTTATCTTTTCTTTATTCCTTAAAAAAAATTTCTATGTAGAACTTAAATTTTGATTAATTAAATTAAATTTTCGAAAAATCTTCTTTTCCAAAACTACTGGACCAATTTTAACCAAACTTCACACGAATCTTCCTTGCATTTATCTCCTCTAAATTCCGTAAAAAAATAATTTCTGTGAAGAACTTAAATTTTAATAAATTTAATAAAATCAAATTTTCAAAAAAGTTGTTAAACAATCTTCTTCTCCAAAACTACAGGACCAATTTCAACCGAACTTCACAGGAATCTTCCTTGCATGAATCTCTTTCAAATTCCATCACGATCGGATGAAAAGCATGGCTGTTGTGGGCTAGGATTTTTTTCGCTATATGAAACAGTGTAATTTTAAGAAAATTTTAAAAACATTTCTGCTCCTTAATTACTTATTGGATTTCATTCTGGTGTAGCATGAATCTTCTTTGAATAGACCTCTATTGTATTCCTTGAAGAAATTAGTAGTCTAAATGTCTAAAAGCCAGTGGAGCGATACAGGGCCATCTTGGCCCTCTTGTTTTCTCTAGGTTATTACTGCCCTGGTGGAGCCACCACACCCAACGATACAGTTTGTCCAAGTAACCACTATTGTGAGGCGGGATCCAATGCTCCAACACACTGCCCTGCCAGCACAATTTCCTCAACGTTGCCCTTATTTTGCTGTATAAAAAGAAACAGACAGTATAGAACAAGGCCAGACTGGATTAATGTGCAGGCTGGCCTTGTTCTACACTCTCTGTCAAAATGATGTTAATATTTCTGTATCAACAAAACAAGATGGAATGTTTAAAAATGTATCATATTACATTCATAACTTCCATTTCTTTTTTTCCTGGTTATAATTATTATACATTTCTTTTCATCTCAGGCTATTACTGTCCCGATGGAGCCACAACACCCAACCATATAGTTTGCCCAAGCAACCACTATTGTGAGGCAGGATCCAACGCTCCAACACCTTGCCCAGCCGGCTCTTTCTCCTCAACCTTGTCCTGGTTATGATACCTATTCGTTTATTTTCTCTAGGTTATTACTGCCCTGGTGGAGCCACCACACCCAACGATACAGTTTGCCCAAGTAACCACTATTGTGAGGCAGGATCTAATGCACCAACACCCTGCCCAGCCGGGTCATTTTCCGCCAACAGCAGCAACATTGACATCACAAACTGTGACCTGTGTACGGCGGGATTCTACTGCTCAAGTTTCGGTGGAATCACAGGACCGTGTTCACCAGGCTACTACTGCCCCGCAGGTCAAAGTTCATCGGCCCCGGCTAATTACACCTGCCCCGCGGGTCACTATTGTCCAGGCGGTACTGGGGTACCGTTACAGTGTGCTGCAGGCAGCTATCAGGACAACACTGGTCAAACTGAATGTCTCGGATGTCCTGCCGGAAAGTAAGAGATATTTAGAATACTTGGTAACAGAGTATTTTTAAAACCTGACAACTGATGTATTATCCCTTTTCCAAAAGGGAACATTTTAGGGTGCTCCAAATTCAAATCTGCTGCAGACGACAAAATGTATTAAATATTTGATTCATGTCCACTATATAACATAAAAGATTGAGGCAAAAGGAGAAAATGCTGATAATCAGCATTTTCTTCTTTTGCCTCAATATTTTCCCAAGCCTTACCTTTTAGGGACGTCAAAACTGGGTCTTGTTTTGGAAAGTGTTAAATGGAGATATTGATGACAACTTGAGTAGACTAGATTGAACAGATCAAAATATGTACCATGCATTTCTAAAATATTTGATCAGATAAAATGTGCATGTCAAATAATTGTTAGATCTAAAGTCTTATATTTTGAACAGAGACTGTTAATGATTGTTTAAAATTGTTTTTTAGATGTGATGGGTGAATACGTTTCATTCAGAGTCATATCATTTGACTTTTTTTCTACCCTTATGATTATATTGTGTTACAGATACTGTGATCCAGTAGAAGCGACCGCGACCTTGAACATGTCTACAGGTGTTATAACACCCACAGCTTGTCCTACAGGCCACTATTGTCTAGACAACACCACCTCAGCTACTCTATACCCCTGTCCTGTGGGCACCTACAATGACCAGACGGGTCTGCTCATGGAGAGTCAGTGCACACCATGCTCAGCTGGAGCTTACTGCGCCTCCACAGGTACGGATATTATATTTGTCCTCAGACAATTAAACTCTGGAAACTTTGTTGAACTATCAATGTGATTCACATTGTCATTCAAAGCTTAAAAGTTGTTGTTTGACAAAAGAATTGTAAACGAATCAAAATTCTTCAATGCCTTTGACATTTTCAAATGTTTGCACTTCCATAACAAGACTTGTATTTTGAGCTCTATCATTGTAGTGTTTTCTACCAAGAAGAATGAAGAAAATATAATCTTATTCACTTAAAATTGTCATCTGCAACATCATTGAATTTGACCAATCTAACTTTGTCTGTGGTAATGATGAGTGAACACCAAGTTTAATGTTTTACAAAAGGTTCAATTTGTGTTTGTAGGTTTGTCTGCCCCGACTGGTAACTGCAGTGCAGGCTATGTCTGTCTGAGTGGAGCTAATGTGTCCAACCCTACAGACGGAACTACAGGATATTTGTGTCCGATGGGTGACTACTGTCCCGCTGGCTCTAGTATAGAAACTCCATGTCCTATAGGAACCTTCTCCAACGCCACTGGGTTACAGATAGATACATCATGTGTGAGCTGTACACCTGGCTATTATTGTGCCTCAAATGGTGAGTGAGTTTACATAATTATACAAATCATCGCTTTTCAACAAAAACCTCATAACTGCAGCTTAGTATAAGCTGCAGTTTCAAGGTTTTTGTTGGAAAGCAGCAAAGTACTAAAGTTTACCTGCAAAAAGATTTTCAGTTACTATAGAAACACCATGTCCTGTTGGAACCTTCTCCAATGCTACTGGGTTACAGATAGATACATCATGTGTGAGCTGTACACCTGGGTATTATTGTGCCTCAAATGGTGAGTGAGTTTACATATACAAATTGTCGCTTTTCAACAGAAACCTCATAACTGCAGCTTGTTTTAAGCTGCAGTTTTGAGGTTTTTGTTGGAAAGCAGCAAAGTACTATAGTTGGCCTACAAAAAGATATTCTGTTACTATAGAAACTCCATGTCCTTTAGGAACATTCTCCAATGCTACAGGGTTACAGATAGATACATCATGTCTGAGCTGTACACCTGGGTATTATTGTGCTTCAAATGGTGAGTGAGTTTATGTATACAAATCATCGCTTTTCAACGAAAACCTCGTAACTGCAGCTTAATATAAGCTGCAGTTTCGAGGTTTTTGTTGAAATGCAGCAAAATACTATAATTTACCTACAAAGAGATATTTAGTTACTATAGAAACACCATGTCCTATAGGAACATTCTCCAACGCTACAGGGCTACAGATAGATACATCATGTGTGAGCTGTACATCTGGGTATTATTGTGCCTCAAATGGTGAGTGAGTTTACATATACAAATAATTGCTTTTCAACGAAAACCTTGTAACTGCAGCTTAATATAAGCTGCAGTTTCGAGGTTTTTGTTGGAAAGCAGCAAAATACCAAAGTTTACCTACCAAAAAAAAGATTCAGTTACTATAGAAACACAATTTCATATAGGAACGTTCTCCAACGCTGCAGGATTACAGATAGATACTTCATAATCAGAGCTGTATTGTGCTTCAAATTGTGAGTTTAGGAGATAAATACCATCACTTACAACTAAAAATAAATATTCAGTTACTACAGTTGCTATAGAAACACCGTTTCATGTAGGAATGTTCTCCAACGCCACAGATAGAAATATCATTGTCAAAGTTGTACTTTGGGGTATTATTGATGTCTGATGTCTAAAGAAGTATTTGTGCTGATAAACTTATGATTAGGTCTTGGCTTACCGATGCTTTAGACTTAAACCATGCTTGTGCAAAGATATTCAATAGATATTAGATGTCAAAGATCATTGCCACCAGGACTTAAAATGATGTTTTTAAAACAGTCAAAGATAAACAATGACTTTTACGTTTCTACAGGTTTGACAGCTCCAACTGGCCAATGTAACGCAGGATATTACTGTACTGGTGGTGCCTCAATACAGAACCCGACCAATCTGACATCAGAGTTTGGCGAAGTTTGTCCGGCCGGTCACTACTGTCCCGCGGGTACCGGTACACCTAACCAGTGTCCGATCGGGACCTATCTGACCACGACCGGAGCACAATCCCTCGGTGAATGTATCAGCTGTCCAGCTGGAAGGTTCTGTGGATCAGCCGGTCTGGTTAACTATACAGGTAATGATTGCAATTTAGCTGGCTTCAAAAGAAATGTGTAGTAATTTTTAGCGAGCCGGGACTTTAAGTCCGGGGAGCTAATGTCACAGCCTTAGTGTCGGCGTCCCGTCCCGTCTTCACTTGAAAAACTTTAACCTGGTCTATATCTCAGGCACTATTAGAGATACAGCCTTCATATTTCACACATAGATAGTTCTTGACAAGACCTTTCATTTGGGACCATGACCTTTGACCTAGTGACCTTGACCTTGGAGTTTAACCTACTTTCAAAAAACTTTAACCTGGCCTATATCTCATGCACTATTATAGATAGAGCCTTGATATTTCACACATGGATACCTCCTGACAGGACCTTTCATTTGTGACCATGACCTTTGACCTTGTGACCTTGGAGTTTGACCTACTTTTATAAAATTAGCTGTTTTTGTGACAAGCTCCCGTATAGGCGAGCTATGTTGTCCGCGGACAACTCTTGTTATGTACCCTTCCATTGGTGTTTTGTGTCATATTCTTCTGCTGTGACCGAAGCTTTGGCAGACAGTATAGACTAAGATCAGCCTGCACAGATGTGCAGTCTGATCTTAGCCTACACTGCCTGCGTTGTACTAAGCTATTGTGGCAATAACTTGAGATATACTCTTTGAAGTGTCTCTTCAGTTAGAAATTTGTTTGAAACAAAATTAAAAGTCAGCAGGACAAGGAATAAACATCTTCTTTAGATCCTCTTCAGACAGAAATGACACTACTTAATCCTTTCCCAATCGACAAAATGTTAGGGGGATCCATTTCAAAAACTGCCACAAATGACAAAATGGAAGTTATTAAAGGTAGACTTTGTGTAAAATGTGACATAGAAAATATTGAGACAAAAGGAGAAACTGCTGGTTATCAGCAGTTTCTTCTTTTGTTTCAATGTTTTCCCAAGCCTTTTCTATTAGGGACATCAAAACCAGGTCTTGTTTGGGAAAGGTTTAACAGAGTCACTGCTGGGACAATCCATGCAGTTTACTTTATTGTAGATTGCAGGAATGCTTAGCCATTGAAAATGGCATCAGAGCTAGTGCATCAAACTTTTCATTAAGTTAGATTACTGATATTCCATGTTTTGACTTCATAGATATTATATTGTTCAATATCAATATAAGCTCTGATTGTAAACTTTATTCTAACTAACTTAAGTTTTTCTGTAAATAAAATGGTTCTTTTTTTCAGGGGGAGGCGTTGTTGGTAATAATTATGATAATGATTTAAATGAAGAAAAAACATGCACCATGATATGCAAGTTCTTCTACACATTATGTTGAATGCATTTTTTCAGATAGAAGTCTGTATTTGATTGTAGTGTTTTGACATAATACTTTCATAAGTCTTATGTCCAACACGATCACATTATTTTGTTATATTTTGTCTATTGTGGTTCAACATTAACTCTTTTGCTTACCAGAAACTTGGGCTTGTTGCTGCCAGATGCTGCTTGCCCTGACAAAATATACACTGGTCTTGACCAAATGTTTGCATCAGAAGGATAATATGGAAAATTTGTAAACAAGAATAACTCTGTCATAAGCTAAAAGGCAAAGGGTCCATTGTGTTAAATATCCTGTGTTTTTATTTTGGTAATTGTGACTGAGATTCGACTTGAGGCTGATCAGTCGGTCCTGTATCTTTGGGATCTTCAACCAGACCAGACATATAACCCAAACGACAAAATTGTAGTGTGATCCACTTCAAAAACTACCCCAGACCACAAAATGAATGTTATTAAAGATATGATTTTGTATAAAATATGGCATAGGAAATATTGAGACAAAAGGAGAAACTGCTGGTTATCAGCAGTTTCTTCTTTTTATGCTCCCCGAAGGGAGAGCATATAGTCGCCGCTTCGTCTGTCCGTCCGTCCGTCATTCCGTCCGTCCGTCCGTCCGAAGCGATTTCTCTATAACCCTTGGGCCAAATCAAATGAAACTTACCATGTGAACTCCCTATGACATAATGCCGATGTACTTTTCCCAGTTTTTGGATTTGAGGCCTCGTCATGGGAAAAGGGGACTTAAGGTGAAATACAGTTTTTCTCTAATTTCTCCTGGTCTAATGGTCAGAATTTGATGAAATTTCATATTTGAGTAGCAAATCAGATGCCCTTGACAATAAACTACTTGAAATTTGCATATAAAAAGTATGTCATGGAAAAAGGGGGCTTAACGTTTGTTAACTTAATCTTAGCTCTGCATGGTATACATTTATTGTGACAATGCCTTAATCGGGGAGCATTGTCCGTCTCTGACGGCTCTTGTGTTTCAATGTTTTACCAAGCCTTTTCTATTAGGGTTTGAGTTTGAGTTTATTGGGGTTTTACGCCGTTTTCAACTACCAGGGTCATATCGCGGCGGCTGGAGAACCTAACCGTGGGTTCCTGGTATTTCTCGCACCAGTACAACCACAATATCCAAACCGAGCCTCCAGCTGCTCTCTCAAATACATGATTCACACCCATTGGTGAGAATTTTCTATTAGGGACGTCAAAACCAGGTCTTGTTTGGGAAAGGGATAAGCAACGGGTAGGATATGTCTGTTGGGCATAGGTTAATGCTGAACCTGTTTTGTATTGTTGCCAAAGTTACATGTATAATGTGTAGATCAACTTGCCATCCCTGTTATACCTGCATCTCACTTGTTAAACCCAGAATGTTTCACCTACATGGAGTTTGTAATTGCATGTCTTTTATACATAACAATGAAGAGTTCAATCTTTTCCCCAATGAAGTATGTAATTATAATAAAAACAAGCATACATGTGCAAGACAACCAGTCTCTGTTGAAGTCTTGGTCTAAACCTCTGCAGAAGAAACAACAAACTTTATTTTTTTGTTGACTTAACTTCCTTTACAGCTGACAAAACCAGTTTGAAATTGTTTGAGAATGGACTGTATCTATAATGTTTGCTTATGTTACAATGTTCACAATGCAATGCAACTTCATGAACCTTACATGTTGTATAATATTGACTAGATTCGTGTTTTTGAGGTTGTGAACATTTGCAGATTCCTTAGAAGCAAAATGCTTATCAACTTCACAAACCTTACACATTGTATACATTTGTTATGAAGTCTATTTGATTTTTGCATTTTTTCTGCAAAATTAGATTGCCCCACCCAATAATGTTGATATTCAATGCCATTAGAGCATGATCTTAAAAGCATGAAATTTGAGGTTTTCCAATAGTCTTTATTGAATCCAAATTGAAAGCTTTTGAAGAATTTCTTTTGTTTGAAAACTGTACATTTAGCTAACAACCAGAATTTATATCCCCATAACTGCATGCAATATTGAATAATATAACCACAACTAAATCCCACTCATTATGATCTATATTTGCATGCTTTAACTGGGTACATGATTATAATGCTTGGTAATTATGTTATATTTCAAATACTGATCATTAGTTCATTTTATCTCTCACAGTTTATTTAATGTTTAGACTGGTCCAAATTAAAATGTGCTGTAAGTTTTAACCCTTTCCCAAACGACAAAATTTTAGGGAGATCCAATTTGAAAGCCGCTGCAGGCGACAAAATGAATATTGTTAGAGATGAGATTTGTGTATGATATAGCTCAGAAAATATTGAGAAAAAAGGAGAAACTGCTGGCTATCAGCAGTTTCTTCTTTTGTTTCAATGTTTTCCCAATCCTTTTCTATTAAGGACGAAAAAATTAAATCAATTTCTAAAAACAAATGAATTCAATTGATTTTTGGCTATGCTGGTTATCAGAATTTCCATTTTTAACCTAAATGTATTCTAAAGCTTTCTCTATTGTAGACTAAAGAACAAAAATTATTTGAGAAAGGGACACAACTTTAGCTATGAAAGAATAATTTCTCTCTTGTCATTGACTCATTTATTCTACTTTTGTTTCTTTATTTTTGACAGTTTGTGAAAATTGTAAGGGTTGACAAGGGTGATATAGAAACACTTTTTATCTTGATTTATCATAATCTTTATAAGTATTGTCATCATTGATGTTTCATGCATGCATATTTTTATGTCATCTTGTTTATATTTTATTGTCTTAAACCTTGCCCAAATTGGAAAGTTTAGTCTATTTCAATTCAAAAGCTACTAAAATACTGCACAAAAAATATTGAGATTAAAGGAGAAAATGCCAAGTCATTCCCGAAACGGACATGAAAACCAAGGATCCATATTATCAATGGTCGTATGATTATTTTTGAGTAAAAACTTGCAACAACAAACCTGATTGGTCCAATCTGATTTCTTGTGCAATTAGATGTTTTGTTACACAAAAATGTGGTCATAATATTGTTGATAATACAGGCCCAAGGTCTTGTTTTCGAATAGAAATTAAGTAACTAGATTATAGTATTTATGTATATAGTAAATATGGTTAGAAAATTATATCCTTCAAGCATTTTATTTCTTTATTCATTGGCAAGCCTGAATTTTGTCTGGAGAGCTAATGTCACAGCCCTAGTTTTGTCCACCTTTCTTACATCGACAAACTTAAGCTTGGTCTATTTCCAATGAACTTCATGAGACATAGCTTTAGTATTTCACACATGGATACCAAAATGGTAAAACCTTCTGTGGTAACCCTTTGTTTGGGACCATGGCCTTTAAACTTGTAACATCGACCTAACTAAAACTTAAACTAGGCCTGTATTGAACCTAGATAATATTTCACATACAAGTACCGTAATTATTCTAATAAACGCCCATATTCTAATAAACGCCCATCCCCAAAATCTCAGCTGAAAATAGGCATATTTCAGGGACAATTTAAGCAGGAAAGGGTGATTCTAATAAACGCCCATCCCCCGATTTCGGATTAAAATAATGTAAGTCATAAACAAAGATCTCTTCCAAAAGCACTTAAAAAGAGGATTTCCTGTCCTCCAATGTCCTACAATGAAGGAATTTCATCCAAATTCATATTTTACAGACATTGTAACAAAACTTTGCAAACTTTTACTTGATTAATTAAGGGTCCATGAATTGACATTTGATTCGCAATTTTTTACTAACAAAATTAGAATACCTCTCATAAATGCCCACCCACAACTTTTCTATCAAGCACTTTTCTAATAAACGCCCGGGCGTTTATTAGAATAATTACAGTACCTCCTGCCAACTTGTGCCAAGACCTATAATTGATTTTGGGACTATGACATTTGGCCTCATGACCATGACCCTTTAGCTTGACCTACTTTACAAAAACTTTAACCTGGCCTTTATCTTACATACTTTTGATGATAGAGCTTTGATATTTCACACTTGGATACCTCCTGTTTAGACATTTCATATGGAACCATGACCTTTGACTTCTTGACATTGACTTTTGATTATAACATTTTCCTATGGCAGGCTTCCATAATGGTGAGCTATATTCTCCATGGACAAACTTTCTTTTTTTACATATTTTGTTCTTTCCATTTTATGTTGTCTTAGGGATAGAAATATTTTGATTCAATATTTCATATGATTGTTTCTCCTTGTGCATGCAAAATACTGAAACAGTAAAAAATGTAGACTAGCGAGCACATAAAATTACCTTTGAAAATTGTTATTGGCTAGAATTATAGTTTTGAAACAAAAAAAAAGAAGATAATATCAAATATGCTGATCAGTGGGATTAATTTCTCTCCTAGCTAGATCTATGTTTTCATTAGCTTTCTAGGATTAATTAGGATGAACATTTATTCTGATAAACATTTAATCATGTTATTATTTTCATCAAAATCTGTAAATATATTGCATTTCAATTGAAGTTTCAATGTGTCAAAGATTTGATAGTGTAAAGGAATCCTTGGTATGACAATGGAATGGAATGTTACTGGCTTACAGCTATGTCAACTATTTTAAACAGATTCATAGGGACAAACGACACCACCCCTCTTTAGCTCTGATTCAGGAATAGAATTATTCAAGTTTTGAATGACTAAAGCCCTATGATTTTCTCACACTCCAGGTGACTGCCAGGCTGGTTACTATTGCTCTTCCAACGCTAGTACCAGCACACCCACAGACGGTATAACAGGCAACATTTGTCCCGCTGGTAACTTCTGCCCTCTAGGCTCTACTGCTCCTATACCATGTGCGGACGGTGAGTGGTTTTGGTAATTTGTATTCTTTCTTGAGTCTGTTGAAAAGAAATGACAAAAAATATCCATCAACAGCTGCTTTCTGATTTAACACCCTCTATATTAGTCTTCTTAATTAGGCATCTTACGAAGAAATCTGAAATACTGATCATTTTAATTTATTGAGCTATTTGTTGATTTTCATACTTGATAAATACTATCATTTGGCTGCTTCAAATGTTAGATGGCTACTTAAAAGACTGGCCTTTAAGGTGGCATATATATTACACAAACATCTCTTTTGATAAAGTTTATAAAGCATGTTAATATACCGGTAGTGGAAAATGCTCATTTAATGCTTACTGAATTTAAGAAACAGTTATTCTGCTGATAATCTCTAGGCTCTAAAGTCCCTATACTCAGCTTACTGTCCTTATATTGCAGGGACCTACATGAACACAACCGGAGCATCATTGTGTGACCCATGTCCACCTCGCTATTACTGTGTCAATAAAGATCGTGCTGACCCATGTCCACTCGGAAATTACTGCCCCGGATCCAATGGTCTGGACTACGTGCCATGTCCAGCGGGTACCTACAACCCAACTACAATGTTGGAGAATGTTACAGAGTGTGTGCAGTGTGATGGAGGAATGTATTGTGACGTACCAGGATTGGCGACACCCACTGGCAACTGTACTGCAGGATATTTCTGCGCTTCTGGAGTGGATCTAGCGGCTCCAGAGGGCAATAATACAGGAACAGGAGGTTTGTGTTAAACTTAATTTAATTACAATAAAGGCCCAGCCACATACAATTCTTTGTCCACATTGTGCAAGGACTAATACCATTGATACACACAAACTTATACCATTGATACACACAGACTTATACCATTGATACACACAGACTTATACCATTGATACACACAGACTTATACCATTGATACGCACAGACTTATACCATTGATACATACAGACTTATACCATTGATACACACAGACTAATACCATTGATACACACAGACTTATACCATTGATACACACAGACTTATACCATTGATACACACAGACTTATACCATTGATACACACAGACTTATACCATTGATACACACAGACTTAAACCATAGATACACACAGACTTATACCATTGATACACACAGACTTATACCATTGATACACACAGACTTATACCATTGATACACACAGACTTATACCATTGATACATGCAGACTTATACCATTTATACACACAGACTTATACCATTGATACACACAGACTTATACCATTGATACATGCAGACTTATACCATTGATACAAACAGACTTAGACCATTGATACACACAGACTTATACCATTGATACACACAGACTTATACCATTGATACATGCAGACTTATACCATTAATACACACAGACTTATACTATTGATACACACAGACTTATACCATTGATACACACAGACTTATACCATTGATACACACAGACGTATACCATTGATACACACAGACTTATACCATTGATACACACAGACTTATACCACTGATACATGCAGACTTATACCATTGATACACACAGACTTATACCATTGATACACACAGACTTATACCATTGATACACACAGACTTATACCATTGATACATGCAGACTTATAGATCTACCATTGATACACACAGACTTATACCATTGATACACAGAGACTTATACCATTGATACACACAGACTTATACCATTGATACATGCAGACTTATACCATTGATACACACAGACTTATACCATTGATACACACAGACATATACCATTGATACACACAGACTTATACCATTGATACACACAGACTTATACCATTGATACATGCAGACTTATACCATTGATACATGCAGACTTATACCATTGATACATGCAGACTTATACCGTTGATACACACAGACTTATACCATTGATACACACAGAATTATACCATTGATACACACAGACTTATACCATTGATACATGTAGACTTATACCATTGATACACACAGACTTATACCATTGATACACACAGACTTATACCATTGATACACACAGACTAAAACCATTGATACACACAGACTAATACCATTGATATACACAGACTTATACCATTGATACACACAGACTTAGACCATTGATACACACAGACTTATACCATTGATACACACAGACTTGTACCATTGATACACACAGACTTATACCATTGATACACACAGACTTATACCATTGATACACACAGACTTATACCATTGATACATGCAGACTTATACCATTGATACATGCAGACTTATACCTTTGATACACACAGACTTATACCATTGATACACACAGACTTATACCATTGATACATGCAGATTTATACCATTGATACACACAGACTTATACCATTGATACACACAGACTTATACCATTGATACACACAGACTTGTACCATTGATACACACAGACTTATGCCATTGATACACACAGACTTATACCATTGATACACACAGACTTAAACAATTGATACACACAGACTTATACCATTGATACACACAGACTTATACCATTGATACATGCAGACTTATACCATTGATACACACAGACTTATACCATTGATACACACAGACTTGTACCATAAATACACACAGACTTATACCATTGATACACACAGACTTATACCATTGATACATGCAGACTTATACCATTGATCCACACAGACTTATACCATTGATATACACAGACTTAAACAATTGATACACACAGGCTTATACCATTGATACACACAGACTTATACCATTGATACACACAGACTTATACCATTGATACACACAGACTTATACCATTGATACACACAGACTTATACCATTGATACACACAGACTTATACCATTGATGCACACAGACTTATACCATTTATACCATTTATACACACAGACTTATACCATTAATACACACAGGCCTATACCATTGATACATGCAGACTTATACCATTGATACACACAGACTTATACCATTGATACACGCAGACTTATACCATTGATACACACAGACTTATACCATTGATACACGCAGACTTATATCATTGAACATCAACATCACGCAAAATTTTTGGATAGACTTCAGCTGTGATGTGGACACGGAATCATGTATGTGACTAGGCCTTAATACTTATCCATGAGAGCTTATGTATTTCATCCATAAGAAGCTTATTAAAGTATTGATGATTGGTATAAGTTTTTCACATAGTATATCCAGCTGAAAGAAGCTTGAAACAATTTAGAGTTTGAAACTTTGTCATAATGGAAACTTAGCTTTGAATAAGGACAAATTGGACATTTAATGTAGATCCAAATTGTAAAGCCAATGAATTATGTAAAAGCATCAGAATTTATAAAGTTTTACAATGACACCTAGTCATGTTTATAAAGTATCATTGTTTGATTGTAGGTCCGTGTACAATTGGTAACTACTGCCCAGCCGGATCAGCAGCTGAGATCAGCTGTCCAGCCGGCACTTATGGAGATGAGATGAGACTAGCCGTATGTAAGACCTGTCCAGCCGGGTTTTATTGTTATCTAGGAGCTACCAACTATACATCAGCTGTATGTCCTAAAGGTTGGTCAATTCTTGTTATTGTTAAATTTGTTATGTAATGTTTTTCTGAAAGACCAGTAGAAACAGTGAAGAATAAACTTCCTGTGAAGAATAAACTTCCTGATGATTTCCTTTTTCAAAAACTTTTTATTATGGGTTACTAGTTCAACCCCACCTCAGACACTGTGAATAATTCTTTTAAACATTTGTCTGCCACTAGTAGTTGGAAAATTATGAATCTAAGTGGAATTAGCATTTTGAGGTAATACTGGAGAGATCAATTCCACAATCCATGGTTAGGTGTTCCAGCCACTGTGAAATAATCTTAAGTGGTGTTTAACTCTATTGAACCAATTCATTTCTTGGGGAGTCAATATTTCTTGAGTTTTGTGTGAGCCATGACACAACCCATGCCTACACAATGACAATGGTTTTGGAAAACATTGTGGAAAATGAAGGAATTACTTGTTACAAGCAATTTCTTCATTTTCCTTTATGGTTAAACCCAGAATGACCAAAAAACGTATCTTTTTGCATTAATTTTGTCTTCTAAAATTTTGATGTTTGTTGATGGGTTAATAATTTGTATTTATCTACAGGTTACTATTGTCCATCTGGCACGGAGGGCCCCAACCAATGGCCATGCCCTGCAGGTACCTACAACAACGAGACCGGAATGGATGATGTTTTCGACTGTAGATCTTGCACACGTATGTATAAATATTGGGACATTTACAAATATGATGCTTTTAAAGTTCTATTTGGCTTAGTCTTACCTTGATTTGTACCATTTTCATAAAAAATATAAATACTGACTTGACAATCCTATTGGCCAAGTCTAGGCCTTTGGTTTCTTGGTGTCCCTTTGAATGCTTTTTTCTGTGTCTTTTTGCTTATAAATGTTTGCCAGCTTTAGTCTTCAACAGAAAAAATATACATTAGATATAAGTGATAAATTTAGAAGCCTTATCAATCAGAGGCATTTGGATATTGTGTCCAGGCTAATACTATAATAGAAATATGGACTAAAGCTATGATTTGTAATACTGCTTGTCTTTTCTTCTATAAAATTATAATTTTGTTCTATTACAGCGGGTAGGTATTGTGGAGCTGATGGTCTATCAGAGCCATCTGGAGACTGTGCTGCAGGCTGGTACTGTTCCGGAGGTGCATACAGTGATCGTCCAGTACCCTACGTCAACTCATCCATCACGTTTACCATTAATGTGTCGTGTCCAACATACCTGACTAACGAAACAGGAGGACCGTGCCTAGCAGGTGGGTGATTTCATTTGACTATGTCCATCCAATTTGTTAGCTAAAATTATTTCCAACATTTAACCCTTTCCCAAACGACAAAATTTTAGGCTAGTCCAAATTGAAAGGAGTTGCAGACAACAAAATTCATGCTTATAAAGGATTTTTGTTTAATGAAGCCTGAGAAAATATTAAGGCAAAAGTAGAAAATGCTGATTATCAGCATTTTCTTCTTTTGCCTCAATGTTTTCCCAGGCCTAATCTTACAAAGACGTCAAAACCAGGTCTTGTTGGGGAAAGGGTTAAACTTAAAAAATGGTTAATCCAGTCTCATTTCTTTTTATACATGTTTCATTTTAATAGAAGACCTAGAAAATTTATAAGGATCTTCGAACTTCCTTCTATCTCTTTCTGATATTTCTCTTGTTAATCTGTTTCTTGGGCACCACCATTAAAAAAGGTCAAACAATGACAGCTTGGCATCTTGATGTAGATGAAAAGTTTTTCTAGTGGCTTACAATGCTTATTTCCAACATTTTTCTAACCACAGGGAGCTATTGCCCAACTGGTAGTTCTGCCCAGATACCATGCCCACTAGGCCAGTATTGTGCTATGGATAACCTCGCAACTCCGACAGGCAACTGCTCCGATGGGTATTTCTGTAATGGAAGTCAATCTGTGCCCAACCCAGTACCTTGTAGCTTGGGTAATTACTGCCCATCTGGCACTACCTCTGAACAACCATGTGCTCCAGGCACATATCTCAGTAAGTATTCATACAGACAGACACACTGACATATTTCTGTAATGGAAGTCAATCTGTGCCCAACCCAGTACCTTGTAGCCTGGGTAATTACTGCCCATCTGGAACTACCTCTGAACAGCCATGTGCTCCAGGCACATATCTCAGTAAGTATTCATACAGACACACACACACACACAGACAGACAGACAGACAGACAGACATATTTCTGTAATGGAAGTCAATCTGTGCCCAACCCAGTACCTTGTAGCTTGGATAATTACTGCCCATCTGGCACTACCTCTGAACAACCATGTGCTCCAGGCACATATCTCAGTAAGTATTCATACAGACAGTTACACAGACAGACATATTTCTGTAATGGGAGTCAATCTGTGCCCAACCCAGTACCTTGTAGCTTGGATAATTACTGCCCATCTGGCACTACCTCTGAACAACCATGTGCTCCAGGCACATATCTCAGTAAGTATTCATACAGACAGATAGACAGACACAGACAGACATATTTCTGTAATGGGAGTCAATCTGTGCCCAACCCAGTACCTTGTAGCTTGGATAATTACTGCCCATCTGGCACTACCGCTGAACAACCATGTGCTCCAGGCACATATCTCAGTAAGTATTCATACAGACAGTTACACAGACAGACATATTTCTGTAATGGGAGTCAATCTGTGCCCAACCCAGTACCTTGTAGCTTGGATAATTACTGCCCATCTGGCACTACCGCTGAACAACCATGTGCTCCAGGCACATATCTCAGTAAGTATTCATACAGACATTTACACAGACACACTGACAGATGGAAAAACATCAGTTTAATGAAAAAATCCATTCTAAACCAAAATAGGATTACTCATAATTTCCTTTATGATTATCAATTAAATAGGATTCAGGTAGATTGTCTGATGAGTTTATGACTTATTTCTCAAGTTGGTGAACACAACTGGCAGACAATCCAAAGTCAACCATATGATATGTTCCACATGATTATATTGTCAGTCCCTTTCTCCTTTTCCCTCAATGTTTCATTCTGTTCATTTCAGACACAACTGGGGGACAATCAGTCGCTGACTGTATCACATGTACAGCAGGATCATATTGTCAGTCCTACGGCCTGTCTCAACCCACTGGCCCTTGTGCTATAGGCTACTTCTGCCCCGGAGGTCAGGACAGTTCAACACCAACTACATACGCCTGTAGTCCAGGACATTTCTGTTACGAGGGAAGCCACAATGAAACTGGATGTCCGTCGGGAGACTATCAAGCTCTCTGGGGACAAGGAAGCTGTGATCCATGTCCTGCGGGAGCTTACTGTAAAGCTATTGGTAAGTTTTTTTAACTTCTAGTAACCTTGGAAATTTGCATCTTGGTTCTCTTAGAAGCTAGCATTCTTACAGAGCCTTGATTACTCATCATTATCAATCTAGCATTGTTTATTGTGTTTTTGTTTCACAATAGGATTTGATGTTTAGCTTAGCCAATTTCTTTTCTGATGATGGCCATGATTATGACATTTTATGTGAATCCTTTACTGATAATCAATGTGTTTACACATAAGCATGTCTAACAAAAGAAAGGGTAACATTTCCATCAAGCTCATAATTTTTTTATCTACCACATACAAAAGCTAAATCAGCTTTCTTGTTGGATTTCATGCAATAAGACTTGGATACATGAACTGCCTTGACAAAAGCTTACTGCTATATTTTTAGGTGATTACCAAGTCCTAGATGCCACCAACATTTCTACCAGTGGAAACTATTCTGGTCGTTACCGTAGTTACCGAGGTGTTTCCGTGCCAACAGACTGTCCAGGAGGCTCATACTGCCCTGCCCAGACAACATTTGCGACCGAGTACCTGTGTCCTGCTGGAACGTTCAGTAATACTACAGGCTTGTGGAACGCTTCACAATGTACACCATGTTCACCGGGATATTATTGTCTTGGAGAAGGTAAAAATTTACAAATTTGCTACTTGAAAACCTCTTTTTCCTAGACATTATTCCATTTGTTAGCAATTATATTATGATAATAATAATAATAATAATTAAGACTTTATTTTAAAAGGCAACACAGTTGGGATTAACCCAGTCTTCCCTGTGAGCCTCTAGAATATTTACATTTACATGAATACAAACAGTTCACATTTTATATACAACAACAAAGATAAACAAATACAACAAACAGATTGTATTAGGGATTATCCTGTATCCTGCTAAATCAATTAATCCTTTCCAAACAGACTGATCATGCTTTTGAGTTTTGATGTCCTGAAATATGATACTTAAAGAAAAGATTGAGGGAAACGAATAAAGGCTGATGACCAGAACTTTCACCCTTTTATTAAATGTTTTTGTGTTTTAACATTTAAAGTTCAATTTGCTTTAACATTCATCATGTCATCTGCAGAATTTATTTAGTTGAATTGGCCAAAAAACTGTTGTTTGGGTTAATGAGAAAATAGATACCGGTACATGTATTTCAGAAAATTCTGATTATATAAATTTCCACCAACTGGAGTGTTCAAACAAGCAAATTTAAATCATCAATTTCAATCCAAAGCAATAAGGAATTCAATAATGGAAAAAACTTTTTTTTTGCCAAGGTTATTTTAAGCTTTGTTTAAACTGTTAAGCTTAACTTGTGAGAGGAAAATTCTAACTTATGGATAGAAAAAAACTAGGACAGATATTTTTTTAAAAATTTTAGGTTGTTATTTTTGCTGCAAGTGTGTTTGCTCTTGGACTTGAAGTTGTAAACGATAAACAACTGTATTTGTTTGTAATTCAGGTAACACTGCACCTACAGCCCAGTGTCATGCTGGTTACTACTGCACACAGGGAGCCTACAACTCCACACCAACAGACGGTATCACAGGCAATGAATGTCTACCAGGCAAATACTGTGTACAGGGTAGCTCTATAGGTCAGGGCTGTCCAGTTGGAACATTCAGCAACTCTACAGGGCTCCAGGCTAGTACAGATTGTACACCATGTACTCCAGGCTATTTCTGTGATACAACAGGACTGAGAGAAGTGGCGGGAACATGCTGGGCAGGTAAATAGTGGGAGAAAACGGATATTAATGTATATAAAAAGATGAATTTATGGAAATTCTGTAATCAAATGTTTTGATATTAAGAATGCCCTTGTCAATGAAGAATTAATTGGGCAATAAAAAAATGAATAAGTAGCAGTAATTTTGATCACTGACAGTCTCATACTATTAATTTCTATAAGAAAACTTTCATAGAATTTACATAATTATGATAATATTATGTTTATTGCAATGTTCTAGGTTTCTACTGCACCTTGAGAGCCGAGGCACCCAACCCCACCGGTCAGAGCTGGGGAGATGTATGTACAGCTGGACACTATTGTCCAAATGCCACAGGGTCACCCATACCATGTCCTGCAGGAACGTTCATGAACCAAACATCAGCGGGAGATGTGTCAGAATGTACACCCTGCACTGCTGGTATGTATATATATTGTTACATTTGTGTATATATATTGTTACATATGTGTACATATGACTGCTACATGGTCACCCATACCATGTCCTGCAGGCACATTCATGAATCAAACATCAGCGGGAGATGTGTCAGAATGTACACCCTGCACTGCTGGTATGTATATATATTGTTACATATGTGTATATATTATTACATATGTGTATATTATATTGTTACCTATGTGTATATATTGTTACATATGTGTATATATGACTGCTATATGGTCACCCATACTATGTCCTCCAGGAACATTCATGAACCAAACATCAGCGGGAGATGTGTCAGAATGTACACCCTGCACTGCTGGTATGTATATGTATTGTTACATATGTATATATATTGTTCCATATGTGTATATTATATTGTTACCTATGTGTATGTATATTGTTACATATTATTATGTATATATGACTGCTATATGGTCACCCATACCATGTCCTGCAGGCACATTCATGAACCAAACATCAGCGGGAGATGTGTCAGAATGTACACCCTGCACTGCTGGTATGTATATGTATTGTTACATATGTATATATATTGTTCCATATGTGTATATTATATTGTTACCTACGGTATGTGTATATATTGTTACATATGTGTATATATTGTTACATATGGCTGCTTTTCAACAAAAATCTTGTAACTGCAGCTTAAAACAAGCTGCAGTTACAAGGTTTTTGTTGAAAAGCTATGGTATGTATGTATAATAAATGCCACAGGGTCACCCATACCATGTCTTGCTGGTACATTCATGAACCAAACTTCAGTGGGAGATGTGTCAGAATGTACACCCTGCACTGCTGGTATGTATATGTATTGTTACATATGTGTATATATTGTTACATATGTGTATATATTGTTACATTTGTATATTGTTACATATGTGTATATATGACTGCTACCTAGTCACATATACCATGTCCTGCTGGTACATTCATGAACCAAACAGCGGGAGATGTGTCAGAGTGTACACCCTGTGCTGCTGGTATGTGTATATATTGTTACATATGTTTATGTGTATATATTGTTACATATGTGTATATATGACTGCCACATGGTCACCTATACCATGTCCTGCAGGCACATTCATGAACCAGACATCAGCGGGAGATGTGTCAGAATGTACACTCTGTACTGCTGGTATGTATATGTATTGTTATAAATGGCTGCTTTTCAATAAAAATCTCGTAGCTGCAGTTACAAGGTTTTTGTTGAAAAGCGACGATATGTATGTATAATGAATGCTACAGGATCACATATACAATGTCTTTGAACTGCATATGTGTAACCTATAGCCATGTTTATGAACCAAACATCAGCGGGTGATGTGTCAGAATGTACCCCCTGCACTGCTGGTATGTATGTTGCATTGATTTGCTTTGTTATTAAAATATCAGAAGAGGAAACCGATGTTGCCAACAACAAGTCATTTCATATCAGTGATCTTTTAATAGTTTAATTCAAAAAAGGATTTTTAAATTTAGAGGAAATAAATGGAGTAGAGTTGATTACTGTGCTATTTTGCTATTTATTTGTGGAAGTAAATATACATCCTCATGAAATATAGTATGGTAAGAAATCATTTTTATGATCCCCGCATATTTTCAAAGTGATGCTTTGTTGGCAGTGTGCAATAAGATCAGCCTGCACATCATGTGCAGTCTGACCTTATTTAACACTTCCTGTTTCTATTAATTCAGAATCATTATGGTTAGATTAATCTCTGTCACCAATGTTTCCTTGTAGGAATGTACTGTGATGCTCAAGGCCTCACCCAGCCTACAGGCCAATGCTCTGCTGGCTATTATTGTATACAAGGCTCCAATAGCAGCACCCCCACCGACAGCTCCACTGGAAACATTTGTCAACCTGGAAATTACTGCCCTACTGGATCCATTAATCAGACGCCATGTGCGGACGGAACCTTCATGAACACCACGGGCGCGTCCGTCTGTCTAAACTGTCTGGCTGGATTCTACTGCCCAGCTGGTGCTACTGATGTCACCATCTGTCCTCAGGTAAACACTTCTTACTTTGTAAACACATAAACAGAAACATGTGAACAAATAATGCAAGGAAGTCCATTATCTTTACATAAGCTTATAACAAAATTCATTGGATGAACATAGCTGTTACCTCGTATAAAGCTTCTTGCTATGAACTTTTATAAATTCTTTCAAATCATTTTGCACTAACCTTTATATTCTAATAAAGGGCAATTTGTCTGTTGGTATTTGCAATGCTTTCTTTGGTCTCATTTTGTAGCATTAACCATTTCTCAACTAGTGATGCCTATTTCAATGACAATTATAGTATTAGTAAAATGATGTAGTAAAAATAGCTATGTACAAAATATTTGTACTAATCAATATGTTATTTATTTCATGACAGGGAGATTACTGCCCAGCTAACACAGGAGCAACAAGACAACCATGTCCTGTAGGTTATTATGGTGCTTCCCCAGGCCTCTCAACCAGTGGACAATGTACAATCTGCACAGGTAATCCACCTTGGCCAATTACTGTTGTGAATCAAAATATGTTAAATCAATCAACTGACCCATCATTCAGTCATTTTATACAGTTTTCAAGACCAGATGTACTATGTACATAAGCTACTTAAAGCTTCTATAGGCACTTTATTTCTCTTTTTGAGAAGAGGCAGTAAGTTTTACCTCACTGCTACCCACTCCATACAGCTGGGTAGACTGGGGCTGACAATGATAATTATTAATTGTCTTGCCCAAAGACACACCTTACCCGAATGGGGCTCAAACTCGTAAACACTGGGCTACAAGTGGAGTGCGCTAACCACTGTCACCATGTCTTCATGTGTGACTTGGACATCTCTGATACATATCTTTGTCTCAGCAATTTTGTTCTACTCTTGCATTTATTGATATATTTGGATGAAATTACGGTAACTCAGAATGTTCCTAGTCACCTGACTTTGAGCATGTTGATGGGGTTTTGCCATATTATACTGACTCATATGAAAAGTGGGGGCTTTGTGTTTAATAGTGTCATATTTCTTGACAGTGGCACTCTTGTTGCCTATGGTAGAAATTCAATTTAAACATCATCAATATATGTTTTTTATGGATTTTATGAATTATTGAATCAAATACTATGATATTCCAATATCATCATAATTACATTGTATATTTCAGGAGGTTATTATTGTCTGGGAGGAGGTGCAGCACCTGATGGACCATGTTCTGCTGGTCACTATTGTACATCTGGTGTAAACACTGCTACACCAGCCACCGGCGGCACTCTCACTGGTACAGGTGGTCATTATTGTTAACTTACCATGTATATTTCAGGAGGTTATTATTGTCTGGGAGGAGGTGCCGCACCTGATGGACCATGTTCTGCTGGTCACTATTGTACATCTGGTGTAAACACTGCTACACCAGCCACCGGCGGCACACACACTGGTACAGGTGGTCATTATTGTTAACTTACCATGTATATTTCAGGTGGTTATTATTGTCTGGGAGGAGGTGCAGCCCCTGATGGACCGTGTTCTGCTGGTCACTATTGTACATCTGGTGTAAACACTGCTACACCAGCCACCGGCGGCACTCTCACTGGTACAGGTGGTCATTATTGTTAACTTACCATGTATATTTCAGGAGGTTATTATTGTCTGGGAGGAGGGGCAGCACCTGATGGACCGTGTTCTGCTGGTCACTATTGTACATCTGGTGTAAACACTGCTACACCAGCCACCGGCGGCACTCTCACTGGTACAGGTGGTCATTATTGTTAACTTACCATGTATATTTCAGGAGGTTATTATTGTCTGGGAGGAGGTGCAGCACCTGATGGACCGTGTTCTGCTGGTCACTATTGTACATCTGGTGTAAACACTGCTACACCAGCCACCGGCGGCACTCTCACTGGTACAGGCGGTCATTATTGTTAACATACCATGTATATTTCAGGAGGTTATTATTGTCTGGGAGGAGGGGCAGCACCTGATGGACCGTGTTCTGCTGGTCACTATTGTACATCTGGTGTAAACACTGCCACACCAGTCATCGGTGGCACCCACACTGGTACAGGCGGTCATTATTGTTAACATATGTTGTACATTTCAGGTGGTTATTATTGCCTGGGAGGAGGGGCAGCACCTGATGGACCATGTTCTGCTGGTCACTATTGTACATCTGGTGTAAACACTGCCACACCAGTCATCGGCAGCTCTCACACTGGTTCAGGGGGACATTATTGTTAACATATGTTGTACATTTCAGGTGGTTATTATTGTCTTGGAGGAGGGGCAGCACCTGATGGTCCATGTTCTGCTGGTCACTATTGTACATCTGGTGTAAACACTGCCACACCAGCCACCGGCGGTACACACACTGGTACAGGCGGGGAATGCTCCATCGGTCATTACTGTCCACAGAACTCTAGTGTTGAAATCCAGTGTCCAGCAGGAACTTACACTAACACAACAGGTAAATATGCTGTTATGTAATGTATTTTACTTTGTTTCTGAAGGATTAAAATTCTTTTTTTTATGAAACCAGGGTGTTGCAATTTTACTTCAACATGTTTCACTGACTGGTTATTTATCCTGCCAGAATAAGCAGTTTATTTCTGTGCTAGGAACTCAGTTTTGGTCCATATCAAACAGATATTAAAGACAATTATTGTGAAAGGTAAAGGAAGATGTACTTACAAAATATTTCTATTGCAGCATTTAAATTTAGATACAAAATCTTTAAGTTTAAAAAAAGGGAGAAAAAATATGCATTTTAAGTTAGATTTGTTTTATTTTCTATTTTCTTTTTCGGAGCGTGGAGCAGTATATATCTACATATGTTTACAGGTGAAGGTGCTTGTTTCACATGTCCTGCTGGTTATTACTGCGTCGCAGGAACCACCGACTTCTCCGCGTTCCCGTGTCAATCTGGTTTCTACTGCCCTGACGGAACAACCCGCAGTAACGAGTTTGAGTGCCCGGTCGGAACATACAATCCAGATCCTGCATCCACCAACTCTTCAGCATGTAGGTCATGTGATGCAGGTTATTTCTGCTCGAGTTCGGGTTCGTCAACGACCAGCGGACAATGTGCACCAGGATGGTACTGTGTGGGCGGAGCTATCTCGCCAACACCAGAAACTATTGGTAGGTAGATTTGTCGTGATGAATTGAGCCTTTTCTTAAAGTGACATTTCACAATATTTTTTCTTAAATTTTACTTTTATTTTTAGCTGAAAGAGCATATTTTCTTATGAAAATTCTGAAAATTTCAAGCCAAAATATTGCGCCGTTTACGAGAAATAGGTATTTTTGTACTAAAATTAATCAAATTGTTGTCCACGACAGTTCGGATTTATATGTAATTTGCCATTTCGGTCTCTACTTTAAAGGCATATTTATCCCTTATTAATAACAACTTCAAAAAACTGATAGCATTTATACGCATTAGAATAAGCAATCTTTGCATCATGACATACTTTAAAAAAATGAAATTGGAATGTTATGTCCCTTTGACAGCTTGAATTTGAAAGCTACTGCATAAAACAATCACTGAAATCCCCTTTGTGTATATATAAGTAACATCCCATAGTACTTGTCAAAAAACAATGACCAATCAATCAAAACAAAGAAAATAATCCCCTTACAAGTATCATGGTTCTGTTAACGTTTTTTTTACTGATTAGTGTTAAGTGAAAAAAACAACTATGAAGCAATGATGAATTCATTGTCAATTATCAATAATTGATCTGATTGTAATTTTGATATCATAAGAAAATAATAACCAGGCATCCCAGTGTAAATGACCAAGCTGATCTTTGGTCAGTCTCTATTTTCTTTTTAACCCATTACCACACAGTGACTCTTGACTACCCAAAATATAAAGGCTTTGGAAAACATTGTGGAAAATATAGAAATTGCTTGTGACAAGCAATTTCTTCATTTACCACAATGTTTTCTATCCTCAAAGTGGTAAAATTTAAAAAAAAAAAATACAATGAAAATGACATTTGCAACTTCTTTCAATTTGGACAAGCTTAATTTTTTTCGTTTGGTAATGAGTTTAAAACAATAGTTAATGAAACTTCCTTGATATTGCAGTCTTACCTTATATTTATCGTTTTATAATGTACTACTTGGATACCATGTGATCTTTTTACCAAAATAAAATTATCTACTTTTACTTTTATAGGAAATTACACATGATCAGTACTGTAGATCTATGTAGTTGTTCAGCTAGTGTGTCTGGCTGTGTAGAATACATCATTCTTCTCATGCTGTTTCCCTCAATTTACTGCTGTGATCAAAGCTTTTGCATGCAGTATAGACTAAGATCAGTCTGCACAGATGTGCAGTCTGATCTTAGCCTACACTGCCTGCTTTCTACTCCTTTATTTTGGCACAAACTGGACAGGTGTTTATCTCATTGAAATGTCTTAAATTGGTCCTTTTGTTTTAAACAAAATTAAAAGTTAGCAGGACAAGGGATAACAATGTTACATCTACTTTTATAGGAAATTACACGTCAGTAGATCTATGTAGTTGTCCAGCAAACAACATCACAGGAGGTAGATGTCTGCCAGGAGCGTTTTGTCCTGTTGGATCAGAGGCGCCCACAACCTGCACGCCTGGACAATATTGTGCTACTATAGAGCTCTCTGAACCTACAGGTAGGAAACTTGTTAATTTTGACCAATCAAAATATTATAAACCAATTAAATATTTCATTAGTGTGGAGTTGTAATTCTTAAATCTGACAAGTCACATTCTCAATGAGACAAATAAATATTGAATTGTTGAGGAATGCTTTGCTTAGTTTTCTGAATTTACTTGAATTCATTATATGACAATTGATAACTAAGCATGTTGTCAAGGAGATAAATGTATTGATAAAGCAACAAGATGTCTGCCAAGAGCATTTTGTCCTGTTGGATCAGAGGCACCCACAACCTGCACACCTGGACAATATTGTGCTACGATAGAGCTCTCTGAACCTACAGGTAGGGTCATTCAATATATCATAAACAAATCAAGTACCTTAATAGTGTGGAATTATGGTTCTAAAATTTGACATTCTTCGATCAATAATGCAATCTTTATTTGTCTCAATGAATTAATTTTTTTCTATCAAAATTAAATGATTTATTAAGTGCAGATATTATGCAGATATTATGAAGTTCTCCAGTACTGAATTATTCACTTGTCAAAGTCTGACTTGTAAGAATGAAACTTCAATCACAATTCATGTCTTACTATCTGTGCTCACTTGGATTTTTGTACCTAATATCTGCAAGTTTGACTTTGCATCAATAATATACTGCACTTATAATGTTCCAAGTAAAACGATACACTAGAGATAGTGCTCAACCAATATATATGGTGTATGATCATCTAAGTCTTTGGATTTTGGATTTATTACTACACTTATATGTATAATTGCAAGTTGTAACAAAAGTGGCCTGTCATTTCTAAGGGAGTTTACATTCTTCACTGTTCAGTAGAAAATCTTTTCCTTATTTTTTCCAGGCAACTGTAGCGCAGGTTATTACTGCCCTGGTGGAGATCATAGGCCCGATCCTCCTCTCACAATCTGTCCGGAGGGTTCCTACTGCCCTGCAGGGTCCCCAGCCCCTACTGCCTGCCCCGTCGGCACATTCTCTAACTCTACTGGTCTCACTCAGGAGAGTGACTGCTTGAACTGCACCGCAGGTAATATATTTCATCATTCTATTGGCAATATATTTGAGTTTGGTTATGAAAAAATGATCTAGCTCTCATGACATTTTAGACAAGATGAACACAAGCCTGCATGGGCAGGTCATACTACAGTTAGTCAGTTTCCAGAGAGAAGTATGGAAAATGATTACATTGCAAAGAGATAAAAACTGGTTAAGCAGTTCAGATAGCACATTCAGTTTTCAATATATTTGAGCATCCAGAATACTCTTCAATAACTGCAACCTTTAATAATCAAAGTACTCAGTTTATCAATGATCAAAGTACTTCAAGTATTGATAGACAAATGCAGTATTAATAAAAAAGAATCAATTAAGATTAATAATACTCATCGTACATTACAGGATACTACTGTGTATCACCAAACCAGACCGCACCAACTGGTCTATGTTCTGCTGGATTCTACTGTCCAGGCGGTCAAGCATCACCCAACCCGAGTGAATACCCTTGCATACGAGGCTCTTACTGCCCAGTGGGGAGTGGTCAGCCAACAATCTGTGGCAAGGGAACATACCAGGACCAGATCCAACAAGATACATGTAAAACATGTCCATCCAGGGATTATTGTGACCCGTATGAACCAGGAAGATCTGACAACCATACCGGCATCATCACACCGGTGGATTGTCCGGCCGGTTATTATTGTCCACTAGGAACCAACTCTAGCAATGAATATCCTTGTCCACCTGGCACATACAGCAACCAGATAGACCTAGAAGCTTCAAGTATGTATCATTTTATTTACTAGGGAATCCTTTCCTGATTCTATGTTAAAAAAGTGTCTCCAAATGTCATTTATCTGCCATATCTCTGTTTTTATCGTTTCTATTGCTGTGAATCTTTGCACATTCTTTTGTGAGAAAATGTAATCCTCTAGGCAAAGATTTCATACCTTGACATTTTTTGGGAACATTTGATCCTCTATGACTCAAAATTTGTTCACTATCTAGCATGCTGTCCCCTGACTGCTTTAACCCTTTCCCAAACAACAATTTTTTGGGTTTTCCAATTCAAAAGCTGCCGAAGACACAAAATGGATTTTTATAATGATGAAATTTATTCATGATATAGCATAAAAACATTGAGACAAAAGGAGAAACTGCTGGTTATCAGCAGTTTCTTCTTTTGTCTCAATGTTTTTTCCCAAGCATATTCAATTAGGGTCATCAAAACCAGGTCTTGTTTGGCAAAGGGTTAAGACTTGTTTTTATCTTCCATTAGACATTTACCAAATTGTTTGTTATGTTCAAACATGTCATAACTAGAGCTTATTCAAGCTGCAGTTAGGGCACTTTGTAATGTTTCCAACAAAATGTACAAGTATATAGAGCAACAGGTATGAGGTGGTAAAGGCATTCAAACTTTGTTATATCAAATCCAGACCATTATGTTGTGGGTACTCATTTGAATCTTCTCAGGGAAATGATTCTTATGAGCACCACAACAAAAAGTTTGATGAAAGATGATAATTTGTATTTTAACCCATTACCACACAGTGACTCCTTTTGACTTCCCGCAAGATAATCGCAAGAAAACATTGTGGTAAATGAAGAAATTGCTTGTTACAACCAATTTCTTCATTTACCACAGTGTTTTCTACTTAAAAAGACCAACATGTTGTCTGCCTCGTCTTTGATTTTGGACTTGTCTAAAAATTTGTCATTTTGTAATGGGTTAAAAATACATCATGCCCTCTTATCTGTAGCTCTGAATATAATATTGAACTCTGAATTTTTCTCTCTCTCTGCTGAGTGAAGTAAAGCCGAAATTTGACTCATCCAATGTCGAGATAACAAGTGTCGACTGAATGTATTTTTTTCTCTCTCTCAGCTGAGTGCACTGCATGTGATTTTGGAAAGTACTGCATGACTCCTGGTTTAACGGTTCCAGAAGCAGATTGTGCTGCCGGATACTTCTGTGACACGGGTGCAAGTACCCCGACACCGACTGACGGAACTACGGGAGATGTCTGTCCGCAAGGAAGATATTGTCCAGTCGGAACTTTTAATCGTAAGTTAGGAATTTCATGCTGAGAATAAGAACAGATTTTTGTACAGTTATGTTATTTTGTAACTATAAACACACATAATGGTCGAATTTTCAGGATTTCACTTTTTTATTTCATTCCTACCTATTGCTATGGAAACTAGAAAGTTATAATTTGCATTTCGATCCAATATGTCATGAGGCGGGCATCAAAAAGTTCTGAGACTCACAAAGAAAAAAGCATGTATTAGGATTTAAACTGCTTTATTTTTATGCCCTCGTATCGAGAGATCAAAGGCATATTGTTTCACTTGTGGTACTTCTGTCTGTCTGTCCGTCTGTCTATCCGTCCATCCATCTGTCTGTCCGAAAACTTAACATTTGCCTTTTCTCTAAAAGTATTTGACATCCAAAGCTCAAATTTGGTATGTAACTTTTTTTCAATGATATCTAACTATTCCATGCAATATGACCTTCTTCAAGCTCATCTTTTAACCCTTATCAACCCTTTAAACAAAAACTTAACATTTTAGAAAAATTGCCATTTGGGGGCATTTGTGTTTCCCAAACACATCTTGTTAGGTTTAATTTTTAGCGTGACTTTATGTCTGGGGAGCTAATGTCACAGCCCTAGTGTCACATCTGTGTTCCGTCTCCAAAAAAACTTAAGTGCTATTGAAACAGAAAAGGTAAAATTTCTTTTGTGATCCCATTATGTTCTCCTCAGGTTGAATAGGGATGATACATTGATTAACTAATTAACCCTATCCCTAATAAGACCTGGTTTGAACATCCTCCATGGAAAACACTAGGGAAAACATTGAGGCATAAGAAGAAAATGCTGATAATCATTTCCATTCCCTCAATATTTACAAAATCAATCTTATCAACATCCATTTTGTGGTCTGCAAAAGTTTTTGAATTGGACCTTCCTATAAATTGTCAATTTTGGAAATGTTTAACCTTTTACATTATCCTTGCAGCTCCTGAATGCCCTGTAGGTACCTACAACAATGGTACCGGTCTGGAGAATGCGACACAATGTACACCCTGCGACCCCGGCAAATACTGCGCTAGTACTGGGCTGATTTTGCCCCAGGGTGACTGCTCCGCGGGATACTTCTGCTTACTGGCATCTGAGGTAGCTGCTCCAGTCAGTCAGACTTACGGATATGAATGTCCTGCGGGCAGTTATTGTGAACAAGGTACCCCCTCACCGACGCCATGTCCTAGAGGAACTTATAACTCAGAAATAGGTGGGTAGTTTATTGCCGCTTTCCAACAAAAACCTCATAACTGCAGCTTATTTTAAGCTGCAGTTACGAGGTTTTTGTTGAAAAGGGGTGATATGTATTGTATTGTGAACAGGGTACCTTCTCACCGACGCCATGTCCTAGAGGAACTTATAACTCAGAAATAGGTGGGTTGGACTTTATTATGATGGATTGATGAATCAGGGGTTTTCATTGTTATAAGCCCGAAGGGTCATATTATGTTATGGCCCCACTCGTCTGTCTGTCTGTCTGTCCGTCTGTCTGTCCATCCGTCTGTCCGTCCGTTAGCAATTTCTAGTGTGCGCAACTCCTCCTACAGTTTTGATCAGAAATTGATCAAACTTGCCACAATGAATCTCCATGGTGTCTAGTTGTGCACCTTGCTTACGGAATTCAGATAACTCTTTTTGTTCATGAATTATTTGCCCTTGAATTAAAGAAATGACCATTTTCTTGTGTGTGCAACTCCTCCCACAGTTTTGATCAAAATTTGATCAAACTTGCCACAATGAATCTCCATGGTGTCTAGTTATGCACACCGCTTACGGAATTTAGATAACTATTTTCATTCTTGAATTATCTGCCCATGAATTTAAGGGAAAATGCCGATTTTCTCATAAATGCCCATCTTCTCCTGTGCACTACTTCTACAGTTTCGACCAGAATTTAATCAAACTAGCCACATTGAATCTCTATGGTGTCTTGTTGTGCAAACAAAATTTTGATAACTTTTCATGTTTGAATTATCTGCTCTTGAATTGAAAAAATTGCCAATTTTACTGACAAGCCCCTCTCGGGCGTATATGCGCCGCTCTGCAAAGCTCTTGTTATTCATATAATAAGGAAGTCATTTGCAATATTTTCCAGTAGAAATGTCATCAGAAATGTTGCTTCTCTTTTAGAAAGTAAGTAGATTTTAATTTTAAAATGCACATATCACAATGTCCAGAATTTCTTAGACAAAAAAAAATGATAACAATGTAAGAGATTACTGGTCATACATACATGTATAGCAGAATTGTTTATTTGACAGATCATTCTAAACATTGTAATTTACTTAATTTACACCTGTAAATTCCAGGTAAAGGTAATCTAACAGACTGTGTATCATGCCCAAGTGGATATTACTGCCTTACAACTGGGGGTACGAACTACACATGGCCGTGTGACGCTGGATATTATATACTATATGTTGTATTTTATTATATTTACACCTGTAAATTACAGGTAAAGGTAATCTAACAGACTGTGTATCGTGCCCAAGTGGATATTACTGCCCTACAACTGGAGGTACGAACTACACAGGGCCATGTGACGCTGGATATTACTGCACTGGGTCAGCACAGGAGAGCAATCCAACAGGTATATAAACAAATCTTGTCCTTTCATTCACCTAAATGTTTTCTGTGCAATATTTTTCACAAATTTTAACTTTTGTACTGGCAACACTCATTTCGCTGCTTTTCAACGAAAACCTTGTTTTAAGCTGCAGTTATGAGGTTTTCATTGAAAAGCGACAATTAACTCTCATCTGCAACAGCTTGTAAATTGCACCTATCTAAAATTTTGTCATTTGGGAGAGGGTTAAAGAAACCCTCCAGATTTAACCCCCATTTAAATTGCACCACTCTAAAACTTTGTCCTTTGGGAGAGGGTTAAAGAAACCCTCCAGATTTGACCCCCATGTAAGTTTTTATGGATCATATGAATGGGAGTTGTATCAATGGCACATGATTTTTGTGCCATGGAAACCCCTCTGTGCCATTGCAGATAAACAAGACTGTCTCGATAACCTTTGTGATAAGCAACCAATGAGTGGGGGCAAACACATTATAAATTTGTTATTTCAATTCCAAACCCTATGTTGTGGGCACTCATTTGAATTGTCTGGATGAGAACTTTGTTGTTTCAATCCCAAATCCCATGTTGTGGGTACTCATTTGAATCGTCTCGAGATGATTCCAATGAGTACCCACAACATAGGATTTGGTGAACAATAAATGAAATATTGCATTTTTGAAAATTCTTCACTCCCTCTTATCTGAGGCTCTGCTTGGGATACAAACAATGCAATATGTAGACTAATACACTGGTTATCCTGCCAACACCATGGACTTCATAAGTTATAAAGGCAGTACTATTTAGAATAATACATTGGTTACATTGCCAACACCATGTACTTCTTAAGTTCTAAAGGCAGTAACATTTATACTGGTGAGCAGTTATCAGAAGTTACCACTGAGTATGTCTACCAGAGTTGTTATTGTGGCTGATTGGAGTGGAGAACTAATTAACTAACTGACTGATCTATTTCAGACAACACTACCGGTAACATCTGCCCGATAGGTTACTACTGTCCAGTCGGCTCATCCATCTTCACAATTTGTGCACCAGGGACTTATACCAACACCACAGGGCAAGCCACATGTGCCGTCTGTCCTGCGGGTTTCGAATGTACAGGAGGGTCAACAGTCAATCCATGTCCCCAGGGACAATATTGTCCACAGGGTACTGGACTTACAACCCAGCCCTGTCCTACAGGTAATGTGCTTTGTATTTTGTTTGTCCCGTGGGATAATAATGTACAGGAGGGTCTAAGGTTAACCCCTGTCCCCAAAGACAATATTGCCCCCAGGGTACAGGACTTACAACCCAGCCCTGCCCAACAGGTAATGAGCTTTGTATTTTGTATTATGACCTATCAATCTGTCTCTCCCATGGATCCACAATTAACCTTTTTCCCCAGGGACACTATTGTCCCCAGGGTACTGGACTAACAACACAACCTTGTCCTACAAGTAATGAACTTGTGTCTGTCCATTTGTGTCTCTGTCCCATGCGATACTGCAGGATCCACAATTAATATTTGTCCTCAGGGACAATTTGTCTCCATGATACAGCACTTACAACCCAATCTTGCCCTAATTATGAAGAACTTAGTTCTCCTGTCTGTCCTATGGGATATCAGTGTGCAGGAGGATCCACAACCAATTTCATTAATCAAAAATAAGCAAAATCTAAGATTGATAGAAAAAAATACAGAAAATCAACAAACTGATATATCGTCAGTGCAAAACCTTGTATGTTGATTGTCGCGATTTTCAAAGTACAAACTTGTGCGCCCAGTTTAGACAATTCTCGTAGGTTTTGAGATATTTTTACTGATCTTTATTAATGACAAATTAAAATGAAATTATTTGTGAACAATATGTCCAATTTTCAAGTAAAACATTTCAGTTTGGGAAAAGTTATTACACATTATTCCACCCCCATTAAATTTTTCCAAAAGCGTGATACGAGGTTTTGCATTTACAACGACGATATATTATTAATGATAACCACAATTATACGTTCTTTGTCTGTTGAAGGTGCATGCAAAATTTAATTTTGATCTGATCTATTCAGAAGAATTTTTTTAACTTTTAAGTAAAAATTTGCTCCTTGTGTCAATTTATAGATTTTTTACAAATTAAAAATATTATTAAACTCTATCAATCCAAAGGATTTATAGAAAATCTATTTTTGAGCCCTTGTTGCAACACATCTTTTTGACTTGTATAATTGCAGGTACCTATGGCAGTACAACTGGACTCAGTAATGCTACGGACTGTACTGATTGTGACGCAGGGAAATATTGTGACATCACAGGACTACTAGCGCCAGCTGGTGACTGCAGCCCGGGACATTATTGTGTTATAGGTAATATATTCTATAGAAATTGTAATGTTGATGCACAAATATATTTTTATGGGCCATTAACCCTCTCCAAAATAAGACCTGGTTTGATGTCCCTAATAGAAAAGGCTTGGGAAAACATTGAAACAAAAGAAGAAACTGCTGATAACCAGCAGTTTCTCCTTTTGTCTCAATATTTTTTGTGCCATATTTCGCACAAATTCTATCTTTATTAACATCCATTATGCCATTTGTGGCAGTTTTTGAAGTGGAGCACCCTAAAATTTTGGCGTTTGGGAGAGGGTTAAAGGCATTCATTCACAGGAAAAAACTGGGAATCAACGGAAGAAAATAAGTATCATTTAGTAAATCCACATGCTATAATGTGTCCTACTTTGTTTTCAAATATCCTTTGCCGTGACACATAACAAAAATTCTTGAAGATTTTTCAGAGCAAAACAATAATGGCAGACATTTTTGCTTTCGCCTGTGTCTTATTTTTTGCATGCATGTGTTAATATATTTTGGATAAGTAATCATATTGACAAATCAGCTTGCCATAAATAATTACAAGAACTTCCATCCAAATATATAATAAGAATGTTTTTCACATTATATCTATTTTGTACTATTCCAGGTGTGAATACTCCGGTTCCCGGATCCAACATTTCACACACGGGTACCGGTGACTTGTGCCCAGCAGGATATATCTGTCCCACTGGTTCCGGGTTCTATGTGCCATGTAATCCTGGATCTTACTCGCCTACAGGAGGGCTGAGTGTCTGCCTTGCTTGTCCTCAAGGTAAATACAGTCAAAACTTGTTATGTCACACGGGATGATTCTAATTAATGCTGTCAAAATGAAAATCTGGTACTGTCATCATCAGTAGATAAATCAAATATGTTCAATAAGTTATGAAGTATTATTTAGCCAAGAAATATAGTAGGAAAAGGAGAGAAATTGCTTGCAACTAGCAATTTCTTTCCTTTTCCTACTACATTTCAATTATGAACATACTTCAACTACTTGAAGAGCAACAAAAATGGTAACATATTATTTCAATCGAAAATGAACAAAAATCAGATAAGTTGAACTCCAGACATCTCAAGGTTAGAAAATGTTATCTATGATTTCCACACAAGTTTCAACTGTAATAACTCTCTAAACTCTTGATTGAATGGTTGATTTATTGCTTATTTAATAAGTTGATTGAATGACGGATTGATTGATATACATTGATTTGTATCACCTGTAAAGATTTGGAAAGGGTGAAGAAACTATACTTCTAAACAATTGATAGTATGATTCAATTAAGATGTTTTATTACAATGTATATAAAATAAGATCCACTGCTCCATTTTTGCAGGTTATTACTGTGAGAATGTAACAGTTACCCCGGTAACATGTCCAGCTGGTCACTACTGTCCGGAGAACACAACATCCATGAATGAATTCCCATGTGCGGCAGGAACCTACAATAATGTCACTGGTACGTCTTCTAGTTTATTGTCTGCTGAGTTAAATCTTTCCCAAACGACAAATTTTTCAGGTGATCCACTTCAAAAACTGTCACAAACGACTAAATGGATGTTATCAAAGATAAGATTTGTGTAAAATATGACATAGAAAATATTGAGACAAAAGGAGAAACTGCTGGTTATCAGCAGTTTCTTCTTTTGTTTCAATGTTTTCCTAAGCCTGTTCTACTAGGGACGTCAAGACCAGGTCTTGTTTGGGAAAGGGTTAAATCTTTCGCAAACAACACCTGGTTTGGATGTCCCTGATAACAAAAAACTTTAGAAAACATTGAGTCAATAGAAGAAAATGCTGATAATCAACATTGTACACAAACCCTTTCTTTATCAACTTAATTTTTTTTCATCTTAAGCATCCTACTATTTGAGAAAAGGAAATTTAGAAAATCATTTGTGATTCCTGGTTCATATAAAGCATGTCTTCATTGACGATTCAGGTGCTTATTTCAAGGAATACAAAAACAAAAATTCATTGGCGAATGTTGTACAATTTTTGTACAGTACTGGGTTTTTGTGTACGGGTGGGTTGCTAAGCCTATTACAGCTTTGTCAAGCATATCGCTGCTTTTCTTCAAAAACCTCGTATCTGCAGCTTAAAACAAGCTACAGATACGAGGTTTTTGCAGAAAAGCGACAATATAATTATGTCTGCATATTTCTTTTTTACTATTCATTAAGTTTTTTGTTCATGTAACCGGTTCAACAAGTTCTAGTGACTCAGTACCGCCTGCCCTGCTGGGTCATACTGTGAGGATACGGGTAACATTGTACCAGATGGTCTGTGTGATGCTAAATATTTGTATATTGATGCTGTTCAACAAAAACCTTGTAATTGCAGCTTGTTTAAAGCTGCAATTACAAGTTTTTTGTTGAAAAGCGACAATATTTTACAGGTTCTACTAGTGCTGGTGACTGTACCACTTGCCCTGCTGGTTCATACTGTGAAGGTACTGGTAACATTGTACCAGATGGTCTGTGTGATGCAGGATTCTGGTGTGCAGGAGGAGCCAATGTGGCCAGACCGTATGATCCAGGTCAACTCAACTCAAGGTAAACTTATCGTAGAGCATCATGGTCTAGTTGTAGGACTTGAGCTTCGGGATCAAGAGGTCCTGGGTTCAAATCCTGGTAGTGCCATGGGATTTCTGAGCAAAAAAGTTACCCTATGCTGCTCCTCTTCACCAAGGTGTATAAATGGATATATGAGTGAGTTGAAAGCTAAAGTGCTGTGGCTGCCACAGTCACCAACTGTAAACAGCCGACTTGAAACTGAATGATCATAGAGTAGAGTGTGAAAGTTGCGCAAATATGAACTAGTTTGTAAATTTGAGACTGTAAACCACCTTTACTTTACTTTACTTCTGTGAATGTTGTTCAAACATACAAATAAGGGGGTTTCTTTTCCTAGTGTTACACAATTTAGACTGGATTTCTGCATGAAAATGAAATAATCAGGTTATAAATATACCCCCTGAACTCCCTCTGGATCTGCCACTGACTTAATTTGTGTTTACATTTACAGTTTACCGTATTCCAACGACACCTGTGCACCAACCTGGGACTGTGTATGTTCAAGTTTTGACATGACATCTGGCGGCATCTGTCCTATGGGTTACTATTGTCCACAAGGATCAACTTACCCCACGCGCTGTGATAGTGGTAAATACTGCGAGACTCCAGGACTGGCTCTACCTACAGGTAACTATTCTGTTTATCTGTCTATTGGTAAACTCAGGCGCACATATCAACTAATAGTTGCATTTTCCAAATTGGATATTATTTGACATGCTGTAATTATTCTAATAAAAGCCCATATTCTAATAAACACCCATCCCCCAAATCTCAGCTGAAAAATTGAATATTTTAAGCACAATTTAAGCCGAAAAGGGTGATTCTAATAAACGTCCATCCCTTGATTCCATATTAAAATAATGTAAGTCCTAAACAAAGATCACTTCCAAAAGCAATGAAAGAGAGGATTTCCTGTCACCCAATCTGTTTACAATGAAGGAATTTTATCCAAAAATCATAGTTTACAGTCCTTGTAACAAAACTTTGCAAACTTTTACTTGATTCATCTCGAGTCCATGAATTGACATTTGATTCGCATGTTTTGAGTTACAAAATTAGAATGTCTCTAATTAACGCCCACTCACAACTTTTCTATTGAGCACTTTTCTAATAAACGCTTGGGCGTTTATTAGAATAATTACAGTACTGTGGATTCTTTGTTAAAATTTCTTGTCCTGAAATGAATTCTCAAAACAAACTTGAGCTGTATAAACTAACATTCTTGCTTAATTAACCTGTATTTACTGTAAGGGATACCATAATGTCAAGAAATATTAGCTACTTTTTGAATTGTAAATTCATATTTCTAACAATATAATTGACACATATATGTTATGTTGCTAGGTAACTGTACAGCTGGATACTACTGCACCAACACGAGTGATACACCGATACAGAATGACTGTCCTGTCGGCCATTATTGTTTAACGGGAGAGCAGCCTACACCCTGCCCTGCGGGAACCTTCTCCAACAACACCAGAAATGATGAACCATCAGACTGTACAAACTGTACTGCAGGAAGCTTCTGTGGGGGTAAGGGTTCTTTGTTTATTTGAGCAAGGACCTTGCAAAAGGTCTTTTATAGCATTTGAGGTAGCCATATTTCAAGACCAGCCTGTGCCTAAGTGGAGACTGGCATAGACCCATGTTGCTCTTCTATGATTACTACACGTCACAAAGAAACTAGTGGAGAACAACATAGTTCCCAATCAGACTGCGTGCACATGCAGGCTGATCGGTAACCATGTTGGGCTCAAAAGCCTCAAAGGACCTTTTACGAGGGGTGATCCAAAAGTAATGTCACAAACGTTGTTTTCGGTGATCTTAAGAAAGTATCGTCTTGCAATTTTACATGCCGTTAGATTAACATTCGTTAAATTCATACACAAATTTTCATAAAGTTCCGCTTTATATTACAAATATAAACCGCATTTTTACAAAGCGCATCAGTGTCCTGCGCCGCACAACGTCATCGACGTCAAAATCTAGTCCTTCTCAAAATATTGCCCTCCGTATTTAATGCAACGTTCATGGCGTTCGACCCACTTCAATGATGCATATACAAACAACTCATTCAGCAATGTCTTGAATGCATTCCTTGAATCAAAAAATTAGTCACAGTTTTTTTAAGGTCGACGTGATTAATTCCTCTTAAATTCAGCTAAGGTTGCGGAAATAACACAAATGTCATATGGACGTTGGCGTCATTCCGCTGCTCCACACGTCTAACGGCTCATTTTTCATATTCAAAGGACTCAACCTCACTCCCAAAAATGCTTGCACCAACGGTAGACGAGACTCCTATGAACAATCCATTCTTTTTGGTTGAATTTATTGTTTCTGTTGCCCCAATCAGCTTTTTTCCAGGCCTTTAGCAAAAGTTCAGAATTGCGCGTTGTAGACTTTTATCCGATTCTGCCATTTTCCTGATTGCGATTGATGAATTCAATGAGATTTATTTAGTATTTCAAAGCGCAGATTTTATTGAAACGGTTTAAAATGGCTTAGCAATATCACGACATTGTATCATTTAAATATCAGCTTAATTGCAGGAATTGCAGCGGTATTTCTTTTAATATAATGATAGAACATAAAGTAATAATAGTCTTCAATTGAATACTTTATGGCGTGCGGCGCACATGCACGATGTTGATCTTTTTTAGCATTTTATTTTCTCGGATATATAAAAAATATTGAAATAATTCAGAAAAGCATGTTTTCAATAGGATAAGCTTGAATTACAAGTCTTTATATGTACAAGAATACGTCGAATAACCAAACTATAGGCACTGTGACATTACTTTTGGATCATCCCTCGTACCAGATCCTGGATCATTTATTTATTTATGTCAGCCATTATTGTCTGGAAAGAAAGCAGCCTAAGCCATGCCTTTGCCCAACAACTTCTTTATTACCTTAAAGACCAAAAAATGTTCAGTTTGATTCACTCGAAATGGTTGTCTGCAATATCTTTTAATTTGCCGTATGGTTATTGGACAAAGAATGAACTAGATGTACCGTTATATTGCAGGTGCTGGTTTGACGGCCACAAGTGGACTGTGTGCACCAGGATATTACTGTCCCGGAGGTCAGAGTTCAGCCACACCGACCGGTCTGGAGTGTTGGGCGGGACACTATTGTGAGGAAGGATCACCTATCCCTGTATTCTGTCCTAATGGAACATACCAACAGAACACCGGCATGGCATACTGTGATGGATGTACACCAGGATTCTACTGCAACTTTGCTCTAGGTAGGGTTTTGGTTACCAAAATGTTATGTTGCAAAAACCTTGTAACTGCAGCTTATAACAAATTGCAGTTACAAGGTTTTCATTGAAAAGCAGCGATTAGTTCATTCCTTCATAATGATGCAAGATATGTCTATGTAAAGCATTGTGGAAAATGAAAGAATTGCTTGCCACAGGCAATTTCTCTCTCCCACAATGTTTACTACTTAGAAAGTCAAAAACAAGTAAAATTCTCATTTACTAAACGTTTAGTAACGTTTAGTAAATGTTGACTTTAATTCCCCTGTTGGGAATAATCTAAAGAAGAAAGTAAAATTCTGTTCATCAAATATTGTCATATATATCATATTCCAAATTGGAACACCCTAAAAAGTAGTTGTTTTGAAAGGTGTTGACAAGAAATGATGCCAAGAAATGAGAATGACTAAAATGAATTACTTTACATTGTATAATCTTAACTGATATGAATTCTTTCTTTCTTTTTCAGGCACAAATGTCTACTGCAATGGTAAGCATCCTTACATACAATGCTTATAAATATTATTTTTGTTGGAGATTTTAAAGCTTCAGGTTAACATTATGTAAAGTCTGTATCAAAGGATGGATGTTGAGAAAAAAATGAATATGTAATTAAAGCAGTTTCATATTATGATGGTCACCTTACCAAAGAATACAGCATGAAGTCTGGAAATACACTTTTGAGTATCATCAAAGATTACTTTTCATTAATTATTGTCTCTGAACTGACAAACATCTCTATTATTCCAGGAGTGAACATCACCGTGCCGACAGACTGTCCAGTTGGTCACTACTGTGGGGCCAACACCAGCATCCCTGACCCCTGTCCAATAGGTACCTTCAGCAACACTCTCAACCTGGTCCAGGCTAGTGATTGTACACCCTGTACAGGCGGCTCATACTGCGAGACTACGGGTCTGTCTGCGCCGACGGCTAATTGTAGTGCCGGTCATTTCTGTACAAGCGGAGCTGAAGTATCAACACCTGTCAACCATAATGTAAGTTATGAAATTGTTGGCCATTTTCAGCATGGCTATTCATAGAAATGGGGCACTATTTTGATTATCAGGGCATTGGCATTGCGGTTGCTGTAATGCTTTGATTAAAGTTTTATGTGGAATTGTCATATCTATGTTTCTACTTATGCTATTGTTCTAAAACTTTGCACATGTATCTGTGACTTTTTGGCAAAGATCCATTACTCTGACAATTGATTTTTAAAGGGTTAAATTTAACACACCTATACACCTTTACTTTCTTCTGAAACTTGTTTCATTATTCATGCTGTAAAAATGCTGACACAAATGCTGTTTGTTTTTATCTCTAGGTGAATGCTAGTGACAACAGTTCCTTCACAGGCAACGATGTCTGTCCACTCGGCTACTACTGTCCAGTGGGTACTAACTACCCGGTCCCCTGCCCTATAGGAACATTCTCACAGAGTACGGGAGTTAAAGCTGTCAATGATTGTCTACCATGTCTACCGGGACATTACTGTAATGTACAGGCCAACATTCATAACTCTACCATGCCTGTGTGTGACCCCGGGTAAGTCGAAATACAGTTGACATTCGTTATGTCGATATCGGATAAGTCGAATTTTTGCTTTAGTCGAAGTTTAAATCAGGTCCCGTCCTCATCTATTGACATAATTTTTTCAAAACAAAATAATTTCGAACTGAATATAGCCATTGAAATATAGTAGGAAAAGGATAGAAATTGCTCGTCACAAGCAATTTCTTTCCTTTTCCTACTATTTTTCAATAATATTCATACTTGATAAGTTTAAAAAACGGTCAAATATCAAATACCTCGAAGCCGAACAAAATCGGATGAGTCAAATTCTGGATATGTCGAGCTATTTTGAAGGTCCCTCCGACTTCGACACAACGAGTGTCGACTGTAACTGAAAGATCTGGATGCCAATCAAAATAATCTATTGTGCAGATAAAATACAAAAAATAAGTTTTTCAAAATACATTTGTATTCATAATTCTACATGCCCGCTCTGTGACCAAAGGGAGGCCATGTATACATCTTGTTCTCTTGGAGCTCTAAACATACAATAGAATTTAGAGAATCTTATAAAGACTTCATCCTTCTTGTTTGTACACAAAACAATTCCAACTTTGCTTAATTTCGTAGCATAAGTGCTTGATTTAAGCTGCATGGGTATAATAGGACCAATGTTATCTGCTCAGGTCAAATAGTATGCACGCTGAATAAAGTCCAGTAGAAAGTGTATTTTTATGCCCCACATATTGAAAGATTGGGGGCATATTGTTTTACTTGTCTCCATCTGTCTGTCCGTTTGTCTGTCCATCCATCTAACTCATATTGGCGAGATTAGGGTCATTCTTGTTTCACAAACACATCTTGTTGTCTCTTTGTCTATTCATGCATCTTTCAAATTCATTTCGCCTTTTTCCTTTACAGTTATGTATGTTTATAAGGCAGTGCCGATAACGTGATGGGCTACATCTGCCCTGCTGGCTTCTTCTGTACCAAGGGTATCACATTTGAAGAAGTATTTCATTTCTCCTTTTCCCTTACAGCTATGTATGTTTAGAAGACAGCTCAACTCCGCAACCCAACGATAACGTGATGGGCTACATCAGCCCTGCAAGCTTCTTCCTTACCACGGGTATCACATTTGAAGAAGTATTTCATTTCTCCTTTTCCCTTACAGTTATGTATGTTTAGAAGACAGCACAACTCCGCAACCCAACGATAACGTGATGGGCTACATCTGCCCCGCAAGCTTCTTCCTTACCACGGGTATCACATTTGAAGAAGTATTTCATTTCTCCTTTTCCCTTACAGTTATGTATGTTTAGAAGACAGCACAACTCCGCAACCCAACGATAACGTGATGGGCTACATCTGCCCCGCAAGCTTCTTCCTTACCACTGGTATCACATTTGAAGAAGTATTTCATTTCGCCTTTTTCCTTTACAGTTATGTATGTTTAGAAGGCAGCACAACTCCGCGACCCAACGATAACGTGATGGGCTACATCTGCCCCGCGGGCTTCTTCTGTACCGCTGGTATCACATTTGAAGAAGCTTGCCCAGTGGGCACGTACCAGCCCAGTCAAGGACAGGATAATTGTACAACTTGTCCTGCGGGATTCATGTGTCTCGTGACCAATTTGACGGCACCAGAAGCGTGTAAAACAGGTACAGTTTCATTCTCATTTTTCTGCACTACTAAAGTATTGGAGGGCAACATCGACCTTATCATACTTCACAAATATATGAGCAAGAACATCTTTTCTGAACACTTCTCACTACATTTTCCAAAATTGACATTTCAGTAGACCTCAGGATTATAATTGCTTTGATTGAGACGAGTTTTTCCCAAATTGGTTCCTTTTTTCACATTCAATGAGAAATATAAAACTGTTGATGGACTTCATCACTGGCTGTTTATTTCAGGACATTATTGTGTGTTTGGTGACCCTAACCCAGTCCCCTGTCCTGCGGGGACCTACAACAATGCTATAGGTCAGGATGAGGTCACCGACTGCATAGATTGTACAAAGGATGTGTAGACTATGATCAGACTGCATGTTAATTACACTATCAATTTCAGGTCATTATTGTGTGTTTGGTGACCCCAACCCAGTCCCCTGTCCTGCGGGTACCTACAACAATGCGACAGGTCAAGATGAGGTCACGGACTGTATAGATTGTACCAAGGGAATGTACTGCGAGGGAACTGGCAACACACTACCTAATGGTAAGTTTCACACATTTCCACACAGTGGCGCAGTGAAATCTCATTTGATAAAGGCTTTGTAAAACATTGTGGGAAATAAAGAAATTGCTTGTCACAAGCAATTTCTTCATTTCCCACAATGTTTTCCATCCCAAAAGACTTAAAATAACACTTGAGATCACAGACTGTATAGATTGTACCAAGGGAATGTACTGTGAAGGAAAAGGAAACACACTATGTAATGGTTAGTATAATCTTGTTGCCAAGATTCAACCCATTCCTATACATGGACTCTTTTTGATGCCTAACTAGATAAAGGCTTTGGAAAACATTGTTGAAAATGAAGAAATTGCTTGTGACAAGCAATTTCTCCATTTTCCACAATGTTATCCACCCCAAAAGACAAAAAAAATAAATGAGATCACAGACTGTATAGATTGTACCAAGGGAATATACTGTGAAGGAAAAGGAAACACACTATGTAATGGTTAGTATAACCCTATACACAAGATTTGAATGCAAGTCTCCTAATGTCTTGTGGACGTTGGAACTGGAAATATGAAATGCGCAGTCTCATATGTCACATGACAAAATTTACACATCACATTGTCATTACAATACTTGATTGTTTCAGTTTGCTGCCTGGAAATACTACATTTGGCACTATATGCACGAGATATGTTATGAACAATATATGAAATATTGCATTTTGAAAAGCCTTCACTCCTCGTTATCTGGAGCTCTGATGAACTGTTTGTTTTATGTTTTTCTCCAGGTGACTGTTCTGGAGGCTACTTCTGTGAGGGCGGAGCCAACTCCAGCGCTCCGGGCAACTCCACAGTTTATCCGCAGAATGGACCATGTCCAGTCGGTCACTATTGTCCATCTGGTACTAAATTCCCAGTCGCTTGTCCGGCCGGAACGTTCAGGGCCTCTACAAGTAAGTTGGAGTTAAAATAATGCAGATTTTACTTAGTCTTTTACAATAGTTTACAAGCTGAATTTGTGATACTTAGAATAATAGAATTTAAATAGCCTTTCTATGCACAGCCAATAGGAGATATATAATTTGGTATCCTTTTCTGTCTGTCTTTACATACTTACATGTATCTTTTAAGCATAATATTTGTAGAAGGATTCTGAGAATGAATTTTATCCCTGACCTTGCATTATGTAGTATGGCTTTTACATTTCAATGCTATGCCATAGAAAAAGGGAGCATAAATGGTGACTGTGATTTTCTACACAGAAGGACAAAAATATCTGCCGTCTGGTGATTGATTTTATGTTTACCACAGAAATCTTGTCTTGATTTAGTCTCTATTTTGTGTAAGCAAGACACTATAATTAATCTATATTTGTGTGTTTTATAGCTGGTGTAAATGTGTCTGACTGTCAGTCTTGTACTGGAGGTAAATACTGCGCCGTGGATGGACTGTCTGCTCCCACCGGTAACTGTTCTCGTGGTTACTACTGTCCTGATAATGAGTCTATCAGTACACCAACTCCTACAGGTTAGTCATCATCATCATCATCTATAACAATCATCAACTATCATCCATTTGGGTGATGTCTTATTTGATGAAATTGTAACAGGGTTTAAGTTTTTTCATACTAAGAAGGATTCAAGCCTTTGTGCATTGTTTCAAATAGAAAAGACAAGAATTTTTAATCAAATATTTGTACATTGATTGCTCTTAGACATGATTGTCTTTAGATATAGTGCACCAATTAAATCCAGGACAACTGTTTTTGTAGGTAAGTTGGTTGAGGGACTTCAGATTACATTGCTGAAGTGTGGACATTACATAGTCATGCAGATGTCATGAGTAAGTGTTAGAGTATTACACATACGAGGGATGGTCGGAAAGTAGTTGGACTTTTCGTGCTGCTGTCTCTCCATTTGCAACTGTATAAACATATTATATATTGATGGAATCTACATCCATTTGCCAATAATGTGGTCAGTTTATTTTCAAAGATAGTTGTATATGTATGTTATTCTGTCCACTTATATGTGATAGGGGTTTTATGTACCATAGACTATTTGTTAGAGGAACAACAAGGGTAACCAAAACAAAAGAACATTCTAATCATTTTAATCGCGAAGAAGTTAAGTTTTTTAACTAAATTATCACTGAAGATTAAATAAGGGTTCATAATTCCGAACTTGGGATAAAAAATCAGTCACAGCAGTCATGGAAACGAGCTGGTTCCCAGCCCATGAAAAGATTAAGCTGTTTCCTTCGGCTGGTTGTCATGTTTGTTGCTTTTAGGGATTCACGAGGATTGATAGTTACTCATTTCATGTCAAACGGTAAAAACTGTCATTGCCAAGTACAATTCTGGAGTAATTCAGAAAAACCAAAGAATAAATGCTGAAGTAAACGCCTCCCAGATTAGCAAAGAAAAATTTGTTCTACTTTACGATTACGCACGGTCCCATACCACCGCATATACAGTGGAGATTATCAACTATTACACATGACAAAAGTTATTTTGCTCTTCTTATAGCCCTGAACTCGCCCCACGTGACTTTTATTTGTGTCAAGGACTGATGAAAATGCTTGCTGGGAAGAAATTTGAGACCAGGGCGCCTTTGATAACGGTGGTTACACAGTACCTAATACAGTGGGTCTACGTCATGGTTAATAGTGGGAATAGTAAAGCTCCTACAAAGATGGCAAAATGCATAGGCATAGATGGACAATTTGTTTAAACAGTGCAAAAAGAATTTTGTTAAAAAATTAAATGGTTTTAGAGAACTAGTCAAAAGTCCAACTACTTTCCGACCGTCCCTCGTATATTGACATAACAAATTCTTAACATAGTGACTTCTACATGCTTTCACTTCACAACATGTATTACATGTATAAATGCTGCTATAAAATATGAACTTTAATTGCTTTATTTTAAACAACTTGCAGGTTTCGAATGTCCAGTTGGTTTCTACTGTCTTGAGGCCTCGGCTGCACCTACACCCTGCGATATCGGGTCATTTTCGACGACGACGGGACAATGGGAGTGTGACCCCTGCCCGGCAGGATACTACTGTACCAGTGGTACTACACCAGACAAAATTATCTGTACACCATACCATTATTGTCCAGAAGGTACTGTGTAGTTTTGTTTTTAGCTCACCTGAGCACGAAGTGCTCAAGGTGAGCTATTGTGGTCGCTTTTTGTCCGTCGGCGTCTGTCCGTCCGTCCGTCCGTCCGTCCGTCCGTCTGTCTGTCCGTCCGTCCGTCTGTCCACATTTTGTTGTTACCACTCTAGCACCCACAAATATTGACCAATCTTAACCAAACTTGGTCAAAATATGTATGACGATAAGTTCTCGGATGAGTTCGATTTTGAGTCAGATCGGACTAGGAAGTCCAGAGTTATGTGCCCTTGAACGTCAAAAATTGCTAGTTTTGACTTTGTTACCACTCTAGTATCTGCAAATATTGACCAATTTTAATCAAACTTGGTCAAAACATGTATGATGATAGGTTCTTGGATGAGTTCAATTTTGGGTCAGATCGGATCAGGAAGTCCAGAGTTATGCGACCTTGAATATCAAAAATAGTTAGTTTTGACTTTGTTACCACTCTAGCATTTACAAATATTGACTGATCAAGACAAAACTTTGCAGCAATGTTGGTAACCATAAGATCTTGGATAAATTTGATTTGCAGTGTGATCGGAGCTGGAAGTCAGGAGTTATGTGCCCTTGAATTTGACAAAATTGCTGTTTTCAACTTTGTTTACACTGTAGCATCTACATTTATTGACCAATCAAGACAAATCTTGGCCACAATGTTGGTGACCATAAGATCCTGGATCAGTTAAATTTTCAGCTTTATTTGATCAGAAAAAGAAGAGTTATTGGCCCTTGAATTTCACAAAATTACCGTTTTCAACTTTATTTTAACTCTTACAAACACAAATATGGACCAATCAAGACACAACTTGGTCGCAATGTTGATGACCATAATATGTTAATGTTTTAATTTGTCAGATTGATCTACAAGGCTCAGATAGGGAACTGTTTGTGAAATTGTAAATTTTAAATAAGATAACTTTGGCATCACAAACAATAACACTTTTTGATGCAGCTGAGTGTTAAAGCCTGAAAAAAATTATGTCAGAAAAGGAAGAAAATATTTATTACAAGCATTTTCTTTCTTTTCTTCAATGTTTTCCAAACCATCAAAGTGACTGTCAGATTAATTTTGTCATCAGCAACACCTTTGAATTTGGACAGGTTCAGGTAATGTCGTTTTGGGAATGTGCTAATAAGATATCTTTTATTTTTCAGGCACAGATTTGATCACCTAGAAATGGATTCATCAATACAAAATTACAAACAGCGCTTATGTTCAGTTTGAACCAACATTTCAGGAGTGAAAAGAAGCTATCCTATGTTAACTCTTTCCTAAACAAGACCTGGTTTTGATATGTCCAATAAAAAAGGCACATGGAAATATTGTCACAAAACAAAAAAATGCTGATAACTAGCATCCTGCATAAATTTTACTGTAATGAACAATGATTTTGTTGTCTGCAGGAGTATTTAAATAGGAGCAGTCCAGTTTATTTTTGCAAAGAAAAGTGTTAGATGTGGAAGCAAATTAGTTAACTTTCAAACCATTTTTAAATCTATCTCGGATTTTAATGGCCATAACAAAAGCTTGTACCAATTCTTCTACCAATATTTGCGCTTTGTAAGAGGATCTTTTTGTTTAACTATAGAATATGTTGTTTTCTGTGAAAGCATTTACTTAAATTAGTGCAGAACAGAAATTAAGTTTTGAATTAAGCAGTTTCTTTTAGTACCCAAAGACGTCAACCCAGTACCAGGTATTTGGTATTTACCGAAGGTGCCATTGGTGATTGTCTAATATACATTAGCTTTCAAACTTTAATCTTTTGTCAAGTTACATAATTGAGGACTTCTTTGAACTTCAAATTCGTGCTGTAAAAAGATAAATACCAAAGTTTAAGCTTTTTTTCAATTTAACAGGAAACCCTGTGAGCAAAGGAGAAAATGTTTGTGTATAATCTACTATAGGTCTACCAATTCAGAAAATGTAACATTGGTTTATCTAATATTTAGATTTACTATCACCAGTGATTGGAAGGGCTTTTGATTTTAAGAGCCGCCTTGTTGATTTATACTATGTTGAATCATACTTATTGATAGACAAATATTTCATGTGATCTGTCACACAAAAATGGAATTTCTGAGAATCTCTCTTAAGGTTTTCTCACTAATAACTACTTTCCAATCGTCTTTTTTATGCCCCCGCATCGATAGATCGGGAGCATATTGTTTTACTGTTGTTTGTCTGTCAGTCCGAAACTTAACCTGAAAACTTAATATTAGCCTTTTTTGGAGTCATAAGAATTTCACAGACAAAGTTCAAATTTGGTATGTAACCTTCTTTTAATGATATGTATCTGTTCCATGCAATATGACCTTCCTCCAGGTTATCCATTAACCCTTATCAACCCTTTACCTGAAAACTTAACGTGAAAGCTTAACGTGCAACTGAACATTGGCATTTTCGGGGGCATTTGTGTTTGACAAACACATCTTGTTCAGGTATCATTAACAAGACATTCGACTTTTGTACCTGAAATCCCATCTAATAAATTTCACATCAAAAACTGAATATAGATATGTGCACACCCAGTTCACATACTCTCATTTAGCCCCTTTCCAAACTAGACCTACTAGTTTTGATGTCCATACTAGAAAAGACATTGGAAAACATTGCTGATATAAAGCTTTTTTCTCATTTTGCCTCAATATATCTCATAATTTTACAAGTTATATACACAAAGTTATGCTTATTTTGTCACCTCTTTTCAATTTCAAATTTGAACAGTCCAATTTTTGTGGTTTGGAAAAGGGTTAATTAAGGTTTATGAACTGAGAATGAAAACACCACTTTCTATCCATAGGAAATGCATCAAATTACACACTCTTGTAAATACTCTTCACATAAGTTGATTCACCGTGCCAGATTTCAAGATTATGCTTCAAGAAGAAAATAAGTTACAAATATTTATTTACTCTATATTCATATGCAAGGCAGGTAATTTTGAACATTTTTGTCAAATATTTCCATAAGTATGCATTAATTAAATATTCTAAACCATACAAAATGCCTGTGTTAATATATGGAATAAAAATGTAACACAGTTTAGGAATTACTGGCACTTTTCAAATTTCACCTCAGTTCATAAACCTTAAGGAAGCTATCTCTCATTTATTCTCAGAATGTCCTTTTTTGTTTGATGGATGACAGGTTGCACAAAATGTATCTTTCTTTTCTTTTCTTCTGTAGGAAATTAATTCTTCATTGAACTGATAAAACAGTGAAACAAGACTACAATTATATATTGTGATTTATTTTGATACCAGTAAGTGAACTGGTGTATATAAACAATCATCCAATCAGTGATAGTGTAGATAGATAGACTACAGCAAATACATTGGATATAGTGACAGACTGATAAAGTGTTGAAGTAGACCGAGATTCTGGTTTAGGATTTTGGACCCAGTGTGTGAAGAGAAACATTTGCTAGAGGAAAGCCTACAGTTCTCTCCAATTAATTCAGTGAGTGTTGTAAACAGCAAAACTAATTTATTGTTAACCTTACCCAAACTAAAGCTGCTTTTGATGTCCCTTATAGTAAAAGCTTGGGAAAAGATTCAGACAAAGGAAGAAAATACTGATAAGCATTATTTTCATTGGTCTCAATATTTTTCTGTGTCATATTGTATACAAATCCAATTTTTGGCAACATTAATTTTTCCCCTGTAGTAGCTTTCGAATTGGAACAGTCTAAATTTTTGTCCTTTGGGAAATAGTCGAAGGTGTGGTAAATAGGAGAAAAAGCTCTGGATGGGATGATCCTGGAAGTGAAAATTTCAAAAAACTATGAAGGAATAGATGCTGACTACCAAGATTTTTAATTTTCCTCAATATTTTCCACGCTTAACCCTTTTCCAAACAAGACCTGGTTTTGACGTCCCTAATGGAAAAGGCTTTGAAAACGTAGAGGCAAAAGAAGAAATTGCTGATAACCAGCAGTTTCTCCTTTTGTCTCAATATTTTCTCTGCTATTTTGTACACAAATCCTATCTTTATTCACATATAATTTGCCCACTGCAACTGCTTTCAAATTGAAACCCCCTAAAATTTTGGTGTTTGGGAAAGGGTTAAGTAAATTAATTTTCTGTCTTTATTGTGACTTAAAGGTTGTTACATGAGCATTTTTGGTCTGTTTGTCTGTCCTTTTAGCATTTCTTTAGTTTCGGTTAGATTCAGATGACCACAGCAGTTAAATCAATCAATTGGATTTAGTTCAAAACTTGGCATAAAGTACCTTTTCTGTATTCAAAAACTCCACTGATCAAAAAACTTTTTGTATACGCTTATCTGAAAAGATGTCATTGCAATACACATTTTCCTGTCTTCAACATATTTGCTTATGGACCTGCTTTGAATCTTGAAGTCAAGGAAGGGCAAAAACTTTGCTGCATATTGTGGTTGAAGAATAAATTAAGTAAATACAAGCAATTATGCCATACCTTCTAGTAAAAAATAAGTCTTATTTGTATGTCCCTGTATCAAAAGATCTGGGATATATTATAACTTTTCTGTTCATCTATCTTTCTGTCTATCTTAGGCTATTAGTACAAATTAACTTTAAATTCTTAACGCTTCCCTTAACAGCAAAAGTTTAGGGTGGTCTAATTCAAAGGCTGCTGCAAGCCACAAAATTGATGTTCTAAAAGATGCAAGCTGTATATAATACAGCATAGAAAATATTGAGACAAAAAGAGAAAATGCTGGTCACCAGCATTTTCTTCTTTTGTCTCAATGTTTTCCCAAGCGTATTGTAACCGGGTCTTGTTTGGGAAAGGCTTAAGTAGATATGCTATTCACCAAGTATAAAATTTTAATCATCTTTCCCAAATTACCAAATTTAGGCTGGTCACATTTCAAAGGAATTGAAGTAACCTAATGAATTTCCGTTGAAAACAGTCGGGCAAAAGAAGAAAATCAGTTTATTTGTATTTCTTCTCTCTCCCTCTGTTTCCATAGCTCTCTGTGCGGATCATGAAAAACTTGTATCTTTGGGAAAATGGTTATAATTGGCAAGGGTGGGGGTTATTTTCTTTACTTTTTCTATTTCAGGAATGCCAAGGTTAAAGCGGAAGTCTCAGAGGAATGCTGAGAAACGGTCTGTGATGAGGTCCAGACGCACTACGAGAGATGGCGATGGTTATGCTGAGGGTGATGGTAGTGGTGATGGTCATGGTGCTGGTTCCGGCCCTGGTGTTGGATCCAGGAAAGCAGATGAGGGTCGAGATGACCCTACAGGTCTCATATGGTCTGTGCCTGATATGGCTGCTTCGGCAGTCGGGCCATCTGTTCAGGGAACTAGTCAACAGATGGGGGTCGATTCCTGCCTCTCTGAGCCCACTTGTGGTCCATCCATAAGTGGGTCATCTGTCATGGGAACCAGGCAACAGACGGAGGAAAGTTCCCACCTCTATAAAGCCATCGTGCCGTCTGTCATTGAGAACTTATATGAATTGCCAGAAAGTTTGCTTGGAGATTTACAAAATGATTTACTTGATGACTTACAAAATGAAGTGATTATTGAATCGACTGATGAAATGGCATATAGAATAGCACATGATAATATATCAAATGATACTGAGTCTGAGAATATAATAGCACAGACATCATTGTCTGAGCCATCCAAATCTTACCCTGATCAGAAATTATGTTTTGCAAGTGGACACAAACATAATGCGAATAATCCATTCAACTATACCACTTTACAACTAGGCTCATACAGTCAAAATAACGGAAGGTTTTCTGTATACTCAAGAGGCAGCCAGTGTACAATGAACGCATTGTGTGCTTTGATTTATGCACATTATTCAAATCTGACAGCAAACATAGATGAAGTTCTAACAGTTGGTGATCAGTTGTATCAAAATGTTTCGCGAACTTTGAAGTTTAAGCACAGACATCTTTCTCTTGATGAAATCCCGAATAAAGCTGAGATATTATCAAGGCAAGTGCTTGTTCAAAAGGAGGCTATCATATCAGGCAATGCTGTAGACCAGCTTGATGATCCTGCATTTCCATCTTTGCACAAATCCTTACAAACTGCCTTTCTAAATGTGCAGTATGTTTTAGTGATGATAGGTGCTGTGTGCTCTGCAGTGTTTGTTAAAGATGACACATTTTGGCTTTTTGATTCACATTCACATGGAAATGATGGAATGTGTGATCCAGAGGGTAAATCATTATTAATTGGTTTTGCTACTCTTGATGAAATTGTGACCTTTCTATATGCTATGTATGAGAGCATGAGGATTGATTTGTCTTCTCCGTATGAAATTTTGCCTCTGGCATTTACATGCTCACATGACAGAGATGACCTTCACTCTAATTTGTTATTGAACTACTTTGAGGATCAAAAAAATAAGGCCATGATGAAATCAGCAGAGAAATCACAAAATCGTAAAAAGTTATCAGTCAAAGATAGAGGTATTGACAGAAAAGAATATTTTAGGAAATATAAACAAGCTAAACGTTGTGATGCTTTGTTTAAAGAGAAAGAGAAAGAAAGTCAGGCTACATATAGGCGAAAAGCTAGAAGTGATATGAACGTTAAACAGAAAGAAAGAGAAATTCAGATTATATCAAAACAAAAAGCAAGAAGTGATATTAACTTTAAACAGAGAGAGAAAAAGATTCAAACAACTTCAAAACAAAAAGCCAGAAGTAGTTCAGAGTTTAAACAGAAAGAAAAACAAATTCAGTCTACATCTAAACAAAAAGCAAGAGACAATGTGGATTTTAAAGAGAAAGAGAAAGATAGTCAGGTTACATATAGGCGTAAAGCAAGAGACAATGTGGATTTTAAAGAGAAAGAGAGAGATAGTCAGGTTACATATAGGCATAAAGCAAGAAGTGATATTAATTTTAAACAGAGAGAGAAAAAGATTCAAACAACTTCAAAACAAAAAGCAAGAAGAAGTTTAGATTTTAAACAGAAGGAGAAAAACATTCAAACAACTTCAAAACAAAAAGCAAGAAGAAGTTTAGATTTTAAACAGAAGGAGAAAAACATTCAAACAACTTCAAAACAAAAAGCAAGAAGAAGTTTAGATTTTAAACAGAAGGAGAAAAACATTCAAACAACTTCAAAACAAAAAGCAAGAAGAAGTTTAGATTTTAAACATAAGGAGAAAAACATTCAAACAACTTCAAAACAAAAAGCAAGGAGTAGTGCAGAGTTTAAACAGAAAGAAAAACAAATTCAATCTACATCAAAACAAAAAGCAAGAGGCAGTGTGGATTTTAAAGAGAAAGAGAGAGATAGTCAGGTTACATATAGGCGTAAAGCAAGAAGTGATATTAATTTTAAACAAAGAGAAACTGCATCAAAAAAGAAATTACGTTCAAATCCATACAATTTAGAAAAGGAAAGAATTGCAAAACAAGTTGCTCGGTCAAAAGATGGTTTAAGAGAAGCAGAAAGAATAAGTGATAGAGACAGAAAATGTTTGAAAAGGAAGTCAACAGAGTGTAGACAAAACGAAAGCTCCAGTGCTAAAAGAAAAAAACACGGAGGTGATATGGATGAATGTATAGCATTATTTCATGAGAGTATTAAGGTTGGACCTCAATATATCTGCTCCTGTTGTAAGCAAACCTGGTTCAAACAAAGTGTAAGTAGTATTGCAACTATGAAAGATGTGATCGATTCGAAATATTTAACTGGTACTTTATCAGTTGATGATTTAGAATGGATATGTATTACCTGTAAAACAAATCTAATGAATAGAAAGGTTCCGAGATTGTCTGAAGTAAATGGTATGAGATGGCCTGAGAAACCAGATGTCTTACAATTGTATCCACTGGAAGAAAGACTGATTGCTTTAAGGATACCTTTTATGCAAATAAGAGAATTACCACGAGGTCGTCAGTACTCTGTTAAAGGCAATGTCGTGAATGTGCCTGTAGATATTCAACCAGTTGTTAATTCTCTTCCTAGACCATTTGATGAAAATGTAACTGTAGCAGTTAAGCTGAAAAAGAGGTTGTCTAACAAATCTTGTGCATTTACAGAGAATGTTAGGCCTCTACGTGTTTTGGTAGCATTACACTGGTTAATGAAAAACAGTCCTTTGTATGCAAATTCATCAGTTACAATTGATGAAGAATGGATTACACGTGTAACAAGAGAATGTGAAGAGACTGTACAAGAATTCTTTTCATCCAGTAATAAATCATCAGATATAGAGATGGGAACTAATGATAAACATGATGAGGGTGAAAATGAAGGCACCTATGATTCAGATACAGAAGAAAACATGCAAGAGAATGTTGGAAACATTGACACTCTTATTGACGATGGAGATCTTGAAAATAGAACAGACACATTTACCTTTGCACCTGGAGAAGGTCAGAGGCCTTTAAGTATATATCAAGATTCTGATTCAGAGTTTCTGTGCTTTCCAACAATATATTGTGGACAAAGGAGAGCTCAAAGTGAAGAAAGATTAGTTCCAGTAAATTACAGTGACATTGCTAAATGGGAACTAAGAAGCAATGATAGGCGAGCAGCAAACAGTGTACCAAATATATTTTTCAAACTAAAAAAGATTCAGATGAAGCAACTTCATGACAAGGTGAATCTTGCTGTGCGAAGAGGTCAGTTTAAAAACAAAATGACTGCAGGGCAGGCTAAAGATACAAGCTTTATGGAAAACATAGTGCGTAAAGATGAAGGATATTACATTTTCAAACAACTAAGAAACTCTCCTGCATATTTAGAAACAAAGAAGAAAGATGTGTTTGCAATGATTCGACAACTTGGCTTACCTACATGGTTCATGTCATTATCATCTGCAGATACGAGGTGGTCAGACTTACTAAATATGTTGTCAAGTCTCAATCAGGGTTTTACATATTCTGAAGATGAAATAAAGAACTTATCATGGGAACAAAAAATCAAGTTAGTTCAGAAGGATCCTGTAACATGCTCTCGTTATTTTGATCATAGAGTTCAACAATTCATCAATATTGTCTTAAAGAGCTCTCATGCTTGCCTTGGCAATGTGACAGATTACTTTTACCGTGTTGAATTTCAACAAAGAGGTTCACCTCACATACACATGCTTGTTTGGGTAGAAGATTCTCCAAAGTACAAAAACAGCTCCAATGACGAAATTGTTGAGTTTGTTGATACATACTTGAAATGCAGCACTGAAAATGAACAAATACAAGAATTACTCCAGTTGCAAATTCATAAGCATAGCAGAACATGTCATAAAAAGGCAGACAAAATATGTCGTTTTGGATATCCATTACCACCATTGAAGAAAACAATGGTTCTTGAACCACTTGAATCAGATGCGGAGAAGTACAGGAAAATGTATGAAAAAATTCAGACGAAAATGAATGCAGAAAAAGAAGGGTATGACATGACTTATGAAAAGTTCTTAACAGATGTTGTGGAACTGAATGAAGATGATTACATCAAATGTATAAGAAGCTCTTTAAAAGCATCAAAGGTATTTCTGAAAAGAGCTCCAAAAGATGTACGTGTTAATTTGTACAATGAAACTGTCTTAAGTGCTTGGAAGGCAAATATTGACATACAGTTTGTACTAGACCCATATGCCTGTGCCATGTACATTGTATCCTACATCAGTAAATCACAGCGTGGAATGAGTGCTTTGTTACATGCTGCAGCAAAAGAAGCAAGAAATGGCAATTTTGACATTAAACGACAGGTGCGCCATATTGGAAACATTTTCTCCAATAGTGTTGAAGTGAGTGCTCAAGAAGCAGTGTACTTAGTACTTCAGATGCCTCTGTCCAAGGGTACTAGAGATGTAGTTTTCATCAATACTTCAAAGCCAAATGACAGAATTCAGCTTCTGAAAGCTAAACATGAATTAGATGAGTTACCTGATTCTTCCACAGACATTGTAGCCGATAATGTGGTTAAACGATATGCAAAAAGACCGAAATGTCTTGAAAATTGGTGCCTTGCTGATTATGTTTCACAGTTAGAGGTTGTGTATCCTAAAGATGATGAAAGAATTCCAAATGATGATGTGAACGATGATGATGACATCGATTCTGATGATTTGTTCAATGACTCAAAAACTCTTGTTGTTTTGAAAAATGGTATAAAGATAAGAAAGAGGAAAACTGCCAAAGTTATACGTTATGTAAGGTTTAATCGCAAATCAGATGAGGAGAATCACTTTCGTGAGAAAATCTTACTGTTTTTGCCATGGAGAAATGAAAACACGGATCTCATGATGAATTTCAAAACCCACAGGGAACACTATGACACTAAAAAACGCCAGATTGATTACAAAGCAAATTTGTATGAACATCACATTGAGGAATTAGAGATGGCAAGAGAAGCTGCTGAAAATGATTTGGATGCATTTGACGAAATAGCTTCAGGAACACAGCAAGTTGAGGCAGAAACAGCTATGGAGTGTTCAGCTGAATCAGAAACTTTTGTGTATTTCAATCCAGATAGAGTTGTCGAACAAAGAGAGTATGACATAGGAATTGAATTAGGCAGCAGTGTGGCTACAGCTTCAGTTGAAGTAAATGAAAATGTATTGCCAGATGACCAGTATAGAGAACTTCTGAGGTGTTTGAACACAAAGCAAAGGCATTTCTATAACCATGTTATTCATTGGATTAAAACAAAAGATGCGCCACTTTATGCTTTCCTTACTGGTGGAGCAGGTGTTGGTAAAAGTGTTGTAATCAAGGCATTGTATCAAACCTTGTACAGGTATCTTAATCTAAGTGAGGGTCAAAATGCAGATGAGAAGAGGGTTTTACTGTGTGCATACACTGGTAAAGCAGCTTTTAACATCAATGGTTCGACCATTTCAACAGCATTCTGTCAGAAATTCATGCAAAAAGAACAGACATTGACTTGTGACAAACTCAACTCATTTAGATCGAAATACAGAAATCTGTCTGTTGTGATAATTGACGAAATATCAATGGTAAGCAATACAATGCTTAAGTTTATTGACCAAAGACTTCAGGAGTTAACGGGCACAAGACTACCTTTCGGTGGTAAGAGCATTATAGCAGTGGGAGATCTGTTTCAATTAAAGCCAGTTGCTGGATCTTGGATATTTCAAGACCTTACTAGTGATGCTGCATCATTAGCTGTAAATTTGTGGAAAGAACATTTCACCATGTTTGAGTTGACAGAGATTATGCGACAGAAGGATGATAGTGCATTTGCAGATTTATTAAACAGACTAAGGCACAATGAAATGACAGAACATGATAAGGAACAGATCAAACAGTGTATGGTACATCCAAATTCTGATAACTATCCACAGAATGCTCCTCATATATTTGCTGAAAATTCATTCATGCAATCATTTAATGACAAAATGATTAGTAATATCAATGCCCAAAAGGTTGAAATTCTTTGTCATGATTCCATCTTAGCTGCAAACATATCACAGGACAAACAAGAGAGAATTTTGAATCAATTACAGAAGGATGCATCTAGTACCATGGGTTTGCACTATTCACTTACTGTTGTTATCGGTATGATATATGACTTGACAGTTAACATAGATACAGAAGATGGACTTACAAATGGAGCCTCTTGTACTGTTATGTTTGTAGAATATAAGCAGGCAGAGACGAACAGGCCTAGCATAGTTTGGGTTCAGTTTGATGATAAACAAGTTGGAAGTGACAGAAGAAAGAAATACTTCAGTCGAGGTTTTTATCACGATTCAATTGACAATAACTGGACTCCAATATTTGACATTGAGAGATCATTTATAGTACGCCATAATACAGTTCAAAGAATTCAATTTCCATTACAGCCATCTGCTGGTCGCACTGTTCACAGGGCTCAAGGAACTACCCTTAATAGAGTTGTCATAGATTTGTCCCAGAGAAGGATCAGGAAGAATCCCCATATCCATTATGTGGCTTTAAGCAGAGTAAGGTCTATTGAAAACCTTCATATTGTAAACTTTAATGAGGAGGCTCTATCATTAGACGAAAGGGTAGTGCAAGAATCAGAAAGGTTATGTTCTGAGGCAAAGCTGCAACTATGTTATACTCCTCTGGATACAGTAAACTCTGATAACCATTTGAAAATAGTGTATAACAATTGCAGGTCTTTGCACAAACACTTCAGAGATGTAGCAGTAGAGCAGAACATTTTGTCAGCACATATCATTGGTTTTGCTGAAACAAGATTAGTTGAAAGGGACCTCAGCTCTGACTATACAATTGCTGGCTACCATCTTATCAGAAATGACCAGAATCAAACTACACAGACAATCAGACCTCCTCATGGTTTAGCTTTGTATGTTAGAGATGATATCACAATATCTAAATGTCATCATTATAGTACAACACAATTTGAGTATACTCTCATAAATGGATCGCACAGATTACTTGAAATTCAGGTTGTAGTCATTTATAAGTCTCCAGGTTTATCCTATCAAAAGTTCATTTCAACATTGAATAGCGAACTTGTACAATACATAGACCCATTAAAACCTTTAGTGATCATGGGTGATTTCAATATAGATGTGTCTCAAAAGCAAAGTAGTCTTGAACAGTATATATTAGAAACATTTCGGTGCCAACAAATGATTCATGAACCGACTACTGACCAAGATTCAACATTAGATCTGGTGTTTTCAAATTACAAAGACAGCGTAGCTGGGACTGTAGAAGCATACTGGTCTGATCATAAAATTGTCTACTTCTGTACATGTCGAAATACATGAAGGTTCATATGACTATGTTATCTCCAAATTTGTTTTAAAAGTGTTAGTTTGTAATTTGTCCGTGTCATACAACTTCCCACCATAGTGTCACCCGCTTGATGTTTGATTACCTATTTCCATTTTTGTACACGAATGAGTATACATTCTTGTACAAACATTGAATTAGGTATAGGGTGGTTCTGCTTATAAGGGTGGCCACCATCTTATTTACCTCTTTCCCAAACAGCTCCAACTCGGACAGTTCCGATTTAAAAGCTGCTGCAGACAAAATGATATATGCTAATGAAGAAATGACTTATGTAGCTCAGAATATATTTAGGCAAAAGGAATAACTGCTGGTTATCAGCAGTTTCTTCTTTTATCTCAATGTATTCCCAAGCCATGTCCATTACGGGCATCAAAGCCAGGTCTTGTTTGGGAAAGGGTTTAGCAATCACTTCTTGGAACAAACTTGCTTTAACCCTTTTCCAAATTACATAAGTTTAGCTTGGTACCAATTTGAAAAATGCACTTGACACAATTACTGTTATAAAAATTAAGATGTTTGTTCAGGGAAAAAAGAAATTGATGTTTTTCAGCAGGTTCTTCTTCTCTCAATTCTGTCAATGTTTTTCTATGTAGGATGACAATATCAGTTCTTGTTTGGGAAAGGGATAAATAATAGATTTACTGATCCATTATTATGGTCATTAAGATTAGAATCTGATGTGTGAATTAAAATTTTGTAGAAAAAAAATAACTTATGTCGTAATATTAACCCTTTCCTGAACAAGACCATGTTTTGACGTCACTGAAAGCGAGAGTGTAAGAAAACATTGAAGGAAAACAAGGAAATGCTGATGATCAGCATTTCTTTCTTTTCCTTCAATATTTTCTTTGCTATTATGTATACAAATTTCATAGTTACTCACACCTTTTTGGCATATGCAGCAGATTTCAATTCAAATTGCCCCAAAATTTGATCATTTGGGAAAGGGTTAATGAAGTTTATAAAATTATAGAACATAATGAGTAATTGTACCCTGCAAACGAATCTTTTCAGGGGGGGACGGTATATACTGAAACAGCCTGTTAGTCTGTTTGCAAAATACTTCTCCATTCCACATCTCTGAAAGTATGATACCTATGATCCTGAAACTTAATGGGCAGATAAAATTCACATTAGAGAAGTGCAGTATACAAGTAGCATGGCTACTTTGCTTATTTTGTGAGTTATTGCCCTTTGATTTTGAAAAAATGCTTGTCTGGACAAATGTATTGACGGGGGTATTTTATCACCTTTCATGATAGATGTTTAGTTTCTTCTTTTCTCATTATGTTTTTACACACAATTATTGACATAAAAAGTAGTGTCATCATGGTTGTTTAACCAATTACCACACAATAACTCCTTTTGACTCCCAACACTATAATGGCTTTGGAAAACATCATGGAAAATGAAGAAATTGCTTGTGACAAGCAATTTCTTCATTTCCCACAATGTTTCCTATTTAAAAAAACAAAAAACTAAATTTCATTCACTTGAAATTGTCGTTTGCAACATCTTTGAATTTTGACCAGTCTAAAATTGTGTTGTTTGGTAATGGGTTAAACATTTGTAAAGTCCAAATTGCATGCTCATACCAGTAAAATTTATACTCTTTTTATACTTTTTTGGGGTTGTCAAGTTATTTTCCCAGCATTAAAGGAATTAACACACAAAAAAATATGGAAAACAATACAAACTTGTAGCCTACAAGTTCATATAAAACAAGGTCAACCTTCCCCCTTACCATGATGATACCTGCTGTGTATATAGTAAAGTTTAAATGTCTTTTAATGTAAAGATTGTATCTTGGATAATAATATATATGAAGTTTAAAGAGCTTGGAAAGTATTGAGGAAAAAGAGATAATGTGAATGACCTTTTACCTCATGAGTCATGGGCTACAAATACATACTTCTAATTAGAAATATGTATTTGTAACTCAGATGGTGTATGTTAAAACCAGATTCCTCGATTGTTCAAGCTGATTTTGTTCCTATGCTGCCTGTCGTAGACCTAAAAAATTTTGGGGTCAGCATGAAACAATCTCACCTAGTTTCTTTTCACAACTTTGATTCACCTTATGCTTTCATTATTGACTCCTAGTCAAGTTTAATTATTATTAATGTCTTAAAATTGTGTTTTAATCATGTCATTCATATTTTCCTTAAGGTGTTGATGAATATAAGCATACAATTCGTCGATGTAAATGCAAAACCTTAGTATGTCGATTTGTGCAATTTTCAAAGTACAAACTTGTGTGCCCAGTTTAAACAATTCTCACTGGTTTTGAGATATTTTTACTGGTCAGTATTAATGACACATTATTTGTGAACAATATGTCCAAATTTCAAGTAAAACTTTTCAGTTTCGGAAAAGTTATTACTTTTTTTCCCTCCCCTTTAAAATTTTCCAAAAACGAGATACAAGGTTTTGCATTTACACCGACGAATTGCTCTGTACTCATGTAATGAATGACTTCATAAATTAATTTTGACTTATTTTTAGGGTGCATAAAATGGTAGTAAGTCATGTCTTCATCAGCATAATGGTCAGTGGTGAGAGCCATGTGACATAGCACAGTCGCATGACAAGAGGAGAGAATTCCCCTATTGTCGCAAACCTCCACATGAAACACTTTGAAAGAGTGGCACTGGACACATATAGAAACCCCAACCATCTGTATGGTTTAGGTATGTGGATGACACCATGATAAAACTCCATTAATATGATATTGAGCCCTTTTCATCCCAACTGATGGACAGATTCAGTTCACATCAGAGCAAGAGGAAGATGGTAAAATACCCTTTTGTGGACACTATCCATATGAATGATGATGGTACTACCAAAATGAGTATTAAGATTTTAATTCCAACCACCACCTAGATCACAAACTGTCAGTTGTACATTATTCCACAGAGCTGAAAAAATCGTTACCATGAAGGAAGACAAGAACCTCGAAATAGAACACTACAAGAATGCTCTAAGGGAGAATGGCAACCATGAATGGATGCTTAATGTTCCAAACAAAAAGGAGAAACAGAAGACTGAAGGTCAAAAAGAAAAAGGCAAACGGGTCAACATTGTGATGCTGAATGTAAGGGCAACATCTGAGATCTTGCGCAGAATGTTCAAGAGATATGGCATTAAAATGTACCAACAGCCTTATAATACCACCATACAACAGTGAAAGACAAAACTGACAAAGTGTGGAGAAGTGTACTAAGTAAAATGTGACCAGAGTGAAACTGATTACCAGTATATTGGCAAAACAGGACGTTCTTTGGACATAAAAATGAAAGAACATATAGCAAATTCAATTTGGCTACCTATGAACACTGTACACTCATAGTACATAAGATCGACCCAAACAAGGCCAAGATTCACACATCAAAAGTCGAGTCAAGAAAGCCATTAACGTTGAACAGCAGAGACCATAACTGAACCATGACAAGGTCCTGGAACTACAACCTGTGTGTAATTCTCTCCTCTTGTCATGTGACCGTGCTACATCACATGACTCACCATTGACCACTATGCTGAAGACTGTCCAATAAGGTCAAAATATCCATAAATCAAAATTTGTTGCTCTGAGTAATAGAAAATTGAACTGAATGACGAATTCAGAGCAAGAGATCAACCTCAATGATAACAAGCCTCTTTGCATGCTGAATAATAAAGTAAAGATATCAAACATTATAATTGTGACATTGCAATCAATTATAAAATCTTTTTATAAGTGATTTGATTTTTTTGTCCAAAATTGAGTTTCTTCATTTCTTAGACCTACTCTGTACTACTAAAAAACATTTTACAAGGTCTAGTTACAAACATTTTACAATTAACTTGTTGCAATTATGAATTTGATTGTCACTGATGACAGATTGAGGCAAATCTGAAAGATTGCTGATGTATTCAGGGGCAATTAGTGTTTACGACAAAATGCAAAAATGTAAATGTATAGATATACTTATGTATATATGTATTAAAATAAGGCTAGAAAATTTCTATTGTAATGTAGGTAGGGATGTGCTTTTTTTTTTTTTTTCGTCGTTATAAAAAAAAATATCAAAGAAATAATTACACAATCTTAAGTGCCAAATTAAAATTTCATTTCTTACTGGAAAATATGCAATCTATTTTCTCAAAATACAAGTAAGAAAGTATATTCAGTTGTAAAAAAAACAAATTTCCATACTAAATTGATTGCAATGCCACATTATGTTTTATTGTTCAAACAGATTCTTAAAAAAATGGAACTTTAAGATTCTTTGATTTGTTTATAATAATTTGTGTAAACTACATGTTCATTTGTATTTTGAATAATATGTTATTTCAATAAAAAAAAATTATGTAAAATTAATTCACATTATGATTTTGTTTTCTTTTAAATCCTACCTTCTTGGAATCCATACTGTTACCCTTTCCCATACAACACTTTTTGTATACAAATCGAAGTTAAAGGCTGCTGCTTATAATTGAAAATATGTTAATAAAGATAAGAGTAGTGTACAATATACCACAAACATTGTTGAAACAAAAGAGGAAACTTATGATCTTTAGCATTTTCTTCTTTTGCCTCAATAATTTTCCAAGCCTGTTAAGTTAACCCTCTTCAAGAATGGTCTTGTCCAATTTTAAAGGAGTTACAGATGACAAAACATTTGATTTCAAATATAAAGATGTGCAATGTTGAAGGATAGAATATTTTTTGGGGAAAAGAGAAATTGCTGATTATCAGAAAATCCTTTTCATGCCCCTTTTCAAAAGATCGGGGCATATTGTTTTATTGTTGTCCACCTGTCATACTGAAAACTTGACATGAAAACTTAACAATAGCATTTTCGGGGGTATTGGTGTTTTGCACATTTGAATCTATAATTATTAACCAATCATGACAAAACTTGGACACAATGTTAAGGGCCATAAGATCTCGGACAAGTTTGATTTTCAGTCTGATCTGATCAGAAAGACGAGAGTTATGTGCCCTTGAATTTGATAAAATTGCCGTTTTCGGTCGTTTTCGACCTTGTTTATACTTAAGAATCTACAATTATTTCTCAATCAAGACAAAACTTGGACACAATGTCTGGCACCATAAGATCTTGGATGAGTTCCATTTTCACCGTTATTGACCAAAGGTTCGTTTTCAGTCTTAACCCTTCCCCAACAAGACCTGGTTTTGACGTCCCTAATTGAAATAGCTTGGGAAACATTGATTTCAAAAGAAGAAAATGCTGACAATCAGTATTTTCTCCTTTTGCGTCAATATTTTCTGAGCCATAATATACACAATTTCCATATGAATTTATATCTATTTTGTCCTCTGAAGCAGTTTTAAGTGGGAAAACTCTAAATTTTCGCTGTTTAAGACAGGGTTAAAGCCATAGATATTAATTGAATTGAACAAAAGTGTTGCTCATATCATTTTGGTTCAGGTGAGCGATATAGGACCATGATGGTCCTCTTGTTGCTCATTTAACCTTTTCCCAAACAAGATTACATGTATTCAATAATGCAGAAATAACCCATGTAGATAAATGTCTTAAGTAGTTGAATAGAAAGCCTTAATTGATAGAAATGATTATCAGCATTTTCTTCTTTTTTGCATGGTTTCCTGAACCTACTTCTAGTGAGTTATTGTTAAATGTCCTGAAGGTGCATTTTAATTTTTCTTCTTCTTGGAAAACATTGTGAAAAATGAAGTAATTGCTTTTGACAAGCAATTTCTTTGTCTCCCACAATGTTTCTACAGAGAAAGACTCCAAAATGTAAAGTTTTTTTCACTTGAGATTGTTGAATACTGCATTTTTAAATTTAGACAAACCTTTGATTTTGCAATTTGATAAAGGGTTAATATTGTTTCTCATTTGTCCTGCAGGCACAGCAGTTCCAGTTTTATGTCCAAATGGTACATACACGTATGACAACACGACCGGCCTCCAACAAGCGTCAGAATGTCTACCTTGCGAGACCTCATACTATTGTCGCAGTGGTCAACTCTCCAGCACATGTACGGCCGGATATTACTGTAAATCGGGCGCTAAAGACGACATGCCGATCACGACAACAAACTTTACGGCGTGTACCGGGTATGACGAGTGTGCCGGGCTCTGTCCCACGGGTCACTACTGTTTGGATGGTACGGTGATCCCAACACCATGTCCAGAGACAACATACAGGAACAATACAGGCGCTATACAGCAGTCTGACTGTGATCTATGTCCTGCAGGATTCATGTGTAATAATGGTGAGATTGTTTAGTACAAAATTAACTCAGAGCTACAGATAAAACGGGGTGAAGACATTGTAAATTTTTCATTTTAAATCCAAACCCTATGTTGTGGGTACTCATTTGAATTGTCTCAACGAGACAATTCTAATGAGTACCCTCAACATAGGGTTTGATGAACATTTTAGTGAAATATTTTATTTTCAAAACCCATCACCCCCTCTTGTCTGTAGTTGTAATAACTTGACAACATTCAATCTCGTAACTGGCATAAATGATGATTTCTACCAATAATAGTGAGATTTTACAATTTATCTACGCAAATTTCAATCTCATAATGCAGTAGCAATGCAGCAGACTGTCTGTGACCTCTCTCCAGAAGGATTTATGTGTAATAATGGTGAGATTTTATAGTATAAAACTTACTACACAAAATTCAATCTCATAAACAGACAAAAATCATTAGATATCTACTGATAACAGTGAGATTTTTATATGCCCATTGAAGACAGAATAATATATTATGGGCAGTACCTAGTAGTACTGCAGACTGAGTGTGTGCAATGATAGTGAGATTTTAGATTATAACAATTTTCTCAAATGTTTTTCACCCCCATCTAGAGTTCAGTTTTTAGCGCAACTATTCATAGAATGGGGGGGGGGGGGGGAGGGTACTATTATTATCACCAGGCCCTTGGCATTGGCGTAATGCTTTGGTAAAGTTTTAATGTGCAAGTTTCTCAAATCTCTGTTTCAACCAATGCTATTGCTCTGAAATTTTGCACATGTCTCTCTGACCATTATTTCAGCCTCTAGACACAGATTACTTACTCTGACATTTAATTTAATGGAATTTTTACCTTTTTCGGACTTAAATTTGAAACTTTCCAGCACTTGATAGTCATGCTTTGCTGTTCTGAGACAGTTCTTGTTCATACATTTTGTATTACATTACAGGAACATCTGAGCCAGATCCATGTATCGCCGGTCACTATTGTCCACAAGGTACAGGATTGACCGCTGTACCCTGTCCAGTGACGACCTACCTCAACACGACCGGAGCATCCAATGTTACAGATTGTATACCATGTGAGAAAGGATATATCTGTAATGAAACAGGTACGTAGTATTGTCTGTCATTTACACATTACCAGTCAGCAAATTTTTAGGCTGGTCTTAATTCAAAGATGTTGCATGTAACATTTTCAAGTAAATGAAATTTTGAATTTTCACATCATCAATTGTGACCGTTGTCCTATGGGAAATGTTAGATGGCTACATGAAAGGTTGGCCTTTAAGGGGACATATAATGTTTCACAAACATTTTCTTTTTTGCTGAATTTCAGGAATGATTGACTACTCCCTGTACCCATGTCCTATGGGTTACTACTGTGTACGAGGGGAGGAGCCCAAACTGTGTCCGGCTGGCAGAATGAGGAATACCACAGGGGCCGGGGAGGCTGCAGACTGCCCACTATGTAGGGCGGGATACTACTGCCCTAATGATACCATCAACACAGAGGGTATCCCGTGTAGAGAGAGATATTATTGTCCGGAGGGTTCAGCCCTGGAGACCCTGTGTGACCCGGGATATTACTGCCCAGCTGTGACTGGTAATCCACCATTATGTCCTCCGGGATATTATTGTGAAGCCGGTGTTGTTAACGGGACTCTATGTAACAAGCCATACTATTGTCCTGAGGGAAGTAACATGACATTGATATGTCCGCTAGGTTATCAGGCCCTGGACCATGCAGGTATACGGTACGATGTATCACTCTCGTGTAGACAATGTCCGCCGGGGACGTACGGTAACTATACTGATCGGTCCATCTGTGAGACATGTCCAGCTGGATATTACTGCCCTGCTGGTACTGGACATGGGGACACCAATATATGTCTTATTGGCTACTATTGTCCAGTAGGGTCATCAGCAATGACAGACTGCCCACTAGGTACTTATGGTACGCAGGAGAGAGCCATAGCAGTAGGAGATTGTGAACCATGTGCAGCAGGCACATATAATGATGAAGTCCCTGCCACAAATTGTAAGACATGTGGTGGTAATGCCTATGCTCCAGCAGGTTCATCCACTTGTACATGTACAGGCGCATACAGAAATTATCAGGAAAGTAGTGGTTCATGTGTCTGTCTGTCAGGATACGTGTACTTTGATGAGACTGACTCATCGGTGTCAGATCTGAACAGTTTAGAGGATTGTCAAGAAATTGTGGATGAACGCTGCGAGACAAATGAGATTCGTGTGGCAGCTACGCGTCAGTGTGTAGATCCTTCGTCATTCTCTTGTGCAGGAATGGGTGGCTGCATTAATGGTGACTCATATCTTGACTTGGATTCTAACAGGTAAGATTTCAGGGATAATGAACAACAGTTGTTTGTGCATATACTCTATATCCTTTATACTCAAACAGAATGTTTTGCACAACTTCATATCATTTTTCTGTAAAATGAGAAAAAATGGTATGTTCTATTCTCAAATTTTATTAGGGCAAATACTTAAAAGAAAAAAAATTTGCTTGTTAAAACTTCAAAACACTAGAAATAAAGAATTGATACTGGTGAAGCCGGGTTTTGAACTCACGACCCCTGGATTGACAAGCTCCTACATAATCAACTGAGCTATCTGGGCTGGGCCAGACTGGTCTAGAAAATTGGTTTTCTTAAATGCTTTAATGGATGTTTTTCAAGATTCTGTATCATTTCTATATATTTCTGGTTGTTGACAGATGTGCCTGTACCACGTACACAGATGAGACGACAATCTGCGACCTGAACTGTCAGGCCACCACACAACCGACAGTCAGCGGCACCAGAAATGAAACAGACGGGTCATTTGGTATCGTCGCAACTGATCCAAACGGAAACTCATTGTCTGTGGTAGGTTGAAACTCCTAACCCATTCCCTAACGGGAAAATTTTAGGTTGATCCACTTTAAAAACTGCCAAAAAGGACAAAATGGAAGTAATCAAAGATAGAATTTGTGTAAAATATGGCATAGAAAATATTGAGACAAAAGGAGAAACTGCTGATTATCAGCAGTTTCTTCTTTTGTCTCAATGTTTTCCCAAGCATAATCTATTAGGGACGTCAAAAATAGGTCTTGTTTGGGAGAGGGTTAACCCATTACTAGACAGAAAAACTTTAGCCGGTCCAAATTCAAAGATATTGCTGATGACAATTTGAAGTGAATGCCATTATACATGAATTTGATTGGTCTTTCTAGATGAAACATTGTGACGGGAAATGGGAAATGAATTGTGTAAAATGAAGAAATTGATCATCACAAGCAATTTCTTCATTTTCACAATGATTTACAAATTGATATCTTGTGGGGGCGTCTAAAGTCGTCATTTTGTGGAACTGGGTTAATTTAGGATCTGCTTTAAGACTAGACCAATTTAGGTAGGCTGACATCATATTTATTTTGTTTTTCCTACTTATTTTGAAAGAAACGCTTTCTCCAGAAACCCCAGTTTTGATAATATAGCACCATAATATATTTAGAGGAAAGCAGAAAATCTACTTCTGTTCTCTTAATGCTTTCCAAAGCAAGAGCCTGTTTGCAAAAGTATTTCATTGCGTTTTATGTTCTCCAGACCATACCAAATGTATACGGACCATCAGATGCGTATGAGGGCACCACATCTAATATTCTCGTCTGTGCATTTTACGGAACTGCTGCCACTGGAACGATCTACACCAACTTGACGGATGCCATTAGTTATATCGGATGTAAGTGATTAACCCTTTCCCAAACAAGTTTATTAATGTTTTATTAATGATTTAACGACCATGTGTAAACTGTGTAACAAGACATCTGATTGCTCTAGAAATCAGATTGGACCAATCAGGTTTGTTGTTACAATTTATTATGCAAAAATAATGTATGTTTCTTTGTAAAATGGGGTCCTGGTTTGGACATCCCTTACTGAAAGGCTGTGGAAACCATTGAGACGAAAGAAGAAAATGCTGATAACCAGCATTTTCTCCTTGTCCTTTTGCCTCAATGTTTTCTGTATGTCTGCATTCTATGGAACTGCTGCCACTGGAACGATCTACACCAACTTAACAGATGCCATCAGTTACATTGGATGTAAGTGATTAACCCTGTCCCAAGCAAGTTTATTAATGTTTAATTTATTAACGATCTTACGACCATGTGTAAATTCTGTAACAAGACATCTGATTGCATGAAAAATCAGATTGGACCAATCACGTTTGTTGTTACAATTTATTATGCAAAAAATAATTGTATGTTCCCTTGTAAATTTTGACATCCCTTACTGAAAGGCTTTGAAAACCATTGAGACAAAAGAAGAAAATGCTGATAATCAGCATTTTCTCCTTTTGCCTCAATGTTTTCTGTATGTCTGCATTCTACGGAACCACTGCCACTGGAACAATCTATACCAACTTGACTGATGCCATTAGTTACATCGGATGTAAGTGATTTTAACTCTTTCCTCAAACAATTAAATTTTAGGGTGGTCCAACTTGAGACCTGCTACTTATGACAAAATAGATTTTTATGAAGATAGAATGCTTGTAAAGTATAGTGCAGAAAGTATTGAGGCAAAAGGAGAAATGGCTGATCATCAGCATTTTTTCTTTCCCCCCAATGTTTTCCTAAGCCTTTTTTATTAGGGAAGTGAAAACTAGGTCTTTCTTGGGAAAGGGTCAAACCTTGTTGACCTTATAGTGGAATGTTCTGTCATTTTAATTTTGAAAATTTTGTTGAACCAAAAAAATCTTTTCATGGTAAAAATTTATATTCAGTGAGCCATGCAGTTTAATAAAAAAAATAGGCCCTATGGCCTACAAATGACCCACAAATTGTTAAGGACAAAAAATTTATATCTTGAGAGTTGCAGTTACAAAATTTTTGTTGAAAAAAGCCAATATATTTTTTTCATAGTGACTGTACAAGAATTGTCATCTACGCTCCCAAGTCGACGTAGACTGCTATCACTCACCGTCCCTTACAATGAAATCACGAATCCCGTGATGTGCGTGGAATCTGGAGAAATGGTGTTGTTCAAACTACTGATAGACAACACGGATCGTAGCAAGAGTCACTACCCCGTGTACAACAAGGATCATCTGTTTAGTACAAACCCGACGTTTGACTTCGGAGCCTTCACACTGTTACAGTACCAGATTGTCAATACAAATGCTAACATCACCAGCTTTGCTCATATATTTACTGAGGGTGGAAACTATGTGTTCTATGATTCACAGGATAGTACCATGTAAGTATCTAACCCTCTCCCACATAATGATGCTGCTTATCGCTCAACAAGATAAAGTATTTGTGACCCGTCACGCTAAAAGGGACCTTATCCGAACTCCAAAAATCCAAGTTTTAACAAACTTTCAAGACTCAGCATAGGTAAACCAGATCCCGTATGCGAAAAGTGAACATATTGAAAGGTAGGGACAACATTCCAGATTTAGAAAATTACATAAAAGTGAAAAGTGTCGGCCCTACTCTGGCTGCGCGGACTGCGCAGACAGGCTAGGGTCGATATTTTTCACACATCCGATAAGGTCCCTTTTAGCGCGACGGGTCACATTTGTAAAACATTGTGGAATACGAAGAATTCCTTGTGACAATGCATGCATAATTGTTTCGAAAATTTAGAACAGATTTTTTTAACCCTTTCCCAAACAAGACCTGGTTTTGACGACCCTAATAGAAAAGGCTTGGGAAAACATTGCAACAAAAGAAGAAACTGCTGATAATTAGCAGTTTCTCCTTTTGTCACAATATTTTCTGTGCCATATTTTACTCAAATCCTATCTGAAATAACACCCATTTTGTCATTTGTGTCAGTTTTTGAAGTGAATCACTCTAAAATTTTGTTGTTTGGGAAAGGGTCAAGCATGTGCCATAGTATCGTATCTGGACTGCAAACCTTTACAATTAAAATGCCAGAGCAACAGATAGAGAGAATAAAGGCTCTCTAAATTTACTTTTTCTAATCCAAAACCTATGTTGTGGCTACTCACTTGAATTCTCTTGATGAGATAATTTTAATAAGTACCCACAACATAGAGATTGATGAACAATAAATGAAATATTGCATTTTGAAAAACTTTCACCCGGCTTAACTATAGTTCTTGAATGCTATACATTGTCATCCTGTGAACACAATTCCTTTCAATCTTAGAGTCGATTTAATGCAAAATTGGCTTAATATTTTGACTATTGTACTCTTTTTACATTTTGTCTATAACTTTCTATGTTCCTTTTCCCACAGTGAGATCCTGATCCGTGTTGAGCCTTCAGGATCCGTGTGTTCTGGTTCCCGAATCAAGCCCGCCACAAACGGTAACATCCTGGCTCTCGGCTTCTCCATGCAGGATGTGAATAATGAGGCTCCTGACTGGATGCTTATCTATGGTAACTCTTTTAACCCTTCCCCAAACGGCCAAATTTTAGGGTGATCCACTCCAAAAACTGCCACAAATAACAAAATGAAAGTTATTAAAGATAGAATTCATGTAAAATTATGGGATGGAAAATATTGAGACAAAAGGAGAAACTGCTGGTTATCAGCAGTTTCTTCTTTTGTTTCAATGTATTCCCAAGTCTTTTCTATTAGGGACGTCAAAAGCAAGAGACGTCTTGTTTGGGAGAGGGTTAAAATTACATAATTAGTCGTGAAATCTTGGAATTTAATAAATTCAAAAACTGATTGTTCAACATGTACTTGTGCTATATTTCTAGCTATAAATGGTAACATCCTACCTGAAAATTTTCATTTTTTTTTTTCTGGGACAAAATCATTAATTTTTCATGTACTTAAATGGTGATAAAATTATATAAGTTTGTCATTCCATTTTACATGTAAATTTCAACAAATAAATAAATGTTACAGATTATGCATTAATTACGAGATTTTGATCTCCCACTAATGATATATTGATATTCTGTCGACACTCGTTATGTCGACATAGTATAAGTCAAATTTATGCTTAAGTCGAAGTAAATATTTGGTCCAATCCTTACCAACGGATTTCAAAAAGTTTAAAGAAAATAATTTTGAAATATACTGAGAGGCAAAAGAAAGTATACACTTTTGTTTGTCAATATCTCGCTTACTTTCGATCATATCTACTCAAAATTTTGTACATTCAATTTCTATCCATAGACCAATAATACAGTGCTGATAAATTTCAGCTAAAATTGCTTGACTACCCATACTCTTGCCTCATGCTGATTTTGCAAACTTTGCATGTGCGACTTAGTGGATCATCAAATATTGCTGTTTATCCGTTTTTAATTTCTTCATTCTTTACCAAAACAAATCACAACGTTAAATTTTCTCTAACATTAAAACACAATTCTCACTGGCTGGTTGAATTTGATCAATATGCCTCTTTTTGCAATAAGACCCATTTTTCTATGACGCAGCATGATGCGAAAGAAACATAACATTCTATACACTTAGTCAGGTAGCTAGGAACATTCTGTGCAAATTTTTATCAAAATCCAACAATAAATTTAGAAGAAGTTATGTCAGATAACGTGTTGGTATCAAGCCCCCTTTTGCCGTGACGCATCGTAATATCGAAAAGCACTAACAATGTACGCATGTTCCTAGGTGAGTAGGCACCTTCTTTGAAAATTTTATCAAAATCCGTCCATAAATGTCAGAGTTATGTCAACGTGAATGCTTGCATTAATTCATTGATGTAATCCTTTTTTTCGGTGACGCTGTTTGAAATTAAACACATTTGCAACGGAAAAGGGACAGATAGACCGATAAGCGGACAAGGTTACAACAATAAACAACCACCTTCGGCGAAGTTTAAAAATCGTACATAATATATTAATCGTTTTCTCAGAAAAGGTGGGAGAACTAGGGTGTATACTTATTTTTGCCTCTCAGTATATATATAGCCATTGAAATATAGTAGGAAAAGGATAGAAATTGCTCTTTTTGAGCAATTTCTTTCCTTTTCCTACTGTATTTCAATTATGATTGCACTTGATGCTTAATAGAATGGTCAAATGTCTTTTAAATTTCATTCTACAGGCATGCTAGGTCTATTTGTTGTTATCATGGTATTACTTGTGGTTCTGATAATCATCTGGCTACCCAAACATGCGGGCTTACATCCAATGTTACACTGGGCTCCCAAATACAGAAGTCTGGGTAAACCACCACCGGTACCTTACTATCTGAGATACGATCCTGACCACTGGCCAGAGAAGGCTGCGTAAGTATACACATAGTTTTTTGTATGTATGAATCACATACCCAGGACCCCAGATAAAAGGAGATAATGGTTTTTCAAAATGTAATATATCTGCCAGTGTTAAATAAGGCAGTCCACTCTTAATGAGATTCATACAATGTCTTAATTATTCATGTGATGTTAACATTTACATATTTGAATATAATCAGGCGATGTCATAAACATTTGGCTGTGGAATTTTCCATTGCCAAATGTTAATGATGTCACTGGAATAATTCCTATTATTGTCCATAAAACCTCATGTTGTAGGTACTCATGTGAATCGTCTTGCTAGACGATTCACATGAGCACCCACAACATAGGGTTTGGAATTGAAATAAAAAGTTATAATGTCTTTACCCTCATTAATATTTAGTTCTGCACTCTGCTCTCATGTCTACTATTGTTTACATTTTCCAGTGACATGAGTGACACTAAGGTAACACTTGGACCAAGAATTGAAGGGGATGGAGAGAGTGCAGGCGTACAATCTGCTCCAATATTTGGTAAGATCAGCTTCTTGTTGTCTTGATTTTTAGGTCACCTGACCGAAGGTCATGGTGACCTATTGCGACCGTGTTTTGTCTGTCGTCGTCCGTCGTCCGTCGTCCGTTAACTTTTAACATTTTCGACTTCTTCTTGAGAACCACTGGATGGATTACAACCAAATTTGGCAGGGAGCATCCCCATGGGAAGCCGCTTCAGATTTGTATGAATCATGGAGTTATCTCCCTTTGGGGCCCCATAAGGGGCCTAAAAGGAGTTAAATAGGGTACATCTTAAAAAATCTTCTTCTCATGAACCGGCTGTTGGATTGGATTCACATTTGGAATTTAGAGTCTTTAGGGCAAGGACAACAAAGTTTGTACAAGAGAAAAAAATCCGTCTAGAAATGGCCGTGCTGGGGATTGGGGATGTGAGGGGGGGGGGGGGGGGTCGCGTTATTAGTTAACTTAACATTTTTGACTTCTTCTTGAGAACCATTGGACGAATTACAACCAAACTTGGCAGGGAGCATCCCCATGGGAAGCCGCTTCAGATTTGTACAAATCGTGGAGTTATCTCCCTTTGGGGCCCCATAAGGGGCCTAAAAGAGGTTAAATAGGGTACATCTTAAAAAATCTTCTTCTCATGAACCGGCTGTTGGATTGGATTCACATTTGGTATTTAGAGTCTTTAGGGTAAGGACAACAAAGTTTGTACAAGAGAAAAAAATCCGTCCAGAAATGGCCGTGCTGGGGATGGGGGATGTGAGGGGGGTCGCGTTATTAGTTAACTTAACATTTTCGACTTCTTATTAAGAACCATTGGACGGATTTCAACCAAACTTGGCAGGAAGCATCCTAAAATAGAAAGCCGCTTCAGATTTTGTACAAATCATGGAGTTATCCCCCTTTGAGGTCCCATAAAGGGCCAAAAAGGGGGTTAATAGGGTACATCTTAAAAAATCTTCTCATGAACCGGCTGTTGCATTGAATACACATTTGGAAGTTAAAGTCTTTAGGGCAAGGACTACAAAGTTTGTACAAGAGAAAAAAATCTGTCAATAAATGGTCGTGCTGGGGATCGGGGATGGGAGGGGTTCGCATTATTACTAAACTTTGAACATTTTCTACATTTTTTTGAGACAGATTTCTACCAAACTTGGCAGGAAGCATCCCATTGGGAAGCCGCTTCAGATTTATACAAATCATGGAGTTATCTCCCTTTGAGGCCCCAAAAGGGGCCAAAAGGGGGTAAATAGGGTACATATTAAGAAATGTTCTATTGTTGGATTGAATTCACATTTGGTATTTGAGTCTTTAAATAAGTTTGTACAAGAGAAAAAAAACTGTCAAGAAATGGTGGTGCTGGGGGTGCGCTTTTAGTTAACTTTTAACATTTTCCTTAACTGTGTCTGCTCATTTGATTCAGGTGACCGATAAGGCCCTCTGGGCCTCTTGTTAGATGCTTATTCTTTTTTTTTTCAAACAATTTTTGGTTTTTATATAACTAACACATATTTTTACTGCAGTCTGTTGCTTTTTCACTGGCATCTACCAACATACAAGTGGATATTTGTAGACCTAAGTGGGGTGAGCAGCTAGAGACTCAAAAAAGATTTTATGATAGTAAAGGGATAAGTCAGAGATGAAAATCAGATTTAGATTTTCCCTTAAAGTTATATAACTTTATTGAAATGTTTGTTGTATCAATAATATCCAACCTTAATACCTACAAACTTATTTTCAGCTGCAGGTGGTATGAAGGCCAGTGAAGACACACTTGAAGATTTCAATGTCCGAGTTCTATACGATAAACTGGAGGATCAGAACCTACACTTGGCCTCACAGCTCGCTAGACAACGAGAAGATCTCAAAAACTTCTATGAGAAAATCTGTGAACAGAACGAAGGCCTGAGGAACCTCCTGAACAACTTGGACCCCGCCAAGATGGAAGAGTTGGCTCAGAAGATGGAAGAGAGACAAAGGCTGATGGGACAGGCAGGTCTGGACGGGGCTGGAGGCGATGTGGGACCGACAATCATTAACGCTAGTCTAGCCTTCGGTGCTGGTAAAGGAAAGTTTGCTGGTAAGTATCAGTAATGTTGAAAATTAATTAGACTCTACAAACAACTCTCCCAAACAGGTTATGATGTCCTTCTTGGGAAAACATTGAGACAAAAGGAGAAACTGCTGATAACCAGCAGTTTCTTCTTTTGCCTCGATATTTTCTGTATTACATGTTACACAAACTCTATATTTATAAACACTCATTTTGCCACAATGGAAGAGTTGGCCCAGAAGTTGGAAGAGAGACAAAGACTGATGGAACAAGCAGGTCTGGACGGGGCTGGAGGCGATGTGGGACCGACAATCATTAATGCTAGTCTCGCCTTTGGTGCTGGTAAAGGAAAGTTTGCTGGTGAGTGACGCTGTTTATTTAGTAGGTTGATTACAGCCAGTTTGATTTAATGTTGCATGGAATTGATTGTTGCATTTGTTTAATAATAAAGAGAATGCAGAAGTTTGTTTTTGAGATGGGCTGTTTTAAGCAAATGAATTTGTTTCCTTTATCAATTTACGATTGAATGGTATTTGGATAATATTGATGTTTTGATTGATTTTGCCTGTTGATACATTAAACTAAAATATAATCTATTTTACATGAATATGAATAAATTTGTCTGTTTGTAGGTGCTAGATCAGGTAACAGAGAGGATGAATTAATGGCAGCACTACAGCAGCTGTTGGACAGACTCAACACTGGCAATTTACCAGTCAACAAGACATTTGTAGAACAGTTACAGTGAATATGCTTGTGTACATATCTCCTTTAACCCGGTTTTTAGCTCCACTGGCCTTTCAGGCCAGCGGGCTATTGTCATGGCGGTGTGTCCGTCGTGCGTGCGTGCATGCGTGCGTCCGTCCGTCCGTAAACTTTTTCTTTAAAAATCTTCTTCTCAAAAACTACCAGATGGATTTCAACCAAACTACACAGGAATGATCCTTGGGTGACCCTCTCTCAGATTCCTTCAAAGAATTTGGATTGAATCAGAATAACCTGAGTTATCTGCCCTTGAATGTCAAAAATGGCAGGTTTTGACTTTAGTTTTCTTCTAAAATCTACAAATATTGAACAATCGAAACAAAACTTTAACAGAATGATGCTGACTACAAGATCTTGCCTTGGTAAAACTTTCAGCTTGATCTGAGTTTTACATCATGAGTTATGTGCCCTTGAAATTGACACAATTGCCAATTTCGGCTGTATTTTGACTTTGTTTTCACTCTAGCAACTACAAATATTGACTAAACAAGACAAAACTTTGACAGAATGATGCTGACTATAAGATCTTGCCTTGGTACAATTTTCAGCTTGATCTGAATTTTAAAGCATGAGTTATGTGCCCTTGAAATTGCCAAAAATTGCCATTTTCGGCTCTATTTTGCTGGTTTTGACTTTATTTTTACTCAAGAATCTACAAATATTGATCAATCAAGACAAAACTTTAACAAAATATATATAAGCATTATATGGTGCCTGGGTGTTATTTTCAGCTAGATCGGAATCTTACATCATGAGTTATGTGCCCTTGAATTTGACAAAATTGCTATTTTCGACTTTGTTTCCACTCTAACAACCAGATGTTAACCAATCAAGATGATACTTGGAATGAATCTTGTTGACAACAAGATCTTGCTTATGTGTAATTTTCAACATGATCACACTGTTACAATCTGAGTTATGTGCCCTTGAAATTGACAAAATTTCAGTTTTCAACACTTTTTCCACTATTGAAGCCACGAATATTGACTAATAGACAAAATTTGAACAGAATGATAGTGACCAGAAGATCTTGCATGTGTTTAATTTTCGATTTGATTTTAAATATACATACTGAAATATGTGTCCTTGAATTTGGCAAAATCACAGTTTTCAATTTTATTATTACTCTAACATCCCTAAAATATTAGTCAATCATTTACTTTCTTTCTGCATTGACCACATGATTGCTGCTTTTGACTTCTTTTTAGCTCGCCCGGGACGATAGTCTCGGAAGAGCTATTGTCATACCCCCGGATGTCGGCGTCAGCGTCGGCGTCAGCGTCCGCAAAAACTTTAACCTGGCCCATATCTCATGCCCTGTTAGAGATACATCCTTCATATTTCACCTGTGGGTACCTCTAACTAAGACCTTTGATTTGAGGCCATGACCTTTGACCTTGTGACCTTGACCTTGGAGTTTGACCCACTTTTTGACCGTTTTAAAAAAAACTTTAACCTGGCCTATATCTAATGCCTTATTACACCTACAGCCTTCATATTTCACATGTGGATACCTCTCACCAAGACCTTTCATTTGAGACCATGACCTTTGACCTTGTGACCTTGTCCTTGGAGTTTGACCTACTTTTAAAAAACTTTAACCTGGCCTAAAAAAACTTTAACCTGGTCTATATCTTATGCCCTAATGCACATACAGCCTTGATATTTCACATATGGACACCTCCTACCAACACCATTTACATTTGACCATGACCTTGAACCTCGTGACCTTGACCTTGGAGTTTGACCTACTTTTAAAAAACTTTAACCAGGCCTATATCTCATGTCTTTTTACACCTACAGTCTTGATATTTCACATATGGACACCTCCTTCCAACACCATTCACATTTGACCATTACCTTGGACCTTGTGACCTTGACCTTGGAGTTTGACCTACTTTTAAAAAACTTTAACCTGGCCTATATCTCATGTCCTTTTACACCTACAGCCTTGATATTTCACATATGGACACTTACCAACACCATTCACATTTGACCATGACCTTGAACCTCGTGACCTTGAACTTTAACCAGGCCTATATCTCATGTCTTTTTATACCTACAGTCTTGATATTTCACATATAGACACCTCCTTCTAACACCGTTCACATTTGACCATGACCTTGGACCTTTTGACCTTGACCTTGGAGTTTGACCTACTTTTGAAAAACTTTAACCTGGCCTATATCTCATGTCCTTTTACACCTACAGCCTTGATATTTCACATATGGACACCTCCTGCCAACACCATTCACATTTGACCATGACCATGGACCTTGTGACCTTGGAGTTTGACCTACTTTCAAAAAACTTAAACCTGGCCTATATCTCATGTCCTTTTACACCTACAGTCTTGATATTTCACATATGGACACCTCCTTCCAACACCGTTCACATTTGACCATGACCTTGGACCTTGTGACTTTGACCTTGGAGTTTGATCTACTTTAATTTTTTTTTAACCTGGCCTATATCTCGTGTCCTTTTACACCTACAGCCTTGATATTTCACACATGGACACCTCGTTCCAACACAGTTCACATTTGAGCATGACCTTGGACCTTGTGGCCTTGACCTTGGAGTTTGACCTACTTTTAAAAAATTTCATTTTGGGCCATGACCTTTTTACCTTGACTTAGGAAATGACTTTTCTTTGTGACAAGCTCTCGTTAGGGCGAGCTTTATTGTCCGCGGACAATTCTTGTTTGCTGTAAGAACCACAAGTATTCAAAAATCTAGTCAAAACTTGGATTGAATATTAAAAGAAATTCAGGCCTGTGGAGCGACTCAAGACCTTCAGGTCTTTCTAGTGATGTATCTAAGAGAACAGACTTGGGAAAACATTGAGGCAAATGAAGAAAATACTGATGATCAGCATTTTCTCCTTTTGCCTCAATATTTTCTTTGTTATATCTTAAATGAATTATAAAATTTTGCTGTTTGGGGAAGGGTTAATAATCTGATTATCTTTTTGTCTGTTTGTAGGTGCTAGATCAGGTAACAGGGAGGATGAATTAATGGCTGCACTACAACAGCTGTTAGACAGACTCAACACAGGCAATTTACCCGTCAACAAGACATTTGTAGAACAGTTACAGAAACAAGCTGCTGGTGGTGGTGGCATAACTACTGATACAACTGACATCAAATATGCTCCAGGAAGTCTGGTAAGTCATCTTTGGAACCTAAAAGGTTTATTGTTAACCCATACCTGCCTTCAGATGGCAACATTTTAGATTTTGTCCAAGTTCAAAGATGTTTCTGACGACAATTTCATGTGATTGTTTTTGGGGTGGGGTGGGTGTCATTTTCTTTTTAGATAGGAAATATTTTGGAAAATTGAAGAAAAAGCTTATCAGAAAGTGTAGATCTAGATATGAATTTACTGAATATTTCTGAGTCAAGAATATGAAATATAATGAAAGCTATTATTCCACATCGAATCATGAGCCATGACGAAAGGTTGCTGTATATTCCAATACACATAAATTAGGAGAGAAGCATATTTCTCAGTGACTAAAAGAGAATAATGACACATTTTGCGTGCTATCCGCAGTGGCCGAGACAATACAGTAGCTGTCTCCAGATAGTTCTATGTCCATTTATTACAGGGTGGTGGGTTCTAGTCGCATATTTTATAAATCGAAATCCCTCTTCCCCTGTCAATTTAGACTTGCTGATCTTTGATCATTCACAGGTCATTGTCCTATTATAGGTTAATGTGTATGTTGTTTGAAAGTTCAATTCATTCTATCAATGTATAATAGATTGTTATCTTCATGTGGCTATATTTCGGTGTCTTTTCAGGGAGGAGTAAGTAAGGCGTGGGCGGAGCTACTTCGTAGACAAAATGCCGAGAGACTCAAGTTAGAACGTGAGCTCATGAAGGAAGAACAAGATGCTCTGGGCATGGAACTAGATCAGTTAGAGGGTAAACACAAAGAGACTGTGGATGGTCTAACTGACAACCTCGCAGCTAAACTACAAGGTAAAGTTTTTAGTTTTTAGTTTTTTATTAAAACTTTAACAAACAATGATGCCTTATGGCAGACTTGAGTAATAAGGTTTTAGAAAATATTGAAGAAAAGGAAGAAAATGCTGGTTATCAGCATTTTCTTCCTTTTCTTCAATATTTTTAACCCTGTGAAGTAGAATTCTCATTCTGAGAGTCAGATTAATTTTGTTGTCTGCATCACCTTGTTCATGCAGTCTAAAATTCCTTCTGTTTGGGAGGAGTAAGTAAGGCGTGGGCGGAGTTACTTCGTAGACAAAATGCCGAGAGACTCAAGTTAGAACGTGAGCTCATGAAGGAAGAACAAGATGCTCTGGGCTTGGAACTAGATCAGTTAGAGGGTAAACACAAAGAGACTGTTGACAATCTTACTGACAACCTCGCTGCTAAACTACAAGGTAAAGTTCTTAGTTCAGTTTTTTGTTAACACTTTACCATGCAATGATGCCTTTTGACACACCTGAGTAGATCTAATAAAGTTTTGGAAAATATTAAAGAAAAGGAAGAAAATGCTGGTTATCAGCATTTTCTTCCTTTTCTTCAATACTTTCAACCCTGTTAAGGAAAATTTTGCTTTAAATTCCTGCTGTTTGGATGGTATGAGTAAAGTTTATGGGCGGAGTTACTTCGTAGACAGAATGCTGAGAGACTCAAGTTAGAATGTGAACTCATGAAGGAAGATCAAGTTGCTCTGGGCATGTAATTAGATCAACTAGAGGGTAAACGCAAAGAGACTGTGGATAGTCTTACTGACAACCTTGCTGCTAAACTATAAGGTAAAGTTTTTAGTTCAGATTTCTATTAAAACTTTACCATGCAATGATACCTTTTGACACAGCTGAGAAGAACTAATAAAGTTTTGGAAAATATTTAAGAAAAGGAAGAAAATGCTGGTTATCAGCATTTTCTTCCTTTTCTTCAATATTTTTAACCCTGTGAAGTAAAATTCTCATTCTGAGTCGAATTTATGTTGTTGTCAGCATCACCTTGTTCAAGCAGTCTAAAATTCCTTCTGTTTGGGAGGAGTAAGTAAGGCGTGGGCGGAGCTACTTCGTAGACAAAATGCCGAGAGACTCAAGTTAGAACGTGAGCTCATGAAGGAAGAACAAGATGCTCTGGGCATGGAACTAGATCAGTTAGAGGGTAAACACAAAGAGACTGTTGACAGTCTAACTGACAACCTCGCTGCTAAACTACAAGGTAAAGTTTTTGTTCTATTTTTATTAAAACTTTACCAAGCTATGATGCACCTGGAGTGATAAAGCTTGGAAAAATATTTAAGAAAAGGAAGAAAATGCTGGTTATCAGTATTTTCTTCCCGTTCTTCAATATTTTCAATCATGTCAAATAGAATTTTAATTCTGAGAGTCTGATGAATTGGAACTAGATCAGGTAGAGAGTAAATGCAAAGAGACTGTGGATGGTCTTGCCGACATCCTCGCTGCTAAACTTTAAGGTATTATAGAAACTATTTCTTAGGTTGTCTGTTATCTTTTCAAACACTATCTCATTGCATGGAGGGATCCTTATGAATTATAGATACATGGGTCTTGATAGAAATGTACAGTCAATTTTATGACTCCTGACCACAACTTGGAAGAAGAAGAAGAAATGCTTACCGTTATCGTTGACTAAGAGTTTGAGTTTATCGGGTTTTACACCGTTTTCAACTGCCAGGGTCATGTCGCGGCGGATCGTTGACTAAGATAAGACTGAACATGTGTGTAGGATGATCTTTGTCTACACTGCCAGCCATACAAGGCACTGTCTGTCATTAGTATGACAAGATTTAACCCTTTTCCAAACAAGACCTATTTTTGATGTCCCTTATAAAAAAGCTTGGGAAATATTGAGACAAAAGAAGAAAATGCTGATAATCAGCATTTTCTCCTTTTTGTCTCATCAATTTCAGGGTTATAACATACAAAGATTCCATAGCAATTTGCACCAATGTTGTCATCCTTAGCAGCTTTCAAGTTTGAACATCCTACAATTTTTCCGCGTAAGAAACAGTTAAGCATAACTTGCATGTTTGTGATGGTTTTATTGTTTCGTTTGCAGATGAGAACATGAGTGCCGATGAAATAGCCAAGGTCATGAATGCATATGGAAAGAACTTGGATGATACAATGAATAAACAGAACATGACTAAGGCCAGACAGGCTGAGGAATTACGTCGTAAACTCGCCATGAGGAGAAAAGCCAAGGAAGAGGCATTGAGACGCAAACAAGAAAAGGAGGTTTGTTACAAATGCCTTTGCACATAATTTAAGTTAGAGTCAGACTGCTTGGACCGAGATCAAATTCTGTTTTCAGTTTAATGTAGATCTTTACCAAAAAGTGCCTCTTGATCCTCAATCACAAAAGTTTTATAAGAATGTCATAAAATGCAATTGGAATTATATAAGGCCATGTGTTTATGTAAAATACCAATGTGGTTATAATGGTCTAGGCGCAAAAACAGTTTTGAAACTTATTTTAGAAAGGGAATTTGCCGAGATAATAGTTAGAAATATTTCTGAAAACATGGCAGAATTATCTAATAGACAACATGGTTACAAGTTTGTTTGATTTTTTGTCATCAAGTTGCTATTTAAACCTTTCATAAACGACAAAAAATTAAGGTGGCCCAATTCCAAAGTCACTGCAGATATGATGTTGATAAGGATTGGCTTTTTGTACAATAGAACAAAGAAAATATTGAGACAAAATGAGATAATGCTGTTTTTCAGCATTTTGTTTTGCAAAGGGTTAAGGCAGAGGAAGCTTGCCTTTCCCCTGCTCCAGACAGATTTGACAGGTCACTTAAGACATTACACAACAGCATTATGCTCAATCTGATCTGGATCCATATTATCCTCAAATTCTCAAATCAAATCTGGGACTCTCACATATTTCTATCAATATTTTCCAGGCAGAGGAGGCTGGCCTTCCCCCTGCTCCTGACAGATTTGACAGTTCTGATGTAAAACTGAAGATCTCCCAGAATATCCTGGGCGGTCTTCAAGCTGAAGAAGCTGCTGGTACGGCCAAACTTGAGACTGACCTCGATAATAACCTGGGTGAACAAGAGAGAAGACAGCTGTCTGACAAAATGAAGGAACATTTGGTAAGAATTATTATATGTGTGGTCTTCTAGCCACATACATACATGTATAGTTGCTTTGAAAGGATATCACATCATAAAAATTAGTTTCCATAATATAAATGCAAAAAACATGCAAAAAATCATTGAAAATTCAGTTTGATGGATACTGTGAACCTTTGTTGCATGATATAAAGAAGATTTGAAAGATATTCCACATCACTGAAGACTCTGTTAGTCATGTGAAGCCTGGTTTCTATGCAGAAAAATAGAAGATATTTGAGTGATTTAATTTAAATTGATTCATGACCTTTTACAAGCATAATGTATTCTCTGAGATATAATGGGTGCAGAACATAAATGATGTCATTGTGATGTATTTCAGGACCACCTGGCCACACAGGGTGTGATCCCGCAGGAGTTAAGAGACAAACTTCTAGAGCAGCAGAAGGCATCAGAAGCCTCGCTGGCCAAGGTCCATGATGCTCGTAAACAACAGCAGCTCAGGAATCTGAAAGAGAAGATGGCACAACGACGTAAACGCAAGCTTGATAAACTGAGAGATGAACAGGAGAAATACAAAACTGAGGTAAAACATTTATTGATTGTGTGCCGTACATATTTGTCACCCTTGTGATAAAATGACATGAGAATATGAATAATTACCATATAATGTAAATAACAAATTCATAGACAGCTTCATGAAGCTCACAAGCAATTCAAAAGAATTTGGCATAACTTTTGAAAGATATTGAAAAGACCATGCTGAGTCTGAATGCCACTTTCTCTGATATATGGACATCTATTTTGTGGTATTATGTGTCAGTGTATGCTCTCACATGTCAATTGTAAGGAATATTTGTGACCCGTCACGCTAAAAGGGACCTTATCCGAACTCCAAAAATCCAAATTTTGACAAAGTTGTCAGACTCGGTACAGGTCAACCAGATCCCGAATGCGACAAATGAACATATAGTAAGATAGGGAAACAATTCCGGACTTAGAAATTTACATAAAAAAGAAAAGTGTCGGCCCTAGTCTGGCTGCGCGGACTGCGCAGACAGGCTAGGGTCGATATTTTTCACACACCCGATAAGGTCCCTTTTAGCGCGACGGGTCACATTTCATTCATAGGTATCCGACAAGATAATTGAAGAAGGTAGATCCGATGAACTTGAGAGAGAACTTGAAGCTCTCAAACTTCTCTTCGAGCGTGAAAAGGCTGCAGCTGAGGCTGAAATGGACGCTGAAGAGAACGAACACGTCCACAAACTGACAAAGTCGGTGAACGAGGATCACACGGCGGGACTTAAGGAGACCCAGAGACAGATATTGAAGGCGGTGAGAGACGGATGTCCGGCCTCCGAACAGGTGGCTCTTCAGAGACTGATGGATCAACATAGGAAAGACGTGGAAGGTGTTGAACAGGAGCTTAGTCTGGAGAGAGACAGACAGATGGGTGATCTGCAGGTATGGATTACAATCATAAACAAAACACAAAATTGTCAATATATGGATTTAAGATTTACATGATATCGCAGGTAGAAATTGAACATAATTGTTGAAAAGTAGGAAAAATGTTCACCAATCAGAAAATTATTGTAGTACAAAACTTTAAACCCTAATCAGTGCGGTATCGGCACAGACTGCTAAGGGTATATTCTTTTCACACTTCCCAGATAACCCCTTTTAGCTTGACAGGTCAAAATATTTCACTTGTACGCCTTGTTTTTCAGGCTAAACTAGATGCCAGAAAGGCCAGAAGACAGGCTGAGTTTGCCCGTAAGATGGAGGAGATCGAGGCTCAGCGCATTGTAGCCGAGCAGAAGAAGCAGATGCAGCAGGGAGGCGGCGGTAACGCCGGCGGTGACGGCATACCTGACTCCGGACTGCTCATCGCTCCGAAAGTAAACACTGGAGAGTCTGTAGAGGAATCAGCTGTCAGAAAAGTACAGGTGAGTAGCTTAACTCTTTCCCAAACGACAAAATTTTATTGTGATCCTTTTCAAAAACTGCCACAAATGACAAAATGGATGTTATTATACCCCCCACAACAAAGTTATGGGGGGGGTATACTGGAATCAGGTTGTCCGTCTGTCTGTCCGTCCGTCCGTGGACATAATCTTGTGTCCTCTTCCCATCCCACAGCTTTTGACCATTTTTTCTGAAATTTTATCAGGATGTTTCCTGTTATATGAAGTTGTGCACCTGCAATTTTCATCTTGATCCAGTCATTAGTTTCAGAGTCATGCCACTTTGAACTTTTTAAGGGGGGGGGGGGGGGGGGGGTAGTCAAAATTTACAATTTTGTTGCCGTGTTCTAACTCGAGAACCGTTTGACTTAGGATCATGAATCTTTACACAGTTGTTGCCCATGACCCAAGGAGGTGCCCTATTGTTTTGGGGTCACCAAGGTCAAAGGTCAAGGTCACAGTTGGATTTTGTTTAAAATCCGTTTCCATGCTCTAAGTCAAGAACCTTTTGACCAATAGCACTTCTTCAGTGACAAGGCCCTAGTGGGGGGTATTCGTCCGCTTTGCGACAGTTCTAGTTAAAGATAGGATTTGTGTAAAATGTGGCACAGAAAATATTGAGACAAAAGGAGAAAATGCGGATTATCAGCATTTTCTTCTTTTGCCTCAATGTTATCTCAAGCCTATTCTATTAGGGATGTCAAAACCAGGTCTTGTTTGGGAAAGGGTCAAATATTAATTGATATTAGCTTTAAGCCTTAATTGAAGAGTTTTTTTGACTGGACCAAATTGGAAGCTGACAAAATGGATGTAGAAATTTTGTACAATCTGGCTCAGAAAATACATATATTGAGTCAAGCGGAGAAAATTATTGTTATCAGTGTCTTTTTTGCTTCTACCCTTTTCTAAACTTTTATCTTTTATGGGCATTATAACCAGGTCTTGTTTCAAACAAGGTTAAAACTGTGTGTTTTATTATAGGCTAAACAAAAGGAAGAGTTATCCAAGAGCCAGAAATCAGAATATGACAAGGAGACCAAGAAGCTGACGGCGGACGCTGAGAAACAGGAACAGGACATGAAGAATTCACTGAAGGCCGAGCACGAGAAAATGGTGCACGAGATGAAATCCAGACATGCAGCAGAGCTCGCTGCTCAACCTGATCTTAATCAAGACCAGATCAATGCTGTAAGTTGATCCTTTCCCACACATTGGTTAATTTGTTTTGGAAAACATTAAGACAAAAGAAGAAATTGCTGCTAGCCAGCATTTTCTCCTTTTGTCTTAATATTTTCTTCATATGTACACAAGTATTTCCTTTATTAACAATGGTGCGTGAGATTAAATCGAGACATGCAGCAGAGCTTGCTGCTCAGCCTGATCTTAACCAGGATCAAATTAATGCTGTAAGTTGATCTTTTCCCACACATTGGTAAATTTGTTTTGGAAAACATTAAGGCAAAAGAAGAAATTGCTGCTAGCCAGCAATTTCTCCTTTTGTCTTAATATTTTCTTCATTTGTACACAAGTACTCCCTACTTCCTTTATTAACATGAGATGAAATCTAGACATGCTGCAAAGTTGGCTGCTCAACCAGATCTTAACCAGGATCAGATCAATGCTGTAAGTTGTGGAGGCTTGATTATCAAAACAAGCATTTGTTACTTGAAAGTGGATAAATTGAATATTGGCATAGACTTGGTTGATTGCATTGGAAATAAAGCTGGATATAGATATATGCATATTATGAGTATCTTTTTGTTTTCTTTACATCTATATGAAATATGACAAGTCAAGCATAAAAGTACAACTGTATGATAGCAAAATGCCTTTGTTGTCTGTCAAAATAATAGCATAAGTGATGGGAAACCTTGTTAACTAGATAGATCAGCAGGACGGCCAGTTTTATGGTCTGCTCAGAAAATTTAATATCTTTCAGCTTAACTCAATATTAGTTTCTTCAATATTAACTCTATCTTGCAGCTCATGGCCAAACACCAGGGTGAATTAGAAAGCCTGAATGACAAGTTAGCTCAGGAAGAACACAGACAGATGATCATGCTGCGCGACAAACTCGCCAAGCGTCGCATGAGGAAACTGGACGACCTTCAGCGTAAACATGACATCGAGAAAACACGAGAAATGCTAGACCAGAAGAAACAGTTGGATGAAGTTAAACTGAAGAAGGCTAAGGAAGCTGAGAGAGACGCCATCAGGAAGGGAATCAAGGATAATGGGGCAGATGAAAGTGAACAAGTCATCAAGGCTGTACTGGCTCAAAGACAGGCACAGGTAAGGAAGCTTTTGGATTTGATGAAATAAATGCTTAAAAACTCAATAAGCAATATGATGTTGATTGCTTAATTTATTCAGAAGAAAGTGAGACCTTTGATGCCCCACTTGATGAAGGCTTCAGAAAACATTGTGGAAAATGAAGAAATTGCTTGTGACCTTCATTTCCCATAATGTGTAAACAAGAAATGTAAAATTCCTTCTTTGTCTTCTGCAATGTCTTTGAATTTAGAATGGTCCAAAAAAATTGTCTGGTAAAGGGTAAAGTGACTTTATACCAAAAACATTTATATCAATCGGAGTAAAAGTTATCAAATTGACTTAAGGTCAGGGAGAATGGTCACATTTTCAAAATATTAGTTATGGCTATTCAACGTGATATTGAAAAAAGTATGTTGCATCAGGGGAATGTTAAGATTTTGAAATAGCCAAACATAAATAAAATGTCTTTACTTAACCCTTTCCCAAACAAGACCTGGTTTTGACGTCCCTAAGAAAATAGGTTTGGGAAAACATTGAAACAAAAGAAGAAACTGCTGATAAACAGCAGTTTCTCCTTTTGTCTCAATATTTTCTGTGCTAAATTTTACACAAATCCAGTCTTTTTCAACAATCATTTTGTCGTCTGCAGCAGCTTTCAAATTGGATCACCCTAAAATTTTGTCATTTGGGAAAGGGTTAATAACTATCTCTTTTAACAGGAGATGGCGGACCTAGACAAGCAGTTTGCTGCAGAGAAGCGTATGATGGTGAACGAAGCTGTGAATAATGTCAACGATAAATATGACAAACTTAGAGAGGACATGTTACGACGACATGACAGAGAGCTCGCTGATCTTCAGGTATATTTCTTTTCCTTCAATGTTTTGTAGACTATAATCTACAGATAAGGGGGATAATCAATGTTCCTTAATCTTCAATGATTTGTGTATTATACTGAGACTGTGAATAATATCAACGATAAATATGATAAACTTAGAGAAGACATGTTGAGGCTACAAGGCAGAGAGCTGGTTGGTCTGTAGGTATGGGAGAATAGTTTTAAAAGATCCTTTGCCTTCAATGATTGGTATGTCAATGATAAATATGACAAAGTTAGAGACAACATGTTGCTGATCTACAAAATACTTTTCATTTCTTGCCCTTTCAGTGCTTTTGAAAGCATCAAAACTCTCCATGTATTATGAATTAATAGATTCACTTTCATTGATTCAGATTAAAATTTCTAATGGATAGCGTGTCAAAATGCTCTGTTTCCTATTTATAGAAGCAAGGTTTGAGCCCAGAAGAGTTACATGAGCGTCGTTCAGAGTTGTTGAGTAAACAGCAAGACGAGTTGTCTGCCCTTGATCGTAAACATGCGGACGATAAAGCTACTGCAGAGAGGAACGCCCTGGCTGACTGGGAACTCAAGTTTGCTAAAGCTAAACTAGCATTGAAAGAGAGACATTATAAGGTAAGGACAAAAGAATCATAGTTTCCATAGGCTTGAAGTGTTGTATTATGTTATGGCCCAAGTTGTCTGTTTGTCTGTTCATCGGGTAGCAATTTTTCATGTGTGCAACTCCCACATTTTCCATCAGAATTTGATCAAACATGCCACAATGATTTTCCATGATCTTAATTTGTGCTTGCCACTTTCAAAATTCAGATAAGTTAAGGCATTCTTGAATGATCTTCCCTTGAATTGACAAAATGCCCAATTTCACTGATAATTCAGCCCCATTGGGGTAGATGATTTTGTTCCGCTTAACAAAGTTCTTGTTACATCTTTAGTAAATCACCAAAATGAAATGTGTTTCTTTCTATATCCTGTTCAAAACAATTGTGAGTGCTAAGATGTATTTACTCCTTTTTTGGTAATAGATCTACCATCTATTTGAAAAATTTTCGAACTAGATTTACAATATATAATCATTTCCATGTAGGAGTTTGCTGATGCCCTCCGTGAGTTTGTATCAGACAAGTCTGCAGCAGAAGATGCTGAACAGTCTGCCATGGAGCTCAAACTGATGCAAGACCAACTGGAAATAGAACGTAAAAAACAGGAGGATCTGCTCAAGAAGGAACAAGAAGGTATTTCCCAATAATCATCCATGGCTTCCATATCCTTTGTAAAGGAAATATTTTAGAATTTTCTGCATTTTCCGCAATGTTTCCAAATGACATTTTCTAATGTAAAACGTCAAAAAGCATTATGATGCAAATGTGGGTCAAGGATTAACAGAAAAGAAAGAAATGGTCAATTACCAGTGAAGTTTTTTGGTGATACCTCTTTATATAATAGCATATTGAGATTCTATCATTGTTGAAGGCTCTTCTAACTAAGGTATCAGAAAAAAAGTACAACATACTATTCTCAAATCATGCTTTATTATAAAACTTCCTCTCACAAACTATATTTCAAGAAAAGAGTTTATGATCAGAAATTTGTCTTTGCAGTGTATACAGAAATTTGAAAAAAAATTAACAGGATGGAGAATTGAACCTTGTTTATTATTTTAACAGCCTTCCAGAATGAGGAACAGAAGAGAATGGAAGATCAGATGGCTATCTATGCCAGACAACTTGAGGAGGAAACAAGGCAAGAAAAGGAGAAACACGAGAGAAACATGGAGTCTCTTGGCAAACGCAGAGATGAAATCATCAAAGTCAAGCAGAAGAAAATGATGGTAATGATTGGTTTCTAGATTAAACTTTGTCATGCTGAATTGAGATCTATCAAAATGTTTGCTGTTAGATTTATATATTTAAGGTAGAAGACCCATAATGAAAACCACCACTTTCTAGCCATATGAAATGCATCAAATTGACACAATTGTAAATTAATACACTTCACATAAGTTGAATCACTGTGCCGGATTTCAAGATTATGCTTCAAGAAGAAAATAATTTACAAATATCATTTTACTCTACATTCATATGCAAAGGAGGTAATTTTGAACTTTTTTGTCAAATATTTTCATAAGTATGCATTAATTCAAATATCTAAACCGTACAAAATGCTTATGTTTATATTTGGAATGGAAATGTAACACAGTTTAGGAATTACTGGCATTTTTTCAAATTTTGCCGCTGGCTGTTTGTTGCTTATTATGGGTCTTCTACCTTAAGTTCTTTTCTATCTGTAATTTAGCACTTTTCATTGCTTTTGAATCATAAGTGATAGGGTGTTTTTAGATGTATTCCTTGTGACAAGTGGTTTTGTTGGATACTGACATTAAGGCTGTTAATAAAGTGATAAATAGTACAGGTAGTCATTGTTTAAAAAAGGAAATAACTTTTATTGAAGCATTGATATTTAACAAACACATATGCCTTATTAAGCATTGGTACATTAAAAAGAAGGAATCCATTAAAGTATGTAAATGAGTAAAAAATATAAAAATCATTTGAGAGAGACATCAAAACAAAAACCCTTTTTCTTCAATAGGAGGAAGTAGAGAAACTGAAGAGCCAGGGAGCCAGCGAGGAAGACCAGCGTCGACTTCTCGAGCAACACGAGAAGGATCTACAGACCCTCGTCAACAAGATCGACGCTGAACGACTACGCATGAAGGGCAATCTCCAGGAACGTCTACAGAAGAAACGAGAAGAAAAACTGCGAGCCAAACAGAATGAGCTTGTTGATAACGCTAATGAAGCTAAACGAGAGTTGGATCATAAACAACAGAGTCAGATGCAGAGGATGAAAAATGATGAGGTTAGTAATTTAGGATTTATTTCAAATCCATACCCTATCTTGTGGGTACTCATTTGAATTGTCTCGGTGAGACAATTTAAATGAGTATCCACAACATAGGGTTTGCTGAACAATAAATGAAATAACGCTTATGAAGCTAAAGGAGAGCTAGATCACAAACAACAGAGTCAGATGCAGAAGATGAGGAATGATGAGGTCAGTATGTTTGGGTTTTACATTAACTTTTTTGAGCAACCAGACAGTCGGTCTTGTTGCTGCCAGATACTGCTAGCTCTGACCAAATATGCACTGGTTCTGACCAAACATTTGTATCAGAAAGATTATTGTGGAAAAGATGCAAACAACAATAATCCTTTCTTAAGCTAAAAGGCTTGTCTTTAATCACAAATGAATGAAAAAAAATCAAAGGACTCATGTTCTTGTTGTGAAAGCTTTGGAAATCAAGTAAGTTTAATTTTTATAAAGCAATTTCTATGTCTTGATAAGCTTGATGTCAATTTTTATGACCGATTATAATTACACAACAAATTATGATAGTCAGTTGCATTAATTGCTGATTTATTTACATTTTTCCTCTCAAGGCTCTGACAATCCAAGAAGCACTCAACATCGACGTCCTGACATCAAGAGTGGAGGCTCGACCCAGGACACCAGCGGAGTCCACAGCCCCACCTACCGTGGAGCGTGAACCTACAGCCCAGTCCCTACCTCCCTCGTACAACATGGCCGCCCCTCTAGACGAGACGGAACTGATGAACCTCCTAACTAACTCTCCCATGTATCAGAAAATGGAGAACATCAAGAAGATGATCGAGAAGGGAGCTCATAATAAACAACCTGATGGCAAGGTTGATGGTATGTGGTCAATTACTGGTGAAGTTTTACCTGTTACTACAGGGACATTTTTGATGCGTCACTTGATAAACAATTTGGAAAACATCGTGGAAAATGAAGAGATTGCTTGTGACAAGCAATTTTTCATTTCCCACAATGTTTTCTACTCAGAAAAACCAAAAAATGTAAAAATTCTGTCACTTTAAAGTGTAGTCTGCTACAACTTTGAATTTAGACCAGTTTGAAAATAACCGTCTTGTAATCATGGGTTAAACCTTTGCCAAATGACAATGTTTTGTAAGCTGTTACATTTTGAAAGCTGTTGCATACAGCAGGAATGGGTATTAATTGAGATAAGATGTAGAACATTAAGAAGATGATAGAGAAGGGAGCTCATAATAAACAATCAGATGGCAAGGTTGAAAGTAAGCGGTCAATTACTGGTGAAATCAAATTGATAAAACCATTCCTAATTGACAAAGTTTTAGACTGTTCCAATTTAGGATTCATGTTGATTGAGAAAAGATTTTTGTACAATTTATTATTTAGCTCAGAAAGTGTAGAGCCAATAAGAGAAAGTGCTGCATCGAAAGACAAGAGCAATCAGAGATATGTGACCCGTCACGCTAAAAGGGACCTTATCCAAACTCCAAAAATCCAACTGTTTACAAACTTGTCAGACCCAGCACAGGTCACCCATATCCCGTATGCAAAAAATGAACATATAGTAAGAAAGGGAAAACATTCTGGATTTAGAAAATTACATAAAAGTAACAAGAGGACCCTGAGGGCCCTAAATCGCTCACCTGAGTAATGTTTTAATAATGCCAAATAACTTTGCATATGTTACGCATTGTGGTCCCAGAGAAGAATTTGGCCATGTAATTTAGGAGGAGATGTCGTTTACAAAAATTGATGAGTTTTATGACATTTCCCATTTTCTGATGCCACAGCAACCAGAGTTTTTCATGGATTTCAATTCTTTTAAAAAATTTCATAAGGGGCCACCCAAGGAACATTTCTGCCAAATTTGGTTGATTTTAACCCAGAAGTTAAGGAGATGTCGTTTAAAGAAGTTGTTAAGTTTTTGTGAAATTTTCCATTTTCCGATGCCATGGCAACCAGAGTTTTTCATTGATTTCAATTCTTTTAGCAATTCTTATAAGGGACTACCCAAGGAACATTTCTGCCAAGTTTGGTTGATTTTAACCCAGAGGTTAAGGAGGAGATGTTGTTTAAAGAAGTTAAGTTTTTGTGAAATTTACCATTTTCCGATGCCACTGCAACCAGAGTTTTTCATGGATTTCAATTCTTTTAGCAATATTTATAAGGGACCACCCAAGGAACATTTCTGCCAAGTTTGGTTCATTTTAACCCAGAAGTTAAGGAGGAGATGTCGGTTAAAAGAAATAGTTGAATTTTTGTGAAATTCCCCATTTTCCGGTGCCACGGCAACCAGAGTTTTTCATGGATTTTAATTCTTTTAGCAATTTTAATAAGGGACTACCCAAGGAACATTTCTGCCAAGTTTGGTTGATTTTGACCCAGAAGTTAAGGAAGAGATGTCGTTTAAAGAAATTGTTGAGCTTTTGTGAAATTTCCCATTTTCCCATGCCATGACAACCAGAGTTTTTCATGGATTTCAATTCTTTTAGCAATTTTAATAAGGGACCACCAAAGGAACATTTCTGCCAAGTTTGGTTGATTTTGACCCAGAAGTTCAGGAGGAGATGTCATTTAAAGAAATTTTTGAGCTTGTGTGAAATTTCCCATTTTCCGATGCCACGGCAACCAGAGTTTTTCATGGATTTCAATTCTTTTAGCAATTTTTATAAAGGACCACCCAAGGAACATTTCTGTCAAGTTTGGTTGATTTTGACCTAGTAGTTTAGGAGGAGATGTCGTTTAAAGAAATTTTTGAGCTTTTGTGAAATTTCCCATTTTCAGATGCCACGGCAACCAGAGTTTTTCATGGATTTCAATTCTTTTAGCAATTTTTATAAAGGACCACCCAAGGAACATTTCTGCCAAGTTTGGTTGATTTTGACCCAGTAGTTTAGGAGGAGATGTCGTTTAAAGAAATTTTTGAGCTTTTGTGAAATTTCCCATTTTCCGATGCCACGGCAACCAGAGTTTTTCATGGATTTCAATTATTTTAGCAATTTTTATATAAGACCACCCAAGGAACATTTCTGCCAAGTTTGGTTGAATTTGACCCAGTAGTTTAGGAGGAGATGTTGTTTAAAGAAATTTTTGAGCTTTTGTGAAATTTCCCATTTTCAGATGCCACGGCAACCAGAGTTTTTCATGGATTTCAATTCTTTTAGCAATTCTTATAAAGGACCACCCAAGGAACATTTCTGCCAAGTTTGGTTGATTTTGACCCAGTAGTTTAGGAGGAGATGTCGTTTAAAGAAATTGTTGACGCCGTGACGGACAGACGGACAGACGGACGCCAGACATTGATAGATCACAATACCTCACCTTAGCACTTCGTGCTCAGGTGAGCTAAAAAGTGTCGGCCCTAGTCTGGCTGCGCGGACTGCGCAGACTGACTAGGGTCGATATTTTTCACACTTCCTTTAAGGTCCTTTTTAGCGTGACGGGTCACATATGTTATGCTGAAAAGGGGCTTGTCTCAAAAAAAGAAACCAAAACATACCCCTTTTTAGCGAGCCGGGACTTTATGTCCGGGGAGCTAATGTCACAGCCCTAGTGTCGGCGTCGGCGTCGCGTCTTCAAAAACTTTAACCTGGTCTATATCTCAGGCACTATTACAGATACAGCCTTGATACTTCACACATAGATACCTCCTGCCAAGACCTTTCATTTGGGACCATGACCTTTGACCTAGTGACCTTGACCTTGGAGTTTGACCTACTTTTAAAAAACTTTAACCTGGCCTATATCTCATGTACTATTACAGGTAGAGCCTTGATATTTCACATATGGATACCTCATGTCATGAGCTTGACCTTGAGACCATGACTTTTAACCTAGTGACCTTGACCTTTGACCTTGAACTCCTATTTTTGTGACAAGCTCTTGTATAGGCGAGCTACGTTGTCCGCGGACAACTCTTGTTCAGTGACAAGACTTCAAATTGGAAAAATAAAATAAAAAGGGTAAAATATGCTTCATAACAGTATCCTAAGGAATTTATACATGAATTTTCATCCATTTTGGCCCAATGGTTGTAAGGATTTGTATTATCAGTCTGTACTATGCTAATAATTGCTCTGGTATGTGAATATGACCTTTCATGATATTCTTCACAGGAGATGGCTACACAGATCCCAAAGACTTACAATGGTCCAACGACTCCAAACTTGAGGCTGTAGATCTGAACAAGCTGGATGCTAGACGATTTGTTGTGTACAAGTTTGGTTGTTTCGTGTCCGAGCTGGTAGCTGCGCACTGTCAGCATGCTCCAGTCATCGTATTGTTGGCCAACAAGATACCACCGAATGAGAGACTGCGTCGTAACCCATACAGAAACTCGTTCTACTATGACGGGAATAACAAGATTCTGTATATACGATCTGCTAGACTGGATTGTGTAGGAGAGTTTGTGGTCGTGCTCGTACACACACTTGCTCATATCAAATCTGGTAAATATGTTATGCAATTATGTAATCTTTTCCAAAATGACAAAATTTTGGGGGCGGTCCATTTTGAAAGATCCTGCAGACTACAAAATGCATGTTATTGAAGATAGCATTTATGTACAATTTAGCTAAGAAAATATTGAGGCAAAAGAAGAAAATGCTGATTATTCGTAGAATACGGGGCTATTCTAGTCACCCTGGTGTCGGTGTAATGCTTTGGTAAAGTTCTCACATGCAAGATTGTCAAATCTCTGTTTCTACTAATGCTATTGCTCTGAAACTTTACATATGCCTCTGTGACCATAATATACTAGAACAAAAAAGATACGCAACCCCAATTTTTCGTAATATTTTCGACAAAATATGTTTTTAATGGATATTGAGTACATTTTTAATATACCTGCATCCATACGCATAGATATTGTGTCATTTTTTCAGATGTCGTAAATTCATCACGTGATTCATAGTAAATTGTTAAAAACTGATTTTCCCCCTGTCGTGGTTTCTAAATGACTACTATCATAACAAATTTTCTTCAACCACAAGCTAAAACATAGACCAAGAAGATGCCAAAGCGTTCATAGACATCTCACTACCCTACGCATAGCACGGCTGTGCCAAAATCAGCGCCAGTCTGCAGTACGGATTTCGTTTGTCTGAAAAAGTCAAAATGTTGTTGCAAAGCATTGATGGGGCAACAAATCGACACATTTTCGAATGTTTACGCTGTTGGCTCTCAATGGGACCACAACTGAACGAGCACGGAGCGGACGTGCAAGAGATATGACGTCTGCGCGGTGTATAATCACGTGACTTAGAATTTCCGGTAATCTTCGATAACTTTGTCAATACTTGACCAATTTGAATTCGGTTTGAAGCAGAGAAGGCGGGAAAATGTCAGGAATAACCTGGAAGCGTGGATTTTTGAAAAATCAACTGATGAAAAAGTTATTGAAGATAAACACAAAATTTGGTTTATCTTCAATAACTTTTTTATAAGTTTAACGGTTTTCACGCTCATCTAATGCGTGACGGCTGTCCACCTTCTCTGCTTCAAACCGAATTCAAATCGGTCAATTTTTAACAAAGTTATTAAAGATTTTCTGAAATTGTTGCATCACGTGATTATCCACCGTGGTCTAAGCAGAACCGTATCATCAGGTTAACGCCAGCTACGGGATAGGTTTAAGAATGCAATGGAGACCGCTAATAAGTCGCATGGACTTCACAACATTCGAAAATCGGTCCAAACTGAACGAAAGAGAATGTGTTTTTCGACCTTCATACACTTTTTTTTGTCAAACTGTGTTGACACCCGGTGTAAATTGGGTGTTTTCTTATTAATGGAATTTACTACAAACAAGATTTTGTGGAATTTATAAGGTGAAATGTTAATGCTTTAGATGTATTACATTTTGTTCAAATCTGATTTGTTGTCTTTGCGTAAGAAGGAATTGAAAAGGAAGTTGCGTTTCTTTTTTTGCCTAGTATATCAGCCTCTAGTCACAAAGGGCCATTATTCTAACATGTAATTTAGTTGAATTTTTACCCTTTTGGACATAGACATTCTTAGTTAAGTTTTTACAATCATGCAACTTCTATATATCTGTGATAACTTTATTTTCTGTAACAGCAATAGCTTTCAAACTTTGCACATGCTTCTGTGACCATAATATCAGCCTCTAGGCAAAGATTCGTTACTCTGACATTCAATTTGATGGAATTTTTATCCTTTTTGGTTCTAATTTTTTTCACTACCCAGCACTTGATAGTCAGGCTTGGCTGTCCAGAGACAGCTCTTGTTTAAAACAACTGTATCAAAATTATTTCCAATTCCTTGCTGAGTTAATTCAATAGTTGATATTGGCTAGCTGAATTTCAATTGATCAAAGAAAATCTCCTTAGAAACATAAATCTATTTAGCTTGCGAAAAAAAAAGTTGACATTGCAGTTGCTCTTTGCAGTAACTCTATTTCCTTGAGCTTTTCCTTGGCGGATAAATCTGTGTACAAACATTTAAATTGTGGTTGAAAAGGTGCATTCTATCAAGATTCAACCACATAGATCTAATTCACTTTTGATAGTCTATACATAGTAAATTGTCTTCATCACAGGTGATCTGCGAGATGACCACAACCCAGACTTCCTACGAGAATACCACCGAGCGTTGGCAGTCGTATGTGACGATCTGTTCTTCGCGAGGTTCAGAAAGTCAACAGCTGGATCCATCAAGAACGAGCCGAGCCCTGCAGGCGGGGTACAGCTTCTACAGGACATGTTCGGTAAATGTCACACGGAGGACGAGAAGGTCAAAATGGTGGACGATTTACTTGACGTGAAACTTCTGCCTTCAACGACCAACGAGGGTGTTCACTTTAATGCAGAAAGGCTGAAAGAAAGGTATGTAGCTGCATATTGCTTATTATTTGATACCATGTTTACATTTGCTTTAATCGAGATCAAATTCTGTTAATTTTTCCTGACATGCTGATCCTGGGTTATACAAGCTACTTCAGGGCATAGCTAAGACCAGCCTTTATACATGTGCTGTCTGGCCTTATTCTAACGTACCTTTTTGGATTAAACTCATTGTGACAAGTTTGAAAAGATGACTTTTGAAGAACTAAGATTATTTGTTTAACTTCAACATCTTTGTATTAATCAGTATGAAACATTTTAACCCTTTCCCAAACAAGACCTGGTTTTGACGTCCCCAATAGAAAGCTTTGAGAAAACATTGAGACAACAGGAGAAATTGCTGAAATCAGCAATTTCTCCTTTAGCCTCAAAATTTTTCTCTACCCTATTACACACAAATCTAATGTTTATCCATTTTATCTGTTTATCCATTTTATTGTCTGAAGCTCTTTTGAATTTGAATCACCCTAACATTTTGTCGTTCGGGAAAGGGTTAAAAGATGAAATAGATTTAGAATCAAAGTAGATCTATGAGTATTCATGGGTATTTGAATGATATGATTGCGTTTCTTATACTTGTACATTAATATTCTTTTCTTGTGGGGGAGTTAAAAGGCTTCATTGTGCATTAAAGGGTTAATATTCTATTCTAGACTGGACAAGTATTCTCGCTTCTCGATGACCAACAAGCTCCACACGATGTTGGGAAGTATGGAAGATAAAATACAGCAGTCGAAAGCCCAGGGTACAACACATAGGGTGGACAACAGTCTGCTCTCACTTAGTCAAAAATACACACCAAACAGTAAGTACAAGTTCTTAAAAATATAGTCCCTTTCCCAAACAAGATTTGGTTTTGATGTCCCTGTTGCTATGTAAAACATTTAGGCAAAAGAAGAAAATGCTAATGATCATATTTTTTCCTTTTGCCTCAATAGTTTCTATGCTATGTCATACAGAAATCCTATGTATATCAACATCTTTGTTGTTGTCTGCAGCAGCTTTGGATTTGGAACCACCATAAAATTTTGTTGTTTGTAAAGAGGTTAATGTTAAAAAAATGCCTAAATTCCTTTCCCAGAGGGTAAAACTCTTGATTGGTCAAAATTAAAAGTTCCTGAAAACAACAAAATTTAACCTTGACAAAAAATATGTACCATGATATTGAAGCATGGAAAACAGAAGAAAAAGAAGAAAATGCATTTTATTAGGTCTCCACAAAACGAATGTTTTAGTATACCCTTGCAAAATGACCAAAACTTTAGCTGATAGTATAGACTAAATTCAGCCTGCATAGATTGGCAGTCTGATCTTAGCCTACACTGCCTGTTTTTTCTTAAGTTGGGGATTTGTTTGAAACACAATTGACTGTCAGCAGGACAAGGGTTAATAGACTTTCTCGTACATTAACTGATATAAATTGTATTACTATTTTCAGCTCCATGTCTGCTGAACAGAAAGTTACCGTTACGTTTTGTGACGTCCAACATGACCGGGCACGCTCTGTGGCAGACATTTGTTAACCAGACAGAGGACGGGGACCAGGATAGAGGATCCATGCCAGAACAGGTGGGTCTCATATTTCAGTTGCCTATCTAATAAATTATGTATAATAACTGTTAATAAGTATAATTATGTGAATCAATTGTCATGCCATTACATGTGTATTGATGGGTTTTTCCCGAATTGCTGTTTTATCCTTGAAATCTTTATTCTTTAGAAGTAGATGGAACAATTTGTTAAATAGCATTTTTAGGAATTCATGTCAAAAATTCAATTCTCCAAACACCTTTTTGAAATGTTTAATATTTTTCTCAAAGTCTCATTGATATTTTTTAGAAATTCTGTATCAATGACAATATGTCTATTCTTACTTCAGATGTCCCCAGAAGACAAGCATGACAATCTGTGTTACGACTTCGCCCAGGTCAACAAGTCCATCATCGATGTACGAGAGAAAACCAAACGTCTGACTGAGGAGATGAGCACCAAAACAAACATCGCGGAGAAGAGCAAGGCTCAAACATCGCGCACAGAAATCATGGCACCGATGAACACTGAGATCACTAATCTGAAGGCGGAACTCACACGGCTTGAAATGGAGAAACAGCAGATTGTGGACAAAATTAATGAACTTGGAGTGTAAAATAACATAAACAGCAGTTATTTTATTTACTAGAGGACATTTCTGTGAATACCAATAAAGCAAAACTTACTGTTTAAATAAAACAAAATCAATTATCAAAGAATCTTTGAATATGTATCATGCAATTTGTTCTTTGCAATGCATACATGTACTTAATACTAACTTTACTTTTTAATGGTTTTAGACTATTGTTTTGATGAAAGATGTATTCCAAACATAATGCTGTGACACTCAACCTAAATGGCAATGACTTGTAAATAGTTTGTTATTATTTTGTGTAAATAATATTTTTTGATAATTGTTTAAACTATGCAAACATTTTCATACTGATATTTCACTCCTGTTTTCAAATGTTTTTTCTATTGTCCATGTCTGATTAACATATCATCCGTCCTTACTGAATTCATGCTTTATTGTATAGATGAGTCTCGACAATGAGATGATAATAGCAAACTTAGAATATCATCAACTAACAAAACTATCCAATTTCTACAAAAAAAAGCTTTATCAACTCCCCCATATTATTAAAGGAGTTATGATAAAAAAAAATTACTATGTTTCGAATTTTGGTATTTACCTGAATTGTATCCAAGTTTGAATTTTAAAGTTTTAAGCTTTTCATAGCATCCAAGCTCAAATTGTCTAAGAATGAAACAATTGTAAAGAAATTCATAAAAATTTTATTTACAATGTACTAAACATATCATTTAGATCTCCAGCATTCACATTCCGTCCAGTTTCTTCTATTGTAGTTATTAGAGTTGTTATTGAATGTTTGTAACAATGATTATGAATTCATGTCAGCCCATTACCACACAATGACTCTATTTGACTCCCCTCTTGAAAATGATAACCACGAAAAACATTGTTGAAAATGAAGAAATTGCTTGGACAAGCAATTTCTTCATTTCCCACAATGTTTTCCATCCAAAAACACCTAAAAATTAAGAATTCCATTCACTTGAAATTTGGGACTGCCCTAAAATTTTATCGTTTGGTAAAGGGTCAATACAAAATGCAGGCTGTGATATTTATGTACTTGTTATTTGTCTGTTCCACAAAATATATTTATTGTTTCTAAATGTATTTATATTTTCTATACTGAGCAACTTGAAAATTTCTTTGAATGCCTTGTTACTTTTGAGCATGCTATCTGAAATTCTTGTAAATATCTGTAGAAAATATTGGCATATTCATAGCAGAACTATACAATATCAATTTTGAAACCTCCTCTTTTGACATACAATGTATCTGATGATAAACATGTTTAGTGAAGTCATAAATAATAATTTCAATTTAGGCTTATGAGAATCAATGTAGATTCATCAACTTTTCTTTAAAACTGCAATATTTGATAAATCTAAATAAATTTGCAATAGTAATCTTATAAATTTTCTACCCTGCAATATGTCAAGTTGTTCCGTGAAATATGTTATAAAAGCATCTATTTTTATATGAGATTTCTATTTTTACAATGATATATGTGTTATATACTGCAATGTCCATCCTATTTGTATATACCAATATTTGTCTTGCACCCCTGCTCATACAGGCAATATGCATAATACATGCGGAACCATTCATATCTAAGATAATTACATATTGAGAGAAAACTTTCTTGAAATTTTGGAAATTAAAGTAGCAAATATGCATTTAAATTGCAATATTTCCATCTAATTGAGATTTTTTCGGAAATGTTTGAAAGTTGTCCACTTTGAAATCCTTTACAACATGAACATAGATTCATTAAAAAGTCTGTCAAAATAGCACAGAAATATTAAAGGAAAAGGGGAAAATGCTGACCATCAACATTCTCTTCTCTCTGTTTTGAGACTGTCTTTGAATATCAAAACCACAGCTTGTTTGAGAAAACGCTTTAGGTAAAGTGTTTATAAGCATGATATGTTTGTAACAAGCACTCCCGATCTTTATAAAAATCCAAAAATCCAGACATTGCATTTATGTTATTTTGTTTCATGAAATGACATTTTGTTTGATATTTATTCAAAAAGCCTTCCAGCAATAATTATTGTCTCTTGTACATGTAATATAAAATGTGTTTCCTTTATTTTTGTTCTCTATTTTCTTTGCTGTTACACATTAAAATCATCAAGAACTTTACGCCAGTTTTGTTTTTAAAATTTGGTACCTTTGTCCTCTATTTGATAGGGTACGATTATATCCAGTTAATCCTGATGTAAATTCGGACAAACAAGGAGTTTTTTATAGGTGTTGTAATAAAATCTCGTAACTACAGCTAAAATCAAGCCGTAGCTACGAGATTTTATAACAACACCAACGGTTTATCAAAACATAACTGTAAACCTAGTCTATATTTAGCACAAAATCATTTGCCATTGTGTCTCTTATCAAGATTCTACCTCAGCCACAGCCAAAGCACAGTTGGTAGCGCATCAGACATTCACTGGTGAGGTCCCAGGTTCGATCCTCGGCTGTTTTGAATACCCTATCTTACAATATTCTCACCTAACCTATGTGGGTGGGCAGCTGGATGCTCAGTAAGGTTGTTGTGGAAGTATTGAAATGAGAAACAACAGGAATCCATGGTTAGGTGGTCCAGTCAACGTGATATGGCCATATTAAATCCCAATCAATCAAGATTCCACCAAATTGAAGATCAAAAGTTTTGAAAAACATTGAGACAAAAGGGAAGTAATGTTGATAGCAGATAGGTTGTCTTTAATCCATTACCACTCAATGACTCTTTTTGACTCCTTACAAGTAAATGGCGATGGAAAACATTGTGAGAAATGAAGAAATTGATTGTGACAAGCAATTTCTTCATTTCCCACAATATTTGCCATACAAAAGGACCCAAAAATGTACTATTTCATTCACTTGAAATTGTCGACTGCATCACCCTTGAATTTGGAACAGTCAAAAAATTTGTCGTTTGGTAATGGGTTAAGATCAACCTTACTGTGATCATGCTTAACCCTTTCCCATTTGGCAAAGTTTTATGGTGGTCCAATTTGAAAGTTACAGCAGACAACAAAAAAAATGATGATAATAAAGATATGGTTTGCCTACAATATAACCAAGAAAATATTGAGGTATAAGGAGAAAATGCTGATTAAAAGCATTGTCTTCTTTAGCCTCAATGGTTTTCCAAGTCTTGTCTACTAGGGATGTCAAAACCAGGTCTTGTTTGGGACAGGGTTAAGAAAGTATAGACCGAGATTTAGTGTAGTCAGATTTCATTGCTTAACCCATTCCCCAAAACACTCCTTTTGACACCCACAAGTAAGACTTTGGAAATCATTGTGGGAATGAAGAAATTGCTTGTAACAAGCAATTTATTCATTTTCCACAATGTTTTCTACTGCAAAAGAACAAAAAATTGAATTTCATTCACTAGAATTGAAATTGCCGTCTGCATAATGTTTGAAAATTGGATCAGTCTAAAATGTTGCTGTTTGGTAATGGGTTAAGACTAGGTTCAGCATGACAGCACAAGCCCTCCGGAAATATTTCCTGACTGGTGCAATTTGAGAGCTGCTTTAATAAGATGATAACATATGTGCTCATAAAGATGGGACTGGTTACAATATAGCACAGCAAATATTGAGCCAAAGCTGTTAATTCTGATTTTTCAACATTTTTTTCCTTTTCCCTCAAAGTTTTCTCAAACATTTTCAATTTTGGGTGTCAATAATCTCCATATAAACATAGAAAGAGTACAAACATATTCGGCAATGCAATCAAACAGTCTGGCATTTGAAAAATCAAGAAAAAGCAAATTTTTGTAATAAGTTTTAATCACAAAAGTGAAACATTCATCATTATATAAACTACAATGATTCAATGACATCTCGAACAATGCCTGTTGGTGAAGTCAGGAGAATATGCTTGCATAGACATTAATTTTTTTCATTACTCAGTATAGGTTCAGATAGATGACCTGACAGAGCATCTCTACATGTAGAGATGCTATGTCAGGACATTTATCGAGACCAATACACAGCAAATTTGGGTTTTTTCTGAGTAGACAAAAGCATCAAAAGCAACTTATTTTATAACAATGAAATGGCTGTCCAATCAAACTTATATCTGCTCACAGCAGTTATGCATTAACCTTTTCCCAAATGGAAATTTTTTAGGATGGTCTAATTCACAAGCTGCTGCACACATTAAAATGGATATTGATCAAGATTGGACCTGTGTACTTATATAGCATGGAAAACAATGAGGCAAAAGGAGAAAATGCTGGTTATCAGAATTTTCTTCTTTTATCTCTATCTCAATGTTTCCCCAAACCTTTTCTATCAGGGACTTCAAAACCAGGGGCCTGTATTATCAACGATCTTATGACCACAATTTTGTACAAACTGTGTTTGAAGACATCTGATTGCACGAGAAATCAGATTGGGCCAATCAGGTTTGTTGTTAGAAGTAATTACGCAAAAGATAATCGTAATGTCTGTTGATAATACAGGTTCCAGGTCTTATATGGGAAAGGGCATCAAACCAGCTCTTGTTAGGGAGAAGGTTAAATAGTTTTGCACTCATCCCTCAATTTGTCATTATAATTAAAAATTTGCCACAGATGAATACAACACAGCTTTTATCAAGTTTTATTGACCAGTTTGTTTTGTGGGTCACAACTTGGCACACTTTAACCCATTACCAAACAACACAATTGTAGACATGATTAATGTTGCAGACGACAATTTCAAGTAAATGGAATGTCACATTTTTTTGTCTTTCTAGGTAGAAAAAAATGTGGGAAATGGAGAAATTGCTTGTAACAAGCAATATCTTAATTGTCAACAATGTTTTCAAAGCCTTTATCTTATCGGACGTCAACAGCGTCATTATGTGGAAATGGGTTGTAAACAGTTTTGCACTCATCCCTTAATTTGTCATAATTAAAAATTTGCCACATGTGATTAGAACACAACTTTTGAATAGTTTTGCGAGTCACAACTTGGCACACTTAAACCTATTACAAGACATCACAATTATAGGCACACAGATGTTCGAAGACAACAATTTCAAGTGAATGGAATGCCACATTTAAGATTTTTTTGTCTTTTTGGTTAGAAAAAAATTGTGGAATGAAGAAATTGCTTGTCACAAGCAATTTCTTCATTTTCCACAATGTTTTCCAAAGTCTTTAAAATCTTGTTGGGCATCAATCGGTGAATACAACACAAGTTTTATCAAGTTTATTGTCAACCAGAACTTGGCACACCAGCATCAAAAGGCGTCATTATGTGGCAAAGGTTTAGATAGTTTTACACTCATCCTTTTATTTGTCACAATTGAAAAACTGCCACAGGTGATAACAACACAAGTTTTATCAAGTTTTATTGCCTAGTTTGTTCTGTGAGTCACAACATTGCACATTTAAAAATACAACTGTGGTCAGTGTTGTTTCATGAGTACATTAAGGTCTTCAGTGATCCTAGACACCATCTGGTCCATTGTATCTTCTTGCTTGAAATACACTGAAATACAATAGAAAACAACATGAGGCGCTAGTTGTTGATGTAGATATGTGTACACTGAATACAGCCCAGAATATATTCAGGCAGATGATCAGCATTTTCTTGTTTTGCCTCAATGTTTTCCAAAGCTTTTTCTATAATGGACGTAAAAACCAGGTTTTTCAGTGATCTTAGACACCATCTGGTTCATGCTCTCTCCATTTAAAATTTAAAATAAAGTTGAAAGTTTATGTTAACAAGGGCCGTCAGAGACAGACAATGCTCCCCGAATAAGGCATTGTCACAATAAATGTATGCCATGGAGAGCACTTTATTGTCAAGGGCATCTGATTTGCTACTCAAATATGAAATTTCATCAAATTCTGACCATTAGACTAGGAGAAATTAGAGAAAAACTGTATTCTACCTTAAGTCCCCTTTTCCCATGACGAGGCCTTAAATCCAAAAACCGGGAAAAGTACATCAGCATTTTGTCATAGGGAGTTCACATGGTAAGTTTCATTTGATTTGGCCCAAGGGTTATGGAGAAATCACTTCGGACGGATGGACGGACGGACGGATGGAATGACGGACGGACAGGACGGACGGACGGACAGACAAAGCGGCGACTATATGCTCTCCCTTCGGGGAGCATAAAAATTAAAATACCTTGAAACAAAATACAAAACAACATGAGCTGCACATTTTTGACATATCAATTTTCATGTTACAGAATTTGTTTTTGAAGCTTGGCCAAGATATCTGACCTTAGCCTTCCTTTAAAACCTTGTCTCAAGGAAAAAACGCTTAACCCATTCCCAAACAAGACCTGCATTTGACACCCCTTACAAACAAGCTTGAGAAAACATTGAGGCAAAAGAAGAAAATGCTAATGATCAGTATTTTCTCCTTTTGCCTCAATACTTTCTGTGCGATTATGCTAACAAAGTCCATACTTTCTTATACACTTTTTGTTGTCCGCAACAACTTTCAAATTGGAACAGTCTAAAATGTTCTCGTTTGGGAATGGGTTAAAATATGAAAGGATTTCCTATGGTACATTGTATCCAGATAATTATCAACATCAGTTTGGTTGTCTACAGCAAGTTTCAAATTGGATCACACTGAAAATTCAGCAGTTTGAGAAAGAGTTCATAATCACCTATATCCTGTTGATCCGCTTTATCCTTCATATGTTCTATATGTTTAGGCCAGGCATACAGTTCAAAATATCATTTATTTTATTTATTTTATCATTTGAGAGAGGGTTGATAATCACCTATATCATGTTGATCCGCTATATCCTTCATATGTTCTATATGTTTAGGCCAGGCGTACTGTTCAAAATATCCTGGTACGTCTGGTGGGTCATACATCCTTGTTCTGAAAACAAATGAGACAGAGTCACAGATAAGAGCATTTTCTTTTTAAACGCCAAAAATATCAATATTTGCTAATAAAACCCTATGTTATGGGTACCTATTGGAAATTGTTTAATCAAGATGTTTCTGATGAGTTAACACAACATAGTTTTTGGAATTGGAATAACAAAGTTACACTGCTTTTACCCCCTCTTATCTGTTTGCTCTGACAAGATGTGTTAACCTTGTAAAGCAACACGTTCCCTATACCAGCATTCTATTTTCAAAAGCATTACTTTCATGGTGTATAATCACGTAACTCAGAATTTCCAATAATCTTCAATATCTTTTTTTATACTTGACCAATTTGAATTCGGTTTGAAGCGGAGAAAGCGGAAAAATGCCAGGGATAAGCTGGAAGTGTTGATTTAAAAAAAAAACTGATAAAAAAGTTATTGAAGATAAACCAAAATTTTGGTTTATCTTCAAGAACTTTTTTTATCAGTTGATTTTTCAAAAATCAACCATGTCCATCTAGTACGTGATGTCTGTCACCATTCTCTGCTTCAAACCGAATTCAAATCAGTCCAGCATTTACAAAATTATTGAAGATTTTCTGAAAATATTGTAACACGTGATTATCCACTGTGACTTTGATGACATATTTTGACCTTTACGTGGTGGTCTCAATTCTTTTTCAAACAGCAACATTTTAGAGAAGTTTGGTTTGAAAACTGCTACAGACAACAAAACAGACATCAATAAGAATGGGGTTTGTGTCTTCTATATCATAAGATGTTGAGCATTTTTTCTTTGTCTCAATTTTGCCCCAAGCTTTTTCTGTAATAGTAAGGGACAATAAAACCAGGTCTTGTCTGGTGAAGAACTAAAACTATTGCAGAGTGGACAAATACCCACAACTAGCACCTTATCACTGAACATGAGCTGTCCGAAGACAGCGCGCTCGACTTTCTAAGTTGCTTAGTATAAAGGGGGCATAACTCCAAATATAATGGAGCCAGGGTTATGGGCCCTGGTAGTTAGGTAGAGGGTGTGATAGTGAATAAGTATTCCAAGTTTGGGTTGAATCCCTTTGATAGTATGGAAGTTATTGATGTTTGAAAAAACTTCAACCTTTGTTGCAACGCCAACGCTGACGCCAACGCCCACGCCCGGGTGACAGTATAAGCTCTCATTTTCTTCGAAACGTCGAGTTAAAAAGTGCTATAGGTCAAAAGGTTCTTTAGTTGGAGCACAGTTGTGACCTTGACCCTTGACATTTGACCTTTGTGACCCAAAAACAATAGGGCACCTCCTTGGTTCATGGACAACAACTGTGTAAATATTCATGATCCTAGGTCAACCATTTCTTGATTTAGAACATGGAAACGGATTTTAAACAAAGTTTGATTGTGACCTTGACCTATGACCTTCATGACCAAAAAACAATTGGGCACCTCCTTGGGTCATGGGCAACAACTGTGTAAGTTTCATGATCCTAGGTCAACCGGTTCTTGACTCAGAACATAAAAACATATTTAAAACAAAGTCTGATTGTGACGGTGACCTTTGACCTTCGTGACAAAAAACAAAATAGGGCACCTCTTTGGGTCATTGGCAACAACTGTGTAAAGTTTCATGATCCTAGGTCAAATGGTTCTCGAATTAAAGCACAAAAACAGATTTTAAACAAAAGTCTGATTGTTACCTTGACCTTAGACCTTCATGACCCAAAAACAATAGGGCACCTCCTTGGGTCATGGGCAACAACTGCATAAAAATTCATGATCCAGGGTTTCCGTTTGACCCGGGAGCTCGGGTTTTGACGCATGAAAAATGAAAATGACCCCAATTTGACTCTCAGAAATTTCTACTGATGCATCATTCTGACTCTTGATTTTTACGACCCATGCGTCATCCATCATTCAAGATGAAGGGATATCTACTAATTGACCCATTATCCAGGTCACACCTTTAGTTCAGGAGCAGTAAAAAATCGATAATCTGTGACTGTGTTACGCAATATTTCGCCGATTTGCAAGTCGTGTGTTAGATTGTAGGAAAACAAGCATTCTGAAGTATTGCAAAACAATACCAAGTCCCCTACCGGCTTTATATATGTGTTTAGAAAAAGAAGCCCAAAAAAATTCAAAGTCCAGCATCCGTATCTTCCTCAAAAATTACTGGACCAGAACGAAACTCAACCTTGTTCTGTAACTTATCAATGCGGGTCTACATACCAAAAATCAGCTCAATAGCTGCAAGTACTAAGAAAAAAAGTCTGGAAAACTGTGATTTCCCAGAAATTTTCAAAGTCCAGCATCTGTATCTTCCCCAAAAATCACTGGACCGGAACGAAACTCAAACTCGTTCTGTATTTCACCAATATGTGTTCATATACCGAAAATCAGCTCAATACCTGCAAGCGTTTAGAAAAAAAGTCTGGAAAACTGTGATTTCCCAGTAATTTTCTAAGTTCAGCATCTGTATCTTCCCCAAAAATCACTGGACCGGAACGAAACTCAAACTTGTTCTGTATCTCATCAATATGTGTTCATATACCGAAAATCAGCTCAATACCTGCAAGCGTTTAGAAAAAAAGTCTGGAAAACTGTAATTTCCCAGTAATTTTCTAAGTCCAGCATCCATATCTTACTCAAAAATCACTGGACCGGAACGAAACTCAAACTTGTTCTGTATCTCATCAATGCGGGTCTACATACCAAAAATTAGCTCAATAGCTACCCCCGTTTAGAAAAAAAGTCTGGAAAACTAATTCACCGGACTGACGGACAGACGGACGGACTGACGGACAGACGGACAGACGGACGGACTGACTGACGGACATGGTGCAAACCTAAAGTCCCCTTCGGCTTCGCCGGTAGGGGACTAAAAACCCACAAGGACAAAACCCCACACCCAAAGTTTTGTACTGTGGACAAAACCCCACACCATGTATTTTGCACAGTGGACAAAACCCCACACCCCTCATTTTTCACAGTGGACAAACCCCCACACCATTCATTTTTGACTGTGGACAAAACCCCACACTTTTAAATGTCTGCAATTATGTCTGTCTTGTGCTAAAGAGAGATAATACGACAAATTTGTCTGTTTGATTTGTGAATTAGCAATAATATTATATGTAGATATATGTATTCATTGTATCAGACTGAAAATAAAGTGGTAATTTTTTTTTCTGATTCAACGTTGAAAATATACCTTGTAGTTCTTACCAATATTATAAAAGTGCAATGTTAAGCTCAAACAGATTTATGTCTATAATATAAATGTTCTACAAATCTTCTGAATTTTGATAGGCTGAACATTGTACATTTTGAAAACTAACACAGCAGAATTTTTAATTGTTCCGATTTGTAAGCTATCACGCTACAAAGCGATTACTGTCAAAACCTGAACATTTGCATGATAAAGTGTAAGTATATTGGAGGAAAGGAAAATAAATGATTCTTCTTTATTTCTTCTTTTCTTTACAATGTTTTCTCAGTGTTTTCTTCTAGAGATACCACAGCCACATTTTGTTTGAAATAATATTAACATCTACTTCATCTTTTTCATTTTTTTTCTGGAAAAGTAATGGTTGAACAGGTCAATAACATTCTCTTTAGTGTTATAATACACTTGAATTAACCAATTAAAGAAAATTATAATGATATGCATTGGCAGTTTGTCTTACAATTATTGACAGTTTGTTTCATCATGTAAATGATAAATGAATACTAGTTGTCCTTAATGACAATGGCAAATGTAAAAATAGATCAAAGGCAACAGCCAAAACATTGTTTGTAGCTGTTTGCCTAATCAATTAATTTACCAAATTAATGTCTGACTATCAAAATAATAAAAGAAAGGGGGTTTTGCAAACATTGCAAAATGAGAAAAGGCTGATTTCCTCACCCAAAAGTTTTATCATCCAATCCCAATTGATATAAGATTTCACATTTCTGAAATGACAATGTAATTCAGAATTGGATAAAGCATCTGGTGCAAGATGACAAAATAAATGTTAATTGGATTGAAAATGAAGAAATCTCTATCTTACAGCATAGAAAACCTTTGGAAAAAGGAGAAAATGCATCAAAGTTTCATCAGAGCTTTCATAAGTAGCCACTGGTTTGGGATTGGCTGAAAGAGGGTACATGTCTAGTTCCAAAACTGCACCTTTTCTTACAATTATCCGAACATTTTGTCAAAGTTAACTCAGGTTTCCACTCAAAGTCCTTGTCTACATATAAACATAGTGTGGGGTTTTGTCCACTGTGTAAAATGGATGGTGTGGGGTTTTGTCCACTGTGCAAAATGAGTGGTGTGGGGTTTTGTCCACTGTACAAAATGCATGGTGTGGGGTTTTGTCCACTGTGCAAAATTTTGGGTGTGGGGTTTTGTCCTTGTGGGGTTTTTTCCGTATACCCGTGTGTTAAGTGTTAATTTGACATCAGTGATGCATGCGGATTATCAGTCGTAAATCCATTAATTAATTTGTCACAATCCTAGATTTGATTTGAAGTAGCTGTGTGGCAATAAAATACACAATCTGCTTGTAAAGATACCAAGAACTTGAAGAAGTTTATCATTCAATCAACAGGTAGCCTAGCTCTCGCCGGCGGCCATGAAAATCTGATTACATTATCATTGAATATCAAACAGAATCCCTTGAATCTGTAGTAATTAATGCCAAGTTTTCTTACTTATTCGAAATATAATTGATCTAGCTGGCTTAAGTTCTTAAAGAAAAGGTAAAATGATCAAATATCTTAATTGTCATGGGTTTTCGTGGTTTAGACACGGCATTATCAAAGGAAAATTTAAAGGTGCACTTTATCAAAGATAAATGTTTTTTCTTCAAAATTTCCTTGGCATAAATGAAAAATATCAGCTTTTCAATATCAAGAATTTGATTTCTACCATTTTAAACAAGATTTCAATCTTGTACTAAATTTGTTAAAAAGGGGGGGGGGGTATAAAATGGGGGCAAATGCATTCCAAGCTTTAATTTCAAATCCAAACCCCATCTTGTGGGTACTCATTTGAATAGCATCAATGAGTCGATTACAATGAGTACTTTCAACATAGGGTTTGATAACAACAATGCTTTTTGAAAAGTCAATATCCCTTCTCATCTGTAGCACTCTAAAGGTTTAGAAGCCCTGAAGGTATTACATTTACTCTTAAAATAAGCACTTTGGTCTTTTTGAAACATTTTCATATAAATCAGCACCCCCCCACCCCCTTTCCCCTTTATCAATCGATCAAGGTTTGATTTTTCTCGCACTTCATTTTGACTCTTGGGATTTTGGCCTCAAGGGTCAATGACTCTTGGGATTTTTGTCCTAATGGAAACCCTGATGATCCTAGGTAAAACGGTTCTTGAGTTAGAGCACAGAAACAAAAAATTCTACAGACGGATGGATGGACGGATGGATAAACGGATGGACAGACAGACATGGTGAAACCAATATGACCCCCCTCTACTTCGAAGGTGGGGAGTATAATTAATTTTATATTAAAGAAAAGACTCTGTATACAGAAATGCAAATATCTATGCATGAGCATGATGGCTTTGTGAAACACAAATGCCTCAAGATGATTATTTGTCTTATATTATGACCATAATATTTGATCTTAACCTATAAAGAAAATCTTGAGCTTGGTTAAATCACATCAGGTTCACAAGTTTTTGGACTTCAAGTTTTATCTGAGTTTGACAGGGAAAATACAATGTTTACCAAATATCTGACTTACTTTCGTCTCTCAAAACAAGTCTCTCTGTCTACTTGTAGGAAATATTTTCTGTCAAAATAGCAGGTTAGAGGTCTGAAAACACATATAAATAAATAGTTATAAATCATTCTAGGTTTCATAAATATAATAGGAAAAGAAAAATGAGTTGTCTATGGACAACACAGCTCATCTGAATGTACCCTCGTCACGAAATATAAGAGTTAACAAGATGTGTTTTTGAAACACAAATGTACCTGTAATGGCCAATGGTATGTTTTTGGACAGACAGATGGACAGACAGACACAAGTAAAACAATATGCCCCTGATCTTTCGATACAGACACAAGGGCAATGTCCCAAATGAAAGGTTGTCTCAAGCAGTAACCATGTGTGAAATATCCAGGCTCAATCTCACATAGTTAGTAAAATTTACTTAAGTGGAGTCTTTGTTTGGGAATGGATTGAGTTACAAGCGATGACATGTCTTGTGTATAGCTCATGATAGAGCATCCCTATCAATTAGCTAGAGATGCTCTGCCAGGTCAATCATCATGAGCTATATCACAAAGCATCTATATTTCCTACCTCCATCCAAATATAGAGAATCCATCCAGAAATATCACAGTAGTGTTCTCCTTTTTCTCTGCTATTTCAATTTGTTGATTCAGATCAGCAACTAGTTTATCCATCTCTAAAGCTCTGTAATCTAGTCAGAACAATTAATGCAGCAAAAATAAATTGAGCCAGGATCCAGTTAAGGTAATTCACCCCTAATAAGAGTCATTTGAGAGTCATTTGACATCCGAAATTATTCGGATTACGTCGTAAACATTCGACGGTGGAACGTTCCACCGCCGAATATTCACAGCGTCACCCAAATAGTTTCGGATATGTAACAAATATTAACGATGTCGCACTAAAAATTCCGATGTCGCATGAATCTCATTAGGGGTGGACTACCTTAAAGGAGTCCCAAAGGCATTTTAGACCTACATAGAAACAGATTATTTCATAAAGTTACATCATGATTCATCCTGCTCTCCAAAAGTTACTGATACCTCATGTTAGGACATTGCAATTGGAGGCAAACATGGATCTTGATCAGACTGAGTCTTATACATGGCAGTGTTCTCCCCAGCCCAATAAGTTGTGTGGTCACAGTCTCGTGTTAAAAATACTGCCTCTATCTGATTCTATGTAAAAACAAGTAATTTACAAACGGCATTTTCAGCCTAAATAACACATTAAATTGCCAAAAAGTGTGTAAAAATTTAAAGCTAAATAGTTATATTTTATTATGATAAAATACTTTTACCTTATACACGTTCTTTTCGTGTTAAATCTCTATTTGAAAAAGTGGGTCAACTCTGCGTTTCTTAGTTTGAACTCAGTTGTTACCTTAGAAGGATGCGTGGGTATGTGTGATAAAATTGCTTTGGCTATGCCATTTCTTAACGGATTTTCATAAATCTTATATCAAATTAAAGAGGGAAAATAGATCTATTCATCCGTGTATGTTAATACGATGAACCGATGAATTATGAGTCGATGATTAGGTATTCAAAATAGGTCATTTTACTCGGCTTCAAATGGCAAGAACTAGGCGGCAGAAAAGCCTAGAAAAGCCCATATATGTTCTTCAACATCCTATCTATGCAAATAATAAAACATCTCGTGCTTTTAGCTTAGCGCATTCAAGCGCAAAGGCTTTAACAATGGGAAGTGTTTTTCAATTCCCCGTGATTTATCGGTAATTTCTGTCTAAATTCCATTCATCCTAAATTTATTCATAAATGTTGACGACAGTGACTCAAAGAATATTCTTGCAAAGTTTGGTTGAAATTGGCTGAATGGTTGATTTGTTAAGAATGAAATAATGATTTCTCAAAGTTCGATAAGCCTTGCCTTGCCCATATTTTTTGACGAATCAAAAAATCACGAACATTCTTTGCATATGGTCATCTAAGGAACATTCCTGTAAAGTTTTGTCAAAATCGGCCCAATGGTTAAGGAGTAGGAGGTGTTTCAAGGAATTATGGGTGAACAGACGGACGGATGGACGGACGGTGAGTGACCACAATAGCTCATCTTGAGCACTTAGTGCTCAGTCCAAAGGGATTTACAAAATCGGCGTTTCTCATGGGCTTCCTAAACATCCATTTAACCCTTTCCCAAACAGTAAAACTTTATGGTCATCCAACTCGAAAGCTGTGACAGGCGACAGAATGAGTGTAAAAGAAAATAAGATTCTTTCGCCTCAATCTTTTCACCGTCAATTAAAATCCGTTCAGGACGTCAAAACCAGGTCTAACCAGGTCTTGTTCGGAAAAGGGTGAGGCAGCCAAAAATTAGATTGAATTTAGAGGTTGCAAAATGGACATGTTCAAATGTATGGTGCTCTTTTGGGTCAATGTTTTGAAAGCCTATTTCTTCACGAACCAGAGATATAATGTTAATAATCGATCACTTGAAAGTTTGGATTATTTCTTTTTGTTTTAAATTGCTATTTTATATGTCGTAAAATCTTGTTTTTATCGGAAGCAATGGCATGGAAATGATATGCGCACAACGAAGCGCAGAAAATATTTACACAAATGGAGAAAATGTTGGTTATCGGCATGTTCTTCTTTTGTCTCAATGTTTTCCAAAACCTGTTCATATATGATCGTGAAAATCATGTCTTGTTCGAGGAAGGGTTGAAATAATGTAACAAATATTTATATAACTGTTGTTGGGTAGAAATTGAAGAACTAGAATGGTTGGTAGAATAATTTCATCCTTTGTAAAACTTCAAAGGGGTGTAACTATTTTATTAAATGTCCGATTTTAAAAACGTAAGCAGTTTTGAGTTCCTCTCATTCAGACCTTGAAAATGATATATAATTTGTTGAAGTTCTTTGAAAAATAAACAATAACGTAATTCGGCAGAATAATCTCCCCTTTGTAAAAATCTGAATAAGCATTATTCCATAACGCAATGTCCGATTTTCACAATTCAACCAGTTTTATGTTTCTCTCAATATTCTCTGTAAGCTGGTAAATATTTTGTAGGGACTGAAATACTTTTGGAAAAAAGTGTGACCACCCTACAATAAGCTGTATCTGCCCCACTACAGCTTCATGTAAATCACTATAATGCTACTACAGCTTCAAAAGTACCCCTACAGCTTATTCTCCAAAATGATCACTATCGGTAATTATAGGCATTTTGAGTTTGAGTTTTTTGATGCCAAAAACTGATAGATATTGCAATTTTGTAATTATAAATTAATTGTAATAATTGTGTATGAAAACATTATGGGAAAAGAAGAAATTGCTCAAAATGAGCAATTTCTTCTTTTCCCAATATGTTTTTATTCACAATTATTTGTTTAAACACTGCATTTAAAGGTTTACAATACATTATATAAATGCCACAACAGCTTCAATTTTATCTGTGGAGAACCCTGCATGGTCTGACCTGGATCCATCTTAGCCTCAAATATCATAAAGGGCATATTTCCAGATCCCAGCTCAATTATACTTTTTTCTAATGACAATTTATCGACAGTAGCTGAGCAACATTTTCAGCAGAATTTCAGTTATATCATGGTGACTGAAGTAGTGAAGTACCTAACTATGGATTTCTGTATTTTTTTCTCACCAGTACTAGTAACTACCACAATATCCTTTCCAAGCCTCCAGTTACATGTTCTCATCTATTTTATGTGAACTTTATGATCATCAATCAATTGGTGAGAAAAATGTCAGAAAGTATGACTGTATTCCTCATGGCTGCAATTCTACATGTTACATAACAAAAGAAATTATGGATGTTCTAACACAGAAAATGTTCATATCCTTTGGGATTCTACTCCTACCTTTTTCTTGAAAATATATCAAAACCATGAGAAATGTTTTTTTTTTTTTTTTCATTAGCCTTAAATCTATAATACTACATTCTAATTTCAAAGAATTTATGACATTTACAAGTGCTAGATCATATTTGTCTACAGATGGTTTTTCGTAATGCTGGGTTTATCCCAAAAGAAGGATGAGAAAAGTTGAAGTTAGAAGACAGAAGACGCACCTTCCCAATTATGATGGTTTAGTTCAGGAATGCATATAGGGGCCAATCTGGGGTCCCCAGGGGGTAGGAAATAATGGTCCTGGTACATGTGGATAGAGTTGTCAACTTCTGTAACCAGTCTATTGGCCAGGGTAGACTTCCCACTGTTGGTTGTGCTGAGAAAAATACAGAGACTTTTTCTCTTAAATCAAGGTGTATATTCATGTGACTTAGAATCTCCGATAATCTTCAATTACTTTGTCAATATTTGACCAATTTGAATTCAGATTGAAGCAGAGAAGGTGGAAAAATGTCAGAAATAACATGGAAGTGGTGGATTTTTGAAAAATTAACTGATTAAAAAGTTGTTGAAGATCAACCAAAATGTTGGTTGATCTTCAATAACTTTTTTATCAGTCAATTTTTCAAAAATCCACCACATCTATCTAATGCGTAGTGTCTGTCCACATTCTCTGCTACAAACTGAATTCAAATCGTCCAGTACTTACAAAATTTTTGACAATTTTCTAAAAATATTGTATCACATGATTATCCACTGTGTAAATTGTCACTTTTGTTCAAAAACCTTTTAACTACAGCCTGTTTAAAGCTGTAGAACTCAAAATAAAGAGTTTGGAGAAAAGCAACAATGTCGAATAGATTCACTAATGAAAATGATTTTACTATCAAAAACTCAGATTAACAAGATGTTTTTGTGAACACTAATGCCCCAAAAATGTCTATTTTTTCCAGAGAAAATGCCAATGTTAGCTTTCCATGTTAAGGTTTACGAACTGAGAATGAAACGCAGAGCCAGGGGCAAAATTTGAAAAGTGCCAGTAATACCTAAACTGTGTTACATTTCCATTCCAAATACAAACATAAGCATTTTTTACGGTTTAGAATTTTGAACTAATGCATACTTATGGAAATATTTGACAAAAATGTTCAAAATTACCTCCCTTGCATATGAATATAGAGTAAAATAATATTAGCAAATTATTTTCTTCTTGAAGCATAATCTTGAAACCTGGCATGGTGAATCAACTTATGTGAAGTGTATTTACAAGTGTGTGTAATTTGATGCATTTCATATGACTAGAAAGTGGTGTTTTCATTCTCAGTTCGTAAACCTTAAGTTTTCATGTTCAGGGTTGATAAGGGTTAACAAATGACCTTGAGGAAGGTCATATTGCATGGAACAGAGAGATATTGTTGAAAGAAGCTTACATACCAAATTTCAGCATTGTATATTAAACACTTTTGGAGAAAACGCCAATGTTAAGTTTTCGGACAGACAGACAGATGGACAAACAGATGGACATGAGTAAAACAATATTCTCCTGATCTCTCGATATGGGGGCATAAAAATTCATTTTAAATTTTGTAAATCGCAAACTTACCCGCTAATTCCAATGATGAAAACCTTCTTAGGCATATTTCTGTAAAAGATAAATTATTGTCAGCTAAACTTTCAATTTGACCCCTTCCCAACTAGAAAGACCTGAAGGTCTTGAGTCGCTCCACAGGCCTGAATTTCTTGTGGTTTACTATAAAAAAATTGACAAATTTATCTAAATGCTTAAACTGATATATTTTTAAATTCTTTTGATTCTTAGAGCAGAAACAAAGTAAAGAGAAGCAATTATGTGGTCAAAGCGAAAAGAAGGTAAATGATTTACTAATATTTTGGAGATTTTTAGAGTGATGATGAAGTTGAAAACTGTCATTATGCCAAATTCAAGGGCACATAATTCAGTATGTGAGTTAATAGTTGTGGTAGACTAAGGGAAGTAACTTTTGATATGAGCAATTTAAAGTTCAGTAAGAGTTGTTTTTCTTTATGATAATTAGTTCAAGAAGTTGCGATTGTGCATGTAACTTATTGGTCATGAAAATAAAGACGTTCTGAACTAAAAATATGATTTTGACTTGTCAAGTTGATAATTTATGTCTTGAACACCACAATAATCAAGCTGAATATTAAACTTGAGCAAGATCTTATGGTCTGTCCAAATTTTGTCAGTATTAATCTATATATGTGGCCACAAAAGTGAAAAAAGTGTTGAAAACTGAAATTTTGTCAATTTCTAGGGCACATAACTCAGTTTGTAGCAATGCAATCATCCTGAAAATTACACAAAAGCAAGATCTTGTTGTCAACAAGATTCTCTCCAAATATCATCTTGATTGGTTAACAATTATGGTTGTTAGAGTGAAAACAAAGTCGAAAATGGAAATTTTGTCAAATTCAAGGGCACATAACTCATGATGTAAAATTCCAATCAAGCTGAAAATTGAACCCAGGTAGGATATCATGCTTATATATATTCTGTCCAAGTTTTGTCTTGATTGGTTAATATTTGTAGATTTTAGAGTAAAAATAAGGTCAAAACCAGCTTTTTTTGATGTTCAAGGGCAGATAACTCAAGTTATTCTGGTTCAATTCAAACTCTTTGTAGGAATCTGAGAGAGGGTCACCCAAGGATCATTCCTGTGAAGTTTGGTTGAAATCCATCCAGTAGTTTCTGAGAAGATTTTTAAAGAAAAAGTTTACGGACGCACGGACGGACGGACGCACGACGGACACACCGCCATGACAATAGCCCGCTGGCCTGAAAGGCCAGTGGAGCTAAAAATACAGCTTCTCTAAACTTTCCCATCTAAGAAAACTTTGGGAAACATTAAGAGAGAAGTAGAAATAGTTTTTCGATTTCCTATGACACAGTTTCGTCACTTATAACCCTTTCCAACATGCCCAAAAAGTAGATAGGTCCTAATTGAAAGAGGTTAAGTACATAATTTTAATTACTTAAGATAATATAAATGTATAAAATATACATAAAATGAAGCATAGCAACCAGAGAAAATTCGACTTTTTGTGTTTCTTTCTTTCCTTTCTTTCTTTTCTTTCTTAATTTATGATATGATATCACATCAAAAACAGGTTTAGTTTGGGTAATGGTCTTGTTATCTTGTTTACATTGACATTATTACAACAAATATCTGGTTCATTGACCTTTGTTTCAAACCAGGCCTATTGAAATATTTCATCTATGAAACAATGTCAAAATTGGACATATTTCTTCAGAATTGGGGAAAATTTAACCTTTATGTTTGTATAATTGGGAAAGGCTCCCCATTTAAAGAAGGCAAAAAAGCTTGGCTAGTATATCACATTGCACCAGCAGAGCTTAACCAGCAGCTGCATATCAAATTTTTAATAGATGTTTGATGCCAAGTTTATTGTGCGGAAACTAAAACCCATTTCCACACAGTCCAAGCCTAAATGATGGCTCAAAATGTGTTTGATATGTAACATGACACTAAAAATATATATAGTAAAAAAATAATTTTTGGCCAATTCCAGGGGGGGCATATATGCCCCCTCAAGGGCCTACATTTAATGTAGGTCAATTCCAAGGTCAAGTTAACAAGGTCCAAGGTCATGGTCAAATATGAAAGGTCTTGGTAGGAGGTGTCTATGTGTGAAATATCAAAGCTGTATATGTTAAAGTAAAATGAAATATACGCCAGGTTAAAGTTTTTAAAAGTAGGCCAAATGCCAAGGTCAAGGTCATGGTCAAATGTGAAAAGTCTTGGTTGGAGGTGTCCATGTGTGAAATATCAAGGCTTTAGGTGTAAAAGGACATGATATACAGTGCCCTCCAAAAGTCCTTGGACAAATGATTCATTATGCATTTTTGCCCTTTTTCGTGGGTTTTAGAGAAAATGCCTGGATTTTTCCAACTCTTTCTAATACAGGGAGGTAATTAAACATTCTCTAAGATAATTTAAGTACTTTTCTTCAAAATTAGACTTTGATTCATTGAAATAAATCAATTTTATAAAATATCCATTATTTACACAATAACAGATTTTTGGATATTTCATGTCTGTATGCAACCTTTTGAACCAATTTTCGAAAGCGAATGGAAACATCATATAACTGGTGACCAGAACATCAGTCCCTGGTCACCTGTGTAAAGAATTTACCAAAACTTGCTGACCAAAGAGGAAAGAGTTCGATGCCAGCTCATGAAAGAGCAGGGTATCTCCGTTGCAGACATCTCTAGGCAGTTTAGACATCCAAGGTAGGCAATTGCATTTTATTTCAATGCTTACTAGATGAATTGATAACTTACTGTTATAAATACAGTAGAAATGTAACATTTTCTCAAAATATTTGCTCGTTATCTTGTACAAATTGACGATTTACCATTTACTGCAGAGGTATGCAATGACTGGAAGCCATGATGGCGGGCCTAGAAGTGGCAAACTAAGAGTTTCAAGTGCTTGGTATGACAGACTGATGGTTAGACCTTCACTTGGGGACAGACATGCGACTGTTCCACAGCTACAGTCTACATGGAGAGACACACATGTGTTTGCGTCAACATTAACAGTAAGGTGAAGACTTCATGCAGCTGGACTAGATGACCATTTGGCTGTTCAGAAGCCTTTGCTAATCATTCATCATAGACAATTGCGCTTGGACTTTGCCAGAGAACACCAGGACTGTTCAGTAGCGGATTGGTCTGCTGTACTAGTCAGTGATGAATCAAAATTCATGCTGTTTCAGAGTGGTGATAGAGTGTGCATGAGACAGAGATCTGGTGAGCAGCTACGTAGTGATTCTACTGCTCCCACGGTGAAGTTTGGAGGTTGTAGTGTCATGGTATGGGGAACCATGAGTTGCAGGGACACTTGGTGTATGGCTTATGTTGAAGGGAGGCTGAATTCTCAGGGTTACACCAAGATTTTACAAGATCGTGCAGTGCCATCAGCCCACCTACTAGAACATGGAAATGACTTTATATCCCAGAATGATGGAGCACCGCGCCATAGAGCAAAAAATGTGAATGAGCGCAATCAGGAAAACCATTTCCAATGTTTGAATTGTCCATCTCAGTCCCCTGACCTCAATCTGATTGAAAATCGTTGGCAACAAATGAAAACCAGTCTCCGAAACACATGCAACCAAAACGTTCGAGACCTTAAGCATAATGTGGGGATTTGTTGGGACCAAATCACTCCAGAGACATGCCAACACCATGTTTTAAGTATGCCTTATCGTATACATGCTTTTAGACAAGCCACAGCAGGCCATACTAAGTCTTGATGATTATTGGCATAATTGCCATTTAATGCTCATTTTCCAAAAAATGTGTTTTTGTTACTAAACTGTCAGAATTATAGAACTTGTTTTGTATATTTTCATGGTAATTGTTGTTTTTTATAATAATAAAGCAAAAAATATCCTAAATACAGGAATTTTGCCATGATCTTTAGTGAAAAGGCAAAAAAAGTGTTTGTCCAAGGACTTTTGGAGGGCACTGTATATGCCTGGTTTAAGTGTTTTTAAAAGTAGGTCAAACTCCAAGGTCAAGGTTGCAATAATCAAGGTCATGGTCAAATGTGAAAGGTTTTGGTAGGAGGTGTCTACGTGGGTTGTTCGGAAAGTTTTGAGACAAACATCATTTCATCATTATTTTTGCGAATTTCTTATTAATTTTATGTCCACACAAAGTTTAAAACATAACAAGTTAAATGCAAGTAATTTTTTCATAGTTTGATTATCCGTTTGCTGCTAGTAGTAACCATGGCAACACAACTATCGTGTGGCCGGCGCACGCCTCGCAAATAATAAATATTCTTATAAAATACTCTATTTTCGTGCGAAACTTTGATACAGCGTGTTTAACATCATTTATCAGGGGTCGAGATTCCCTCAAGTCCGATGGTCCGAGACCACCTTATTCTCACTCGGACCGACTGATAATCTGAGCAGCAGACCCGCCTGACCAGTTGATTTTTTGCTCCCAATAATGAACTATTTCATTCATTTGTAAAATATCTAAGCCATTCTTCACATTTACGGATGGTTTACACATCAAGATGCTAAATCATAGATCAAAATTTGCCAAAAGATCGGGATTCTCGACAGAAATATAGCGATTGTAACAAAGTGAAAGTAGAAACTGTCAAATCTCAGTAAAAACGAGATTTTTCATAGTCTGCACGATCGGTTCTGTTCCTTCCATAATGCAAAAGAATTTAATCGAACAAATTGAAACACTCATTTTTACATAAAATAGGTTCCAGCATGACTTGAAAACAACATTAGTGGAATATGTTCAAATAATGATCAATACTGAAGAGAATAATATTTTATTAAGCTGTATCTATCGTAGCCCGAATGCAACTGACAACAGAGTGATCAACGAACTAACCCAAATACTATCATACAACAATAAAGATAGCCATCAATGTAACTTAAAAATACATGTAGGTGATTTCAATTTCAAAAACATCAACTGGGAAATGGAAAGATGTAATGAAGGTCAAAACAGCTTAACACAACAATTTCTTAACATAATCCAGGAATCTTTTCTTCATCAACATATAACAAAACCAACACGCCACAAAGAGGGAAATACATCAAACATACTGGATCTCATCCTCACCACGGAAATTGGGATGGTGGATGGTGTAACCCATAACGCGCCATTAGGAAAAAGTGACCATGAATGTATAGAATTCAATCTGCTTGCTGGAAGTGACAGTAACAGCAATAGAGAATCACTAAGTAGACTCAACTACCACAAAGGAGACTACGAAAATATACGTTCTATACTCGGGGAAAAAAACTGGGATTTAGAATTTAGCCATTGTGATGCCCAGACAAGTTGGGGTAAATTTGCTGATATTATTATGAATTTAGCAAAAGAGAACATACCGGAGTGCAGGGATAATTTTGGGACGAGATTTGTGCAAATTCTCTCATTTTTCTGCCAAAAATCTCATTCAAATTTACTCAATGGGAGAAAAATCTCACAGAAAAATGTAAAATAGTAAGAAATTTAGTGAAATCTCTCACTTAAAATTCATTTTCTCTCATAAGTTTTGGCTAAATGAGACATTTTCTCTCAAGCAATTTCAGAGCCAGAATTATCCCTGGAGTGCAAATTTAATCCTAACAAATCTGAGACACCATGGATGAACGCTGAAGCCCTCAAGGCCGTGAAAACAAAACGTTCAAGGTGGAAGAAATACAAATATTGCAGAACTACGCAAAATAGAACAAATTATAGTCATGCCAAATACAATGCTGTGAAGAAGGTCAGAGAAGCAAAACGAAACTATGAAAAAGATATTGTGTCAACCCTTAAATCCAATCCGAAAAAATTCTGGAAGTTTATAAAATCTAAAACAAAGGTAAAAGAACAAATCCCAGTCTTGAAGGACCAAAATGGTGATATACACACTGACAATAAAGAAAAGGCGGAGTTATTAACCCTTTCCCAAACAAGACCTGCTTTTGACGTCCCTATTAGAAAAGAATTGGGAAAACATTGAGACAAAAGAAGAAACTGCTGATAACCAGCAGTTTCTCCTTTTGTCTCAATATTTTCTGTGCCATATTTTACACCAATCATATCTTTAATAACATCCATTTTGTAATTTTTGGCGGTTTTTGAAGCGGATCACCCTAAAATTTTGTTGTTTGGGAAAGGGTTAAATAATCACTTCCAGAGTGTTTTTACAAAAGAGAACAATCTCATACCAGACTTCGCAAAAAGAACTGATAAGACAATAGACAATATAATCTTCAATGAGGAGACCATAAATAAGCACTTAAAGGCCCTGAAAGATGGAAAAAGTATGGGACCTGATAACGTACACCCTAAATTCCTAAAAGAAGTAGCAGACTTGATAACAAAACCGCTAGCATCCATTTTTACCAAATCCATGACAGAAATGAAGTTACCTTCAGTGTGGAAAACATCCAATGTCACTCCGTTATTCAAAAAAGGGTCCAAAGAAGACGCTGGCAATTACAGACCAATAAGCCTTACTAGCATAGTCTGCAAAATTATGGAAAGAATCATCAGAGATAATATAACAACACACATGGAAGAAAATAACCTTTTTTCAGAAAATCAGCATGGTTTTAGAAAAGGTAAATCATGTACCACCCAGCTAATTGAGACAATGGAAGATTGGACCAAAATGTTAGATGAAAACAAGGAGTTAGATGTCATTTATCTGGATTTCAAGAAGGCATTTGATACAGTACCACATAGAAGACTATTAAAGAAGATGGAAGGATATGGCATCACTGGAAATGTTTTAGGGTGGATTGAGGACTTCCTGACAGGTAGGATGCAAAGGGTCGTACTGAATGGTGTAAATTCAACATTTAAAGAAGTCACCAGCGGAATTCCTCAGGGAAGTGTGTTAGGACCTATACTCTTCACTATTTTCATAAACGATCTTCCAGACAATCTGAGTTGCAGTACCAAGCTGTTTGCCAATGATACAAAGATATACTCTCCTATCAAAATGTTGCAGACCACGATAAGCTACAATCGGATATTGAAAAACTAGAGGTGTGGTCGAACAAGTGGCAATTACATTTTAATCAAGATAAATGCAAGCACATTCACATTGGTAAGAAGGATAAAACTAACTCAGCCTACACTCTTCTAAATATGAATACCTCAAAAGACACAACAGAAACGGATCTTGGCATTACTGTGGATAACAAACTCTTATTCCGTGAACATATCGATACAAAGATAAAAAAGCAAACCAAATGATTGGACTAATCAGAAGAAGTTTCATAGTCATCGATAAAGAAATGTTTTTGATTTTGTACAAAAGCCTTGTTAGACCTCATTTAGAATATGGGAGTTGCGTCTGGTTGACTATGTATAAAAATGAGAGAATAAAACTTGAAAATATACAAAGGCGTGCTACAAAATTAGTTCCTGAAGTTAGAGATAAAAGCTACCCAGAAAGACTCAAATTACTAGGACTTCCCTCATTAGAATACCGTAGATTAAGAGCAGACATGATTCAAACCTACAAAATAATCAATGATATCGATAAAGTAAACAAAGGGAAGCTTTTCTGCGTTAATAAATCAAGTAATAGACCAAATACCAGAGGTCACAAACATAAGCTTTACAAGCCACAGTGTAAAACAAATTTGCGTAAAAATTCTTTCACTATGCGTATCATCACACCTTGGAACAACCTGCCTGAGGAGCTGATCAGTGCTAAAAATGTAAATAGTTTTAAGAGTGTTTTAAATAAAGTGTGGAAGCATATTCCTATCATTTAATCCCGATTGCTACGGACCGGAAGCGGGCATTCAGGATATTAACAGAGTAAGACGGATCGAAGAGGCGCCAGCCTAAAGATGATCTCAACGCAAAGATAAAAGGTAAAAGGTAAGCATGTATTGTCCCGAAACATTGCTTACTTTAGTAATTATTTTTATCAGTTTCAACTTATCATGCAAGTACTAAAGTGTAAATAATTGAATTGTTTTAAATGCGGCATTTCAAAGAACATCATTTTGGCCGTACGTGGCTGACAAAAATCGAGTACTCCACAAATAAAAATTTGTTATTAGTTTTCGTGGATTTCGATCTTCGGTCATACAAATTGCAAAGTTCTGCAAAGTTTTGAAACAAGTCATGAAGTTTTGAAAACGCTCACAGTGCGGAATCATTTAGCGATCTCTGTTTTCTTTATTTCAAGATTCACGTAAGCTTGTATGACTACATGAAGGATTTTTTTTCCTTTTTGATAGGTCATAGAAACGTTTTGTATTTTTTTTTTATGGAGTGACTGCTGGCAAGTGCTATTTATATAGCTAGTTAGTAATTACAATAAATATTTATCTCGCTTGCGTTGTCATATTATTTTTTTCTAATTGCAAAACGATTTCTTTCAAATGGTTATTTGCACATCTTTAATGTTGATTGTCCTTGCTGATGGAATTCTTATGAACTTTTTATAACCAGTCTACTGTTTACATACATCCATAGAACTTATACCTTTTCCCAAACAAGCCCTGATTTAAGTGTACTACTGTACTTCTATTTGAATAGGCTTAGAAAACATTGAGACAAAGGAAAATAAAGAAAATGCTGACCAGTGCCATCGATAAGACTCTATTTGACTCAAAAAGTTACATTTCTGTTCTTCGTTGTCAATACAAATTCCCATCTTAACCAGCATCAATTTTGTCACCTGTCGTAGTTTTGCATTTCACTCATTTGGAAAGCCTGGAATACTTTTATTGAATTTATCAGGTCTTAATTTTTTGTACTACTTTGTAAAGGAAATCAATTTCCAAATTTTTGATAAAGCAATGCATTTTCCCAATTTGCCTGGTGCAGGACCCTTTTCCAAACTGTTATGTGAGCAAGTTTTCATTTTCGCTATTTTGGGGGTGGGGACCTGTTAAGTTTATGGGGGACGTGTTGATTTTCTTAGCTACTGGTCCTATGGACCAGTAGCTTTTTTGGAGGGAGTGTAGACCCCTGTTTATGATTCATTACCTTATATTTTCGTTAGATTCAAATGTTTGACATGGTGACAAAATTTCATTATATCGATGACAGGAGTGCATTCTATTGTGACGCAGTCAAATGCAGAACAGCGTAATTTCAAAACAAGTTTTCCGTAAATGCCAGAAAATTGCCAAAATACTTTTTGAGGATGTCAGTATGGGAAAGACATGCAGGTGAATACTTTTCTACCACTTGCACAATAAGTTTTGGGGGGCAATGACCTCATCTGAAGGTAAAGAGAGATGCTACGACCTTCTGTCATTAACACAAAAAATAGATTTATGAGACGCTCTATCGATGAATAGGACTGTATGACTGTTAGATACTTGCAACAACTCCATATCCTTGTATGGAAGATTGCATCACCGTTTTCATGTTACTTATACTATAGGTGTCCAATATATGGGCAGAGAGGCATGAAAAATGCCTTCAGTGTGAAGGATGGTGCTTTGAGAAATAAATATCTTTTCCGTTATAGTCAAATGACGCGACGTTCCTGTACGGCGGCGTGCGCCGCCTATATATCAGTAGCTGTTTTTAATATCCATGTTTTATGTGAAGACGGTGTACGATTCACATGAAATTTCATATTGGTATAAATTAAAGATTACAAAAAATGTATGTCAAAAAATTGTGTGAATATATCTTGTTTTAAACTCTTAATCAAGGTTGTCTCAAAACTTTCCGAACAACCCTCGTATGTGTGAAATATCAAGGCTGTAGGTGTAATAGGACATAAAATAAAGGCTAGGTTAAAGTTTTCTAAAAGTATGTAAAAATCAAAGGTCAAGGTCACACAGGCCAAGATTATGGTCAAATGTGAAAGATCTTGGTAGGAAGTGTCCATGTGTAAAATATTGAGACTGTATAGGTAACAGGACATGAGATATAGGCCTAGTTTAAGTTTTTTAAGAGTAGTCCAAACTCCAAGGTCAAGGTCCAAGGTAATGGTCAAAAGAGAAATGTCTTGGTTGGAAGTGACCATGCGTGAAATATCAAGTTTGAGTTTATTGGGGTTTTACGCCGTTTTCAACTACCAGGGTCATATCGCGGCGGCTGGAGCACCTACCCATGGATTCCTGTTGTTTCTCAAACCAGTACTACCACAACACCCTTACCGAGCCTCCAGATGCTCGCCCACTTAGGTTAACGATTTCAAACCCATTGGTGGGTGACAATTTTGTCAGAAAGGGTATTAGCCGCGGCCAAATATCGAACCCGGGACCTCTCGAATGAGGGTCAGATGCGCTACCAACTGCGCTATGGCTTGAAATATCAAGGCTGTATGTGTAAAATGACATGAAATATAGGCCTGCAGGTTAATGTATTATAAAAGTAGGTCAAACACCAAGGTCAAGGTCACAAAGTCCAAGGTCATGGTCAAA